>JAGFNQ010003516.1:0-427334 GCA_024364735.1 Boesenbergia rotunda | reverse complement strand
CGAAAGAGTACACCGATGGAGCGAGAAGGGCGTGCGTGACGTCCGAGAGACGAGAAGCCGGAAGGAAGGACACTCAAAGGGCGAAAGGCCGGAGTCGGGTTCGGGTGAGACTAACTCCAGTTGGCCAGAAATAGGGATGGCAATGGGGCGGGTCGGGGACGGGTTTGCCGTCCCCATACCCGTCCCCAAAGTAAATCTCCATCCCCGAACCCGTCCCCATCCCCACCTCTACTTAATCGGGGAATCCCCATCCCCGAACCCACGGGGAGTAAATCTCCATCCCCGTCCCCATCCCCACTTGAAATATCAATTTTTTTCCAAGTTAAAAAAAAAAAGGATTTCCCAAGCATGGTTGTAAAAACAATGGGATTTCCAACTTGTGGGAGGCGGCGAGTGACTAGTGAGCGATACTCATTAGGGTTTTCACACATGTTTAATATTAATATTATTGAATTATTTTAATAATTATTAATATTTTATATTATTAAAGATATCGGGGCGGGTTCGGGGATGGAGATAGCATTCCCATACCCGCCCCAATCTATTTCGGGGATTTTTAAAAATCCCCGAACCCGAATCCAAACCCGATAATACCTCCCCAAACCCGCCCCGTTTCGGATTTTCCCCGCGGATATCCAAATCCGTGGGGAAAATTGTCATCCCTAGCCAGAAATCATCCAAGAAGACCGGAAGTCACACTGCAGCGTGGTCAGCAGTTGCTGACCAAAAGACTCTTGGGCGCCCGTAAGCATATGGGTGCCTGGGCTCTCGGGCGCCCGAGCACTAGGAGCCCGAGCACTCGGGCGCCCCTGTTCATACAGGCGCCCGAGAGGCTATTTTTAGCCGTTTGCGAACGTTGCTCTTTGGATAACTATCAGGCCACGTGTCAAGCGCCCAAGAGCACTCGGGCACCCTATAAGTGTCAAGTCAGCAAACGGATAACTCTGACCGGGGCTATAAATAAGCTCCTAGAGCTCAGTTTCAAACCATCCATCAACTGCATACAATTCAGTTATTATTTTTCCTCTGTCTTGTGCTTCAAAACCTGTAAAAGGCTTCTCCGCCAGAAGGAGATTTTGATAGTGAGCTTCAGTCGTCTTGGATTAGCAACCACCTAGGTTGCAACCAAGTAAATCTCTGTCTTAGCCTTTTACTAGTTTAATTAGTTTATGTTTGTTTTAACTGATTATTGCAACTAATCTGAAATCTTTGTGAGACTGCAGAAAGATTGGTTTTTATTTTTACAGCGGCAATTCACCCCCCCCCCCTTCCCTCTTGTTGGTCCACCTCGACCCCGACATATTGGTCGATTGACAGGGTTAGCTCATCTTTAGTCGGGGTAAACTTCAGGGGCGCCTTGTGAAGGTTATCCATTGAAGAGAGAATTTAATACTTTGGGGGAAATATCAATGCAGTAAACGACAAAAACGAAAAAATGTCGTACGCTTTAATAATCACTGGTCGTTATTGGAATGCTAATATAACGGCTATATTAAATGTCATTACGATCCAAGAAGGAAAACAATCAAGAGACAGAATAAAAGGTAATCAAGGACCCTTAAAAAGGTCAAAATTCTCTTATTCTGACAAATATACTGCTTTCTCTCTCCTTGAAAGACGACTAACTTGAATATCGGAGTGGGATCGCCGAAAATCCTTCCGGTGCCCTTTTAATGTTCTCTGGAGTTCATTTCTCAGGTTATTCTCCTTGTTAACTCATATGTCGCATCACCGGGCATCAGCATCCCACCGTCAGCTTCCAGATCATTTTGGCGTCATCTGTGGGAACATTTCTAACCAAAGGCTGCTAATCCGATGGTGAATTCTGGCAATCCAGCGACTATAGTTCTTACCCGCGAGGAACTAGATCAACTTATAGCGTCTGCGGTGAAAGAGGCGTTAGAGCAGCACCAAGTTCAGTAGGTTGCTTCCATGTCTATAGGGAAGCAGGCGTCGCCGTCACCGCCCAAGGTACAGGGACGTCAACGAAAGGCAGGAGAGGCATCGCAGAAGGCACGGTCCTCAGCTTCAAGCACCCCACCCCTGGATGTTATAAAGGCAGAGAGCACTCATGTTTCACTTCCTTTGATTATGGGTCAACGCCCATCACAAGGGCGATTGTTGAGAATCCTATGCCTCGACATTTTTGTCCTCTCACCATTGGTGAATACAACGGCTCTTCGGATCCAGAGGACCATTTATGTAAGTTTGAAAATGTTAGCCTGTTACATCAATACACAGATGGGGTTAAGTGTAGAGTGTTCCTCAACACGCTCTCGGGAGCTGTTCAGCGTTGGTTCAAGAGGTTGTCGACTGCTTCAATCAGCACCTTTGGAGAATTTCGAACAGTTTTCTTGCATCATTTTGCAAGTAGTAGGCGATATCACAAGACTGCTCTAAATTTATTTACTCTGAAGCAAAAGAACAAGGAGACGTTGAAGGATTACATCCAACGTTTCAATCGTGTAGTCCATGATGTCCCTACAACCACCTCAGAGATCTTGGTGAGTACCTTCACTCGGGGTTTAATAGAAGGCAAATTCCTCCGGTCATTGGTAAAGAAGCCACCGACCAGCTTCGACGACTTGCTCAGCCGATCGGTCAAGCACGTAAATGTGGAAGAAGTCCAGTATGCCCGGCGTAAAGAGTCAGGAGGGACTCAGGCTCATCCTGTTGCCATACCCGAACGGAAGGCACCTCTAGCTCCTACTCGGGCAAAGGATGGTCGATCTAATCGGGATTCGGATTCTGATCGGTAGCGGGGAAAGATGGTTCAAACTGTCGACACAGAATCACCCCCTGAGCAAGAGGTGCCTAACGGCAAGAAGTATTGTACATATCATCATTCGTACACGTATTCCACAAAGGAATGCTATTCTCTTTGGCCAACTAAAAAGGAGAGCGATGGAAAGGCGCGCAAGGGGAAATATTCTCCCAAGACTAACCGGTCACCTCAAGCTAGTCGGTCAGAGGAATGGGAGCATCGGCGAAGGACGCGCTCTCCTTCAAGAAGGAGAACACCCGAGCGGAAGGGATCTCTTTCTAGTAAGACGCCATCTCCTACTCGGGACCGGTCCAAAGGAAGGACGCCTGACCGAGGTATCCCTAGGGGTATTATTGGTATGATTTCGAGGGGACCGACTGATGGAGATTCTAATCGTGCTCGGAAGTCTCATGCGCGAGGGCTGGAGAACTACTCGGTGGGAACTAGTCGGGCTCGGCAACCCGGTCATCTCATCTCTTTCGGACCAAAAGACATAGAAGGGATGGAAGCCCCACACGAAGACGCCCTGGTAATAGAAGCAATGGTAGCTAATTATGTTATTAAAAGGGTATTTGTCGATATAGGTAGTTCGATGAACATTATCTTCAAGGCTGCCATGGATCAAGTACAACCCCTCGGGCAACCCCGTTGTTTGGTTTTACAGGGCATCAAGTACAACCCCTCGGGCACATTTATCTGTCATTGTCCCTAGGGGACGAAAATTTGGCGAAAACGAAGAGAACTTCGTTTCTCGTGGTCGATACGGCTTCTTCCTACAATGTGATTCTAAGTCGACCGACATTAAGTCTGTTTTAAGTTGTGATGTCTATTTATTACCAAAAAATCAAGTTTCCAGTTGGTGACCAGGTCGAGGAAGTCAGAGGAAGCCAGTTGGCTGCTCGGAAATGTTATATTGATGAAGTTAGAGTTAATGCTCGCAAGAACACAAGGGTGAATCAAATACTCCAAATAGAGTTGGCCAATCCTCAATCTGGGGAAGAAGCAAAGGAAGACAGAAAGTCGGAGAAACAAGAAGTTCAAATTCACCCTCACCGAAAGGATGGAACTGCCAAGATTGCAGCTGAACTACCTCCAGAGTTGAAGCAGAAGCCTATACAGTGTCCAGTGGATTATTACGGCGTGTTTGCCTGGTCAAAGGAGGAAATCAAGGGAGTTCCCCCAGCTCTGATGACTCATCGCTTAAACACACATCCTAAGTTTCGCCCAGTCAAACAAAAAAGAAGATATTTTACGGCGGAGCATGACCAGATCATTCGTGAAGAAGTGGCCAAGTTGTTACAAGTCGGTCATATTCGAGAAGTTTAATTCCTGACCTGGCTCGCTAATGTAGCGTTGGTCCCTAAGCCTGGGGTAAATTGGGGTTACGTATCGATTTTCGTGATTTAAATAAAGCATGCCCTAAAGATTGATACCCTCTGCCTCGGATAGATCAAATGGTTGACCCTACAGCAGGTTGTAATTACATATGTATGTTGAATGTCTATCAAGGATATCATCAAGTGTCTCTCGCTCAGGAGGATCAAGAAAAGGTCAGCTTTGTTACCTCAGACGACACTTATTGTTATAATATTATGTCGTTCGGGCTAAAGAATGCGGGAGCTACCTACCAAAGGATGATGGATAAGGCATTTCGACATCAGATTGGGAGAAATATCGAAATTTACGTAGATAATATCCTAGTCAAGACGAAACATGATAAAGATTTAATAGCCGATTTGGAGGAGACCTTTGGCACCTGCGGGTTAATCAAATCAAACTCAATCCTGCAAAATGCTTATTCGGAGTCAAGAGCGGGTGTTTCTTAGGTTACATGGTTACCGAGCTGGAAATTAAAGCTAATTCAGAAAATGTGCAGACAATTATAGACATGGCTCCACCAACTAACCTGAAGGAAGTGTAAAGGCTTGTTGGTTGAATAACAGTCTTATCTACGTTTATTGCCCAGTCGGCTGATCGGACTCTTCCCTTCTTCAAAGTGTTGAGGAAGGCCGCAAGATTCAAATGGGATGAGAGGTGTAACCAAGTTTTTACGGAGCTGAAGGAATATCTGGCTAGTCTTCCCATCTTATACAAGCCGAAGGCTTGGGAATCACTGTATGTGTACCTTTCAGCTACTGATGGGGTGTTAGGGTCCGCTCTTCTATGGGAGGAAGGTACAGTTCAATATCTCATTTATTTCTTCAGTCATGTATTGAAAGATGCAGAAAGCCGGTATACTACTCTTGAAAAGTTAGCATATGGACTGGTCTTGACCGCTCAGCGGTTGAGAACATATTTTTTATCTTATCCTATTGTTGTTCTAACTAATAACCCGCTCGGGCGAGTCTTAACGAACCCGAAAACTTCTGGAAGGTTGATCAAGTGGACCACGGAACTCAGTGAATATGATATCCAATATTAACCTCGAACAGCCATAAAAGCACAAACTGTTGCGGATTTCCTAGCTGAGGTCCTAATTACTCCTGACCAACAAGATGCTTGGAAGGTGTATGTGGATGAATCTTCTATACTACGAACTAATGGAGTCGGCGTGTTGCTGATCTCACCTCGTGAGGATATATTACAAATAATCGCTTTAACTTCAGAGCTAGTAATAATGAAGCAGAGTATGAAGCATTGCTTGTCGACTTGCAAGCAACTAAGCAGGTTGGGGCCTCTCGAGTGATAATATATTTCGACTCCCAACTTGCATATCAACAAATTGAAGGCAACTTTGAAGTGCGCAATGAGCGGATTGAAAAGTATGTGCAGGCTTTTAAACAGTTGAAATCAAACTTTTTGCAAGTGATTTTGCAAAAGGTATAGGGCCGATAATACCCGGGCGGATGAATTAGTTAAATTGACTAGTTTTTTAGATTGTTGGACATTGGAGGACCCTATATGTTATGAGGTATTAGTGGCTCAGATTAATGGGGCGATGGATCGAGAAGCGACGCCTGATTGGCGAGCACCTTTATAACCTTTTTGCAGACGGGGGATCTTCCGAAAGATTCTGGCTAAGTACGTCTACTTAAGCTTCGAGCAGCTCAATTTACTCTGGTTGGAAATCATTTATAACGGAGGATTTTTGCTCGACTGCTCTTAAAGTGTATTGGTCTGAGTGATATGGAGTATGTGATGCGAAAAGTGCATGAAGGCATTGTTGGGATCGATGGCACGACTAGAGGGGGGTGAATAGCCGATCACCACTTGATTCGTCGGTTTCTTCCTACACGTGTTAGCAAGCGCAAGCGGAAATACTAACTACAAATTAAAACAATGGTAACATCAAACCTTTACGTGGTTCGGAGATGATACTCCTACTCCACGGCTGTCCGTAAGGTAGACGATCCCTATCCGTCGGTGGATTAGACCCCGGAAGACCTCCGGCTAGCACTTGTCGCTCCTTGTGGGTGGAGAAACCTCGCCACAACTCTTGCAACAACCCCTAAGCACCAAGACTACTAATTGGTCTTTAACCAAAGCCAATTTCGTCAACCCTAGCCAGCCAAACCGAGCTCCCTTAAATAGAGCTTGTGGTCGAACTAGCCGTTACCAGTCGACTGGTTCCAACCGAATCCGAACGTTACAGCTCAACGTTTGAATTTCAGCCGACACCAGTTGACTGCACAGAAGATCAATCGACTGATCTTTCTGTGCCTTACACCAGTCGACTGCTACAAGCCGCAGTCGACTGCCTAAACCCTAAACTTAGGGTTTCCCTTCCTGAGTACAATTCGCTCAGCATTCAGACCCTCACAACTCAGCTGACTCTTCACTTAACAGCCTCGACCTGTTGTCTTCAAGCCTTCTTCGACTTTGGCTCTCGTCCCTCGGATGCACCGCGGTTCATCCTCATGTCATCCTTCGCGTATGCCTCGAAATGCGCTTCCCTCGGCTCATCGTTCCTGCTTTGTCCACGGTCCCTCAGACGCATACAAGCCCACGACTTATCTCCTCATGTCATCCTTCACCAAACTCGAAGTCGCCCAGCTAAACCTATGTGTATACTGCAAACTTGCACACTCACATACACATATCAAATACAAGGGTGAACCTAACTTAAATCTTTGCCCAAACATCAAAACACATGGTCACTCCGGACCATAGATTGCTCCAACAATCCCCCCTTTTTGATGTTTTTCAATTTGTTTAAGTTAGGGAACACAAATAGCAAATACACTGCTAAATAAACATTTGGACTTACGTTGCCAAGGTTTCACCTTGGACTTATACCGCCAATGCATATGCAATCATGCAATGTAAACATGCATGGATCTTATCACGAGGCATCCCCATACCTAAACTCCCCAAGAGTTAGGATTTTTACCAAAACATACTTTATAAAAACCTCTCCAAGGCTCCCCCTACATTGAACTTACAAAGGTTTTTTAAGAACCTCTTCAAGGTTCCCCCTTTGCCAATAAATGAGCAACAATGCTCCCCCTTTCCTTAAGCTCCCCCTAAACCTAGGATTTCTTACAAAGGCGTGTTTGGTTTCCCACTTAAACCTAACACTTCTCCCCCTTTGCCACACATCAAAGGGCTCCAACAATATCCCAATTGTTGGATCATTTATCCTCTAATGAGTATAAACGTTGTGTATTAATCCCCCATAAGATTATACACAAGTTTAATATCATTAGGACACATTTCAACCTAACTGAAAATAGTTTCAGTCTGTATCAGTCGACTAGACAGTTACCAGTCGACTAACCTAGTCGAAAACCCAACTCACAGAATTATCAGTCGACTGCCCTCTGCATCAGTTGACTGATACCCTGATATTAGCTCATTTCTACATTTCTGACCCAATTTCAGAAATACATCAGAAATTTCACACTTCTCCAAAAATTCCCAAATTTTGTGGAGAGATTTGTGGTACCCGTGTCTACTTGGGAAAAATACATTCAATAATGTATCTATCACCAATCCCAAGATTGACACAAAATCCAAAACTATCTAAATGGTTCAATAGAACCTTAACCTAAAGTCCTAGTTTTGGCCTCCTCTTGATATATCTGCCCATACTAAACCATAATGCATCCCTAGCATTGGTTTATATGGCATCTATACATCAAAAATCAATTTTCATGCAATATGATCCCAATGTCATATTTTCATGCATGAAACTCAATTCCAATGTGTCAAATCCCTAGGATTGAGACTCAAATCCGTCTCTAAATCCTTTGGCATACTCCATAGTCTATCTAAACTTCCGGGAGAAATCCTCCCGAGATCCATTGACCATGTGTCCCAACCTGGCTCCTAGAACTCCCCCTTGAGCTCTTAGCCTTAGCCACCTCCCTAGGTGACTCTTCTACAAACACAAGGTTATACCGGTGTACCTCCGGTGATTCTTAGCCTACAAACCTAACCTTCTTAACCTTGGACACCTTGTCCTTAGTTAAGCTTTTCTTCCTTTTAACTTTGGACATCTTGTCCTTGGTAAAGGTCTTTTTGCCCTTAAATGGCATTCCCTTGTCATTTTTGGACTTCCCCTTGCTATAGTCATTTGGCACCCTTGCATATGACTTCTTCATGGCATTGGAGAACTTAGATAGATATCCTAGACCCGATCTATCATTGTTGGATTTTTGACCACCCAACACCATACCTAAACTCTTAGATCCAATAGTGAATCTATCTAGGGTTTTCTCTAACTTATCAAGCTTTGCCCTCAAATCTTGATTTTCCCTTTCTAGGTTCTTAAACCTAGAATCAACATGTCCGCCTTGGGCATTCCTAGACCTACCCATTTGTTTAGGCATATGTCTCCCTTTCTTGGGATTAATGTCTTGGTCCTTAGGTCTAAAGATTCTAGGTTTATCATGACATAATTTCCTAGGGTTTTGATCTACATGATTAACCTTATTTTTATCATGATATCTAAAACCAAAATTATGTATGGGCAAATAATTTTCATTATTTCTAACATGCATGGAGAAGTTTAAATTTGAATTACATTTCAAATTAAAGTTAGGGATTACATCCCTTACCCTTGTAGCTCCCCCTTGATGTGAGTTCTTCTTCTTCTCCTTCTTCTCTCATTTCCTCAAACGCTCCAACTTCTTGAATTCTCCTTTCCTTGAGCATTTGGTGTGGTAATGTCCTAGTTCATCACATGTGAAATACCTAATGTGCTTCTTCTCCTTATTTTTCCTACAACCCATGTTAGATTTTAAAGAAATTGACTTGGGTTTAGGGTTTACCTCCTTTTTCTTACCCAATGGACACTTGTCCTTGTAGTGTCCCTTCTCATTGCACCCAAAGCAAATAATGTGATCTTTTGACTTTGCTTTGGTGGAGGTGGAAGCTTCTTCTTGCTTCGATATTGAGAATGGTCTCTACTCCCCCTCAATCCTTGAAGTGGAGACTTCTTCTTCACCCTTTGATGAAGTGGATGGTTCCTCAATTTCTTGTGTCACTTCACTTGAGGATGGTTGATTCTTTTTCTTATTTCTCCTCCTCTTTGGATGTTAAGCTCCTCTCCTTATCTGATTGGTCATTCTCTTCCTCTTGGACCATTAAGCTCATCTCCTTGGGCTCTTCTTCTTCTTCTACTCGTGTAGGGTTTTCATAAAGCGCCAACATTTTACTCCATAGTTCATGCGCATTCTTATATTCACCTACACAGCTAATCATATCGTTAGGCAAAATATTAAGTAAAATTGAAATTACCTTATCATTTGTCTTCGATTGTGTTTGTTGCTCATCATTCCAATATCGTGGTCGGAGCTTTTTCCGGTGTTTATCTTTCGGGACATCAAATGGTTCTTCGAGCGCGATCATGAGATCTCAATCCATATCGAACCAAGTCTTTGTCCGCATCCTCCAATAATCGAAACTCTCGCGGTCATAGGGAGGTGGAACGTTGATGTCGTCTCCTAAGCGTTCTTCAAACATCATTTCCTCTGGCCTTTTGCTCTCTCGGCGATAAGTCCGTAGATGAGCGACCCCGGCTCTGATACCACTTGTTGGGATAGATACCACGACTAGAGGGGAGTGAACAGCCGATCAGTCACTTGATTCGCCGGTTTCCTCCTACACGTGTTAGCAAGCGCAAGCGGAAATACTAACTGTTAGAATAGCTTGGCGAATTTCCTAAGCGAACACCGGGTCGTCCATGGGAAACCTCTCCATGTCTACGGATTAAAAAATTAATCCGAATGGAGACGTATCTTCCAAACGACCGTCTCGTCGTCGTACCAATTGATTCGAGTTACAACTTAGCCAAACTCAAAATTCAAGCCTTGTAACTCGCTTAACCAATTGGTCGGGGAAAAGACGACGAGCGGATCGCCGATTTTTGTGTTTATTATCGGGGTCCAAAATAATTAATTATCAACATTAATTAACAAATAATTAAGATCATGATAATTAATTAACACCACATAAAATGATAAAAACAAGGAACCAAAGAGAAGGTTATACCTTTTCTTTTACCTCTTAATCTTCTATTGTATGACCCTCCCCTCTTGGACGTCGTGTGGGCGACGATCTACCAAGAACCGGAATCACCAAGGCCTTCCAAAACCACCCTCTTCTTGCGCTAACCAACCCTAGCCACTAGGGCTTGCCGCCGGCCACCTCCTTCCACAATTCCTTGCGTTATCGGCCACAAGGAGCTCCCCAAGCTCGCCGACCACAACGAAGCACCGGAGAGGAAGGAGAAGAAGAAGAAAAAGAAGAGAAACAAGTCTCTTCTTCACCAAAACCCAGCCACCTATCCCCTTTCCTCCTCCCTTACTTGCGACGCCAACTCCACCAAGAGAAGTCTTCTTCTCCACAACCCGGGCGCTTCCTCTTCTTCTTCTTGCTGCCGAGCACCACAAAAGGAAGAGGAACACTCCTCCTTGTCCTTGTGACTTTCGGCCAAGAGGTGGAGAAGAGGATGGGAAGAAAAGAGGAAGAGTTTCCTCTCTTCTTTGGGCGTCGGTCGGTTGACCTAGGAGAGAGAAGGGAGAGAGAGAGAGGATGAGAGAAGAGGCTTGGGGTTGGATGAATTGGAAAAATACTTGGTTTCATGACTCCATGGGGTATTTATAGGGCTACAATAGGGACTATGAGGAGGAGTTGGGTCTTGGTCTGCTAATGGATCCAAACCCGATCCATTAATGAAGAACCATTCCACTAAAGGTTCTCCATTGAACCACCTCACCAACCCCCATATTTACATATGGGTTCCACCTATTATGAGTACAATTTCTCCCCGTGTTTAAGACATCGATTAATTTAAATTACTGACAATTTTAATTAATCAACCTCTGACTCCTTGATTAGTACCACTCATCATTATAATCATGTTGGACCAAGTCCACCTGCAGGATTTAACATGATGAACCTTATGAGCTCATCAAGGGGGCATCATCATCCCGACTCACCAGGACACGAATTCCGTCTATAATCAACGGCACACTATGTAAATAATATTATTTCCCAACTTATCGGGCCTATCGATTTAATAGAATAAATATCGCTCATTGGTAAATCAAAGAAATAAATACTAAGTACATATGCCCGTTATTATATCGGGATTCAGAGCATGTACTCCATAATAAACCGAGATCTGATCCAATTATAAAGTCAGTATAAATTGAATCACCTCTATGTTGGTCCTGCTCAATGCACACAAAGTGCATTAGTATAATTCTATGGTCAAGACAAACCAACACCAAATTACACTACAATCATCCCGATGGTTTGTTCAACTCCATCTCGGTTGTGAGCCTCTACTTATACTCTACAAGGAACTGATAACATAATCTTCCGTGTGACACCACACATCATATTATCTACAGTGTAAAGCATTAGACATTTTGCACATACTAATATAAACATGCAACAGTGATTTTGTGATTCTCTTTCAAAATGTAGATGTTAATACAGAAAAGGCAAGGCTTTTAGTATACATCCTAACAATCTCCCACTTATACTCAAAGACTCTGTTGTCCTCACAGTGTCATATATCTGACTCCCATATCCTCCACATGCCTATCAAACGCTCTCGATGGAAGAGCCTTAGTGAAAGGATCCGCCAGGTTGTCCTCCGATGCAATCTTGGCGACAACTACTTCTCCTCACTTTACGATTTCTCGTATCAGGTAGTATTTGCGCTCTATGTGTTTACTTGTTTTATGGGCTCGTGATTCCTTCGAGTTTGCAACTGCACCACTGTTATTACAATAAATTGTGATAGATCTGGGCAAATCAGGAATCACATCCAAGTCCATCATGAAGTTCCTGAGCCATACAGCTTCATTGGCCGCCTCTGAGGCTGCCACATACTCAGCTTCCATGGTGGAGTCCGCCACGCATTTCTGCTTGACACTCCTCCAAATTATGGCTCCACCTCCTAAAGTAAACACAAACCCCGAGGTAGACTTACTTTTGTCCCTATCCGATTGGAAATTTGAATCTGTATAACCAACAGGGAGTAATTGGTCTGCCCGGTAAATCAGCATATAATCCCTAGTCCTTCTCAAGTACTTCAGTATATGTTTTACCACAGACCAATGTCCCTGTCCAGGGTTACTTTGATATCTGCTAATCATGCCCACGGCAAAGCAGATATCCGGTCTCGTACACAGCATAGCATACATGAGGCTTCCTACAGCCGATGCATAAGGAACCGCCTTCATCTCCTCTATCTCCTTTGATGTTTTAGGGCATATCTCCTTAGATAAAGGAACTCCATGCCTGAAAGGTAGAAAACCTTTCTTGGAGTTTTCCATGCTAAAACGAGCTAGGACAGTGTCTATGTATGAAGCTTAGGATAAGCACAACATCCTTTTCTGACGATCCCTTATAATCATGATCCCAAGGATGTGCCCTGCTTCTCCCAAGTTCTTCATATCGAACTGTTTGGACAACCATACCCTTACATCTGACAACACTTTGACATTGTTGTTAATGAGCAAAATGTCATCTACGTATAGCACAAGAAATATCACTACATTTCCGTCACATCTCTTATATACACATGATTCATCCGGACTTTGAATAAATTCATATGACTGGATTACTTCATCAAAGCGGATGTTCCAAGATCGCGAAGCTTGTTTCAATCCATAAATGGATCGATTAAGCTTGCATACTAGATGCTCTTTGCCCTTCGCAATGAACCCTTCTGGTTGCTTCATGTAGATGATCTCCTCAAGACTTTCGTTAAGGAAAGTTGTCTTAACGTCCATCTGTCATACCTCATAGTCCATATGAGCGGCAATAGATAAGAGAATCCGGATAGACTTAAGCATGGCTACCTGCGAAAAGGTCTCCTCATAATCGATACCCTCTTTCTGAGTATACCCTTTCGTAACAAGCCTAGCTTTGAAGGTCTCAACCTTCCCGTCTAATCCTCTCTTTCTCTTGTAGATCCACTTGCATCCAATGGCTTTTACACCATTTGGTGGTTCTACTAGCTCCCAGACGTGATTAGAATCCATAGATTCTATCTCAGAATTCATTGCCCTTTGCCAAGAATCTGCATCTTTATCTTGGAGTGCCTCGTCATAGGTCCAAGGATCCGGTTTATGTTCACCAGGGACCAAGTCCGAAGACACTCTCAAAAACATGAATCTTTCAGGTTGTCAAACAACCCTCCCTCTACGACGAGGCACCACCTGTGTATCTTCTGTGACACACGGTGCAGTGACGTGGTATATCCTCTTGTATAGTTGGTACTAAGGTCGGAACGTCCCCTCTTAATTCCTCAAGAACAAGTCTACTCATGGGCTTGTGGTTCATCACATAGTCTTCCTCTAAGAATCAGGCATTCGTGCTAACGATTACCTTCTGATCCTTAGGACTATAGAACAGATCACCTTTCGTCCCTCTAGGATAGCCTATGAACAAGCGCACTTCTGTACGAGATTCCAACTTATCAGTATCTCCCTTCAGCACATGTGCTGGACTACCCCAAATCCGAATATGTCCTAGACTAGGCTTTCGCCCAGTCCACAATTATGTGGGAGTAAAGGGTACTGACTTAAATGATACCAAGTTCAGTATGTACGCTGTCGTTTGCAGAGCATATCCCCAAAACGAATCCGGCAACTCGGAGTAGCTCATCATTGACCTAACCATCTCCATAAGAGTCTTATTCCTTCTCTCTGCTACACCGTTCTGTTAGGGCGTACCGGGTGCAGACAATTGGGATTGAATCCCAGCCTCTGATAAGTAAGTCCTAAACTCTCCCAAGAGGTACTCGCCACCACGATCTGATCATAATGTCTTGATACTTTTACCTCGATGTTTCTCCGCATCAGCCTTGAATTCTTTGAATTTATCAAAGCATTCAGACTTGCGGCGCATCAGGTAAATGTACTCATACCTTGAATAATCGTCTATAAAAGAGATGAAGTATTCAAAGTCACCTCTAGCCTGGATAGACATAGGACCACACAAATCAGAATGAACCAGTTCCAACACATCTTTAGCTCTATACCCTTTGGCCTTGAAAGGCCTCTTGCTTATCTTACCTTCCAAGTAAGATTTACAGGTTGGGAAGTCTTCCACCACCAATGAACCCAAGGGCCCATCAGCTATCAACCTTTGAATCCTACTAAGGTTAATATGGCCAAGCCTTAGATGTCAAAGATATGTTTGGTTCATCTTAGAAGGTTCCTTTCTCTTATTTTGGTTACATGATGAGCTATTAACTTCTATTTGCATCGTGGGAGATTTTGGTTCTAAAGTATACAAATTGCCAACCAATTTACCTGAACAGATAATCTCTCTATTCCTTTTTATAACAACACGGTCATTAAAAGCAATAGAATATCCATCCTTTATTATTTTAGAAACCGAAACAAGGTTCTTTCTAAAACTAGGTACATAAAGGCAATCTCTTAAAACCAAAATTTTATTTCTCTCAAAAGACAAATAAACGTCTCCCACTGCAATAACCGTCACCTCCGTAGCATTGCCCATGTAGATGGTAATCACTCCTTTAGCTAGTCGTCGGGTTTCCTGGAACCCCTGCAAAGAATTGCAGACATGATCAGTGGCTCCCGTATCTACACACCAGGTACCGGTAGATAACACCGCTAAGCATGTTTCAACGACAAAAGAAAAAGATATACCTTTGTCTTGACGACGGGGACAGTTCGCCTTCCAGCGTCCAATCTGCTTACACGTAAAGCACTTGCCTCTCGGCTTCTTCACGCCAGTCCGAGGTGCCTGAGACCCTGCTGCCTTCTTGGTCCCACCTTGTTTCTTCTTCTTCTTGCCTTTCGGCACAGAAGTAGAAACCCTTTGAGTAACCAAGGCATGAGAACTCTAACGAAAAAACCCCTCTGCCGCCTGGAGTTCTGCCAGAAGTTCTCCCAACGTATATATACGTTTGTTCATATTGTAGTTCAGGCGGAACTGCTCAAAACTCCTAGGCATAGACTGGAGAATGATATCGACCTGGGTTTCCCTATCGATCTCCGCTCCAAGGACTTCAATCTCATTCAGATGAGCCATCATTTTGAGAACATGATCCCTCACGGGTGTTCCCTCAATCATGATAGTTGTTATCAAGTTCCTCATCGCATCCTGCCTAGCGGTCAGATTCTGGTGTCCGAAGAGTCCTTAAGGTTGAGCATCATGTCATAAGCAATGGGCATGGCCTGATGCTGATGTTGCAATACATTTGACATAGAAGCCAAAATGTAACACCGCGTCATCTCATCTGCCTTGATCCACTTTCTATAACTCTCCCTCTCCTCTTCACTAGAATTCTTGCCAGGTTTAGGAGGACAGATCTCGAAAAGTACAAACTTGTACTCCTCGGCAGTTAGGACAATGTCGCTGACGTGGCCCGCTCCTGTCGTTCTGACACCGATATAATCAATCAGATTAACTTCCTTCAATTAAACATGAGGGGGGACTTGTGATAGCGAGGTTAGTCGCGTGCTGCCACATGGCCCAGATCATAAACTCCCGATCAGGAACCATACTCTCAGTCGGGATCCCGAGTGCGAGTTATCGTCGACTCGGAGTACAAGGGAGTGGCTGCATTGGACAAGTTCTAGTCTGATTGGTGTAATACGGGTGGCTCCCGGTCGGGAATATCCGTATATTGGTCGGTCGACAGGGATAGCTCCTCTTCGGTCAAGGTAAACTTCAGGGGCGCCTTGTGAAGGTTATCCATTAAGGAGAGCATTTAATACTTTTGGGGTGTCGTCAATGCATTAAATGACGAAAAAGGAAAACTGTCATACGTTTTAATAATCATTGGCCGTTATTGAAATGCTAATATAACGGCTACATTAAATGTCATCCAAGAAAGAAAACAATCAAGAGACAGAATAAAAAATAATCAACGACCCTTGAAAAGATCAGAATTCTCTTATTCTTACAAATATATTACTTTCTCTCTCCTTGAAAGACGACTAACTTGAGTGTCGGAGTGGGATCGCCAGAAACCCTTCCGGCGCCCTTCTAACATTCTCTAAAGTTTATTTCTCAGATTATCCTCCTCGTCAACTCATTTGTCGCATCACCATCCCATCTGTCAGCTTCCGAATGAATATATATATATATATATATATATATATCATGAATCATTACTATGAATGTGCTAATGTTAAAGGAATAATCAAAGTTCCTCTTAATTTGCATACCGTAATAATTCATCAGAATTTAGATTTGCAAGTTAGGCCAGATACCACTCTCACAGGATTATCTACAAGCATTAGAAAATCAGACATATAATGGTACCGCGAGAAGTGGAGTGTCGAGGGAGCGAGCGAGTTCAACGGCGAGATCGAGGGACGGAAGGTGGGGGTCGGCGACGCAGGTCACGACGGCGCCCTCGGTGCGGAGGTGGGCGAGGTTGACCATATGCTCCCGCCCCATCATCCCTACCCCTACTACCCCGTAACGCACCACGCCTTTCTCCATTTTTTTTCTCCTCCGTCCTCCGTCTTCTGATTCGCTCGGTCTCCTCGGCTCTGAGAAGATTGGGACTCGATGGCTCCGGCCAGTGGCAGGAGGAAATAGAAATCTGCTTCGGTATCTACACTGGGGTGGAGAATAAGTAGTGCAAAGCAGAACCGACACCTTAGCGGCCTCCGGTCCCGATCCTATAAGTGTCCAGAAATGATAAATCATAATTTTACTGATGGGGTAAGGCGTCTGGGCCCGAGAAGATTTAAGCCAGCAGACTAGATTTTTACCCCGTGTGTGACTGGCGACTCTCGAACCTGAGACCTCCGATACAAGCAGTCAAACGTCTTACCAACCGAGTCAGCCCGTGGGGGCAAGAATAAGTAGTGGACTAGAGGCGAGTGGGGGTGATCACGTGGATCCCACGTGCACGTGAGAAATTGAATTGCAAATGCGGATCGGGGATGGGGCGGGCTTGAAGAATTAGCGAGCTGATCAAAGAAAAGAATATTGGAATTGGTTTGCGACAAATTACGTAACAGGTGAATCTGGTCATCAATTCAGTTTATTAAAATTTTTCATTTACCGCTAAGATAAATCAAAAAATGTTCATCATAAATAATCTAAAAGTCCAATATCTCAGAATTCGTATCCTATTTAAAAAAATCTATAAAATACACCGTAACTAAGAATTGAATCATCGATATCTGAAATGATACTAGTCGCTCTGCCCTGAGAGTTCGGAGTTGGTCTCTAAAAAAAAAATGATGACGAATTTGAGACGAACAGCTCTGCTAACAGAGTTAGTCCCTTGCGCCGTCTGCCACAATCGATGGTAGAGGAGCAGAATTTCATTGTTGGAAGAGCTACCTATCTATTTACTTTGACACAAGAATGAAGAGATGTTAATTGCTCCTTATGAATTGACGATTCATTTCAAATTATCCTAAATGGATTAGTCCGAATGGGTGGCAAGACTAAGGCAATTGGCCTGTGATAGGCTCAGATTGACCTGCGAAATGAAAAGATTTAAAAAAAAAACATTATGAATTTACGATGATCTATGTATTTTTTAATAAATTATAAATTTTTTTATCAACTATTTTTTACTAATATGTATAAGTGTGAAATAAAAAATTAAGAATTTATTTGGATTTTTTAAAAAATATTTATTTATAAAATAATTAAATTTAATGAATTGTAAAGATATTTTTTTAATTGATACACTTAATTTGTAACTCATTTGGGATAGACTCATGCTTAATGTATAAGACGTTACTATCCAAAGGTATAAATTCAATTCTCGTGAAACCAGGTATATATCCTCCCTTAAATACTAGTAATTGTTTGAGTTAGTAACTCCTATAATTTACCTCCTCCATATTAATCCTGAGAAATATTGATAGGGGCATTGGCAAACGAATCGCCAGTTAAGTCAATTATATGTATTTTTAATTCAATTATATGTATTTTTAATTGCCTAATACATACTTAATATGATCTTCATATGGTAGAATTGTAAATTAAAAAAAGATCGATTCCGATAAAATTGAGAAAAATATTTTCATATGTGATGAAATATTTAATCTTATAATTTATCTCTCTATAAATATCTATTGTATAGGATATTTGTGATTAACATATAACCTTATGTAGAATACAAAATTATATATTGTCTCCCGAGTCAATATAATTGATAAATGTATGGATATTGTTCCCTAAATATTGGAGTTAATTTTGAAAATCATAATTTTCTAATATATTTTTTTTATTTTAAAAATCATAATTTTCTAATATTTTCAATAGCATTACATTTTTAACTATTGGTAAGTGTGATAAACTTAGATATCATTCAGATCATGTCATCTCACGTGTGCTCTTTTAAAACCCTTGATTGGACAACTAATTTTAGTTGCAGGTTTGTTTTTTAATGAATCTTACGTATAAAAACCTATTTGGTAGATCAAAGTCACAATAATATTGGACGTGTACATTGAATGCCCATGTTCATGAAAAAGGAAGAATCGGTATTTTAACGATCTCTAGAATTGATTTTATGGATATGAAAGGAGTTTTATGTAAGTACATAGGTAACAAACGTATGGTAGAATCGAAAATACAGGTCGGTCATCATCTCCTAGAGATCGACCCCTGACGTCGCATGCCCAAAACTTATCGTAGGCACTAACCATCGTCGGTAGGCAGGGGCATGCTACCCCGATGGATGCTGGCTCGTGCGTCGTGGTGATCTAGGGAATGCGTCACATGCCATCGACCATGTTGCGGCAGAATCGCATTGCGAGCAGTCGCGTCGCAGCAAAGCCACATTGTGGAGGGATCACAACAACCGTGTTAGTTGCGATCATGCGGGAACCGACGACCATGTCGAATAGTTGTCGATCAGCGTCTATGACCGGCGAGCATCAACGACTACCTCGGTAGGCCAACAGCAATTAATCACTATGGTCGGCGACCTCGTGTTCATCGTGAAAGAAAGGGTTTTAATAGATTAAATAGAGAAGTAATCTATTATATTTCCATTTAATCGATTAAACATTCATTTAATCGATTAAAACAGATTAAGCAATCTGTTAAAACAGAAGAATGAGAAAAAGTTTCGAATTCTCATCCTAGGAATTCTCACGTGCGATTAATGAAGAATGTTTTTTTATATGCATGTTGTATTTAAAAAAAACGTGAGAAATATTATTACGATTAGGTTCGATTCAATTGATTTGAATAAGTCTGGTCCAAATCAGATTTGGATCTGATTTAAATTATTAGTTGGTTTAGCTAAACCAATTTGATTTAATCAAATCATAATTTAATTTAAATCATTAGTTGGTTTAACCAGATCAGTATGATTCAATTAAGTCTGATCTGGCTCAAATAATTGATTGATTAAACAAGATTAATTTGATCCAAATTATAACCAGTCTAATTAGTTTGATCAATATAATATATGGGTCTGAGTTTGAATTAAATGAGCTAAGATTACACAATAACAACAAAGATATTCGAATTAAACTAGTTCTAATGAGGACAAAAGGATAAGTTAGTATTTGAGATCTAATTTCCAAATCAATCGATTTAGTATGTTAGTCATTAGAGCTCCTCAAATAAAAAAAAAACTTATTTGCTTCTGATTTTGTATGCTTGTCTTATGCATATATGTGAATTGAAATGAATAATTTTATTATCAGTTTGTCGGTTTTTACTGATAATATTATTTTTTTCAATTATAGATGTCAAGAATGATATACACAATGACTATGATCTGGTTTACAGACTCAGAGAGTTTATTGGACGGCTAGATCGATTGTTTTAAAAACTCGAGTAGGAAGAGTTTTCGGTCCTGGATAATCACAGGATCTGAGCTTTAGTCCGATCACTACTGTTACATCTCAATGAAGTAGCACATCATTTATGGGAGATCTGAAGGACATATCTCATATACACAGTTGTGTGTGGAGTTGCTTTACCACGTGGATCGAGAGAATCCGAATGAGGGTCACTCTGAAGTTGATTACCTGAGATTGCTCTAGATGAGTCCAGGAAGAAAGGAATGTTGTTTACTACTGCATTAGTGCTCGCTCTAGTGGGAGTAATGTTAGCTTACCTAATTTATTAGAGTTCTGTTGTTATTACTGTCATTATATAACAAAATTAGCTCATTAACCTGATGAAAATCATATAATAAAATTGATGTTATGTATTAACAGTGATAATTTATAAAAAAAGTTATGTTATGTGTTAACAAATTTGAAAACGATTAGTTCATATTTAATACAAATGATTAGTTCATGTTTGATACAAATAATTAGTTCACTTAATAATTTGTTCATGTTTAATATAAATAATTAGTTCATTTAATGAGATGTGTGTAATAGAATTGTTCAATGTTAATTATATTAGATCATACGAATCACGAGTGGAAAAGTATTTAACATTGATTTTGTAAATCAATTTTAATTTATAATGAGTTAATTATTAATTTCTTGCATATAAATTACATTAAATTAATAAATAATGTGTTTATTTATGATAGATTATGATAACTAAAACATTATAGCTGAACTCAACGAGAGAGAGAAATTATATGAGGATAACTATTAAATATGACATCTCAAGATACAATATATTTTTTAGGAATAAGAAGTTCTAGAGGTTGTAAATCAGTTCATGGAAGAATCTGCTGATAATTCTAGAACACAACACAAACTTGATCTTATGCGCCATTACCATTAGCTCATGTTGTTTAGGTAACCCTGAAAGAGAAATACAGTGAAGTTAGCTTGAGCAAGTTTCGTCAACTGACAATTATGTTTGGCAGTTGTAAAAAAGCGCCCGAATATTACCATGGCCCAACATTTGAGGGAAATGATGAATATGATTCGGGAGCTAAAGGTTGTTTGTCATAAGTTGACTGATGAACAACAGATTCAGACAGTTATCCGTTCCCTTTATGATTCTTAAGAGACGATGAATATAACCTGACTCATAGTGAAAGTATCAAGACATTCATCGATGTCTCATGCCATGTTGAACTTGAGGTGGAGAGAATTGAATTTTCAAGGATTTCTGGATAAGCTTTTGTAGCCGAAGATTCAGCATCCAAGAATAAGAAAAGATGGTTTAAGAAAGGAAAGAGAAAGGGAAAGCGAAAAGAAGTTGGTGGTGTTTTAGCAAAGAAATATGGAAAGAAACATAAAAGCAAGTTAACTTGCTATAAATTGTGGCAAGAATGGTCATTTTACTTGAGAATGTACTGAACTGAAAAAGGTAGATCTTGTTTATCTTCTTTCTATGAGTATTATGTTGCTAGTTTATTATTGTTGGCTGATTCTTATCTTTTGTGGATAATAGATTCAGGAGTAACGAATTGTGTAGCTCGTTTTCGAGCTATATATGCAGAATACTGTCGAGTACCAGCTAACAACAAATGGATATATCTAGAAATAATGCAAGGATTGAAGTCAAATGAGTTGATACTTGTAAACTCAACCTTCATGGTGGATGTACTTGTTTCTACATGATGTCCTGTATGCTCCTAAGATTAGACAGAATTTAGTTTTCATTAATAGTCTTCTTGATTTGGGTTATTGTATGAATTTTATAATTGTTGTGTAGAACTAAGAATTCACTCTGTATTAATAAGATATGATTATATATAGAACAATTTCATAGTTCTTGAAGTAGAACTAGAAATTAATTATGGAAATAATGATTGTTTTGCTAACATTACTCTTACTAGCGATGTTGATGTTAATAATAAAATTTGGTATGCTAGATTAGGACATATAGGATTAGAACGGACGAATATAATACTTAGAGGGTCTGTTCGACAGTTATGCTAAAGTTAACTTGTCTATATGTGAGATTGTTTTGCTAGAAAAGCAACTAAGAAACTATTTGGTAAAACTATTAGGGGTGAATTACTATTGCAATTAATTTATTCAAATATTTGTGGTTTAGTGAATGTAAAGGCTAGACATGGAAGTTTTTCTTTCATTACATTTATTAATGACTTCATACGTTTTACATGTGTATTTGATTTCTCACAAATCTAAAGCATTAGATTGCTTCAATCATTATTTAACAAAGTTGAAAATCAATTAGAATGTAAGGTTAAAATCTTTCGCACTGACCGTAGAGGTGAATATTTCTCTGATCAGTTCAAGACAACATGTAATGAAAAAGAGATTATTAAATAGCTAACTATCCCTGGAACTCCATAGAAAAAATGGGATTGCTGAAAAAAGAAATTGAACTCTTCTAGATATGATTAGGTATATGATGGATCGAGCTAATTTATTAATTTCGTATTGTTTAGGGAGATGTATTATTAGCTGCAACATATATACTTAACCGAGTGTCTTTTAAATCTTTTCCATCTACTCCATATGAATGTTGGACAGGCAAAAAATCAGATTTGAATAATCTGAGACCCTTAGAGTCAGCTACTTATGTTCATGATAAAACTCACAAATATGAAATTAGAACCCAATGGTAGAAAATATGTCTTTGTGAGATATTCTTATACCTCTAAGGGTTATGTTTTCATTGGTGAGTAACAAGATGAAACTATCTCTAAAATTGAGTCAAGAGATGTTACTTTTCTTGAAACTGAGTTTCTAACAAGTGATGAAGTCGATAAGGCGATTTCTTTATTTGTAATAGAGGAGAAGGATAATGTTTCTTTATTAACAAATCAGGTATCATGAGAGATGCATGAATTTAGTCAACCTGGTGGGAGTGATTTGCCAATGAACGAGTTAATTTCTCAACGGTCACGAAGAAGTAGTCGTCAGATTATTTCTCAGAGAAGGTTTAACATTAAAAATGAGGCATTAATGATTTTTCCTGTTGACGATGAGGAATCTCGAATGATTAAGGAAGCTTTGAGATCCTTAATCAGAGAAAAATATAAAGTTGTAATGGATGAGAAAATAGAGTCTATGAGAAAGAATGAAGTTTATGATAAGTTATCAAAGATAGTTCAAACAGACTTTTTGAAAGCCCTTCTCCACCCACAAGGAGCTACACGAGCTAGCCAGAGACTTTCTAGAGAATTATCCACTGATGGATCAAGATCATCTACCTTACGGATAGCCGTAGAGTAGGAGTTTATCTCCGAATCACATAAATCGGTGTGTTCTCTTCTAGTTAGTTTTAGTTTAATTATTATTCCGCTTACACACTAACTTGTAAATAGAGAATCGCGAATTCTGTTGGTGATTAGCTATTCACCCCCTCTAGTCGGGCCATCGATCCCAACAAGTAGTATTAGAGTGAAGGTTCGCTCGTCTACGGACTAACCACTGAAAGAGCAAAGTGCTAGAGGAAGATAACATTTGAAGAAAAATTGAGAGACGACATCACCATTCTACCTCCATACGATCGCGACAACTTCGTTTATTAGAGCTTGCGGGTGAAGACTTAGTTTAACATGGATTGGGACATGATGATAGCCATTGAAGAACCATTCGAAGCCCCAAAAAATAAGCATGGGAAAAAGCTCCGAGCACGCTATTGGAACAAGGAGCAACAATCATAATCAAAGGCAAATTAGAAGGTAATCTCAATTTTAATTAATATTTTACCTAATAATTGATTAGGAGTGTAGGGGAGTACAAGTGTGCTCATGAGCTATGGAGCAAAGTAATTGCTCTACATGAAAGTCCTACACAACCACAAGAAGAAGAACCTAAGGAGATGCGTTTAATGATCCAAGAGGAGAAGAAGATCAATCGGATGAGAAGATGAGCTCAACATCCAAGGAGGAGAAAGAAGAAGAACAATCATCCACCTTCTCAAATGAAGTGGCACAGGATGATGAGGGATCATCCACGTCATCCAAGGTTGAAGAGGAAGCTAAGACAAATGAAGAAGAGATATTGGAAGTCGACATTGCGAGTACCTCTACCAAAGAAAAATCAAAAGACCACATTATTTGCTTTGGATATAATGAGAAGGGACACTACAAGGACAAGTGTTCAATGGGTAAGAAGGAGGTAAACTCTAAACTCAATTCAATTTTTTTGAATTTTAATTTGAGTTGTAGGAAGAAGAAAGAGAATAAGCGCATTCAATGCTTCACATGTGGTGAGTGAGACTACTACCGCACCAAATGCTCAAAAAAAGGAGAATTTAATAAATTAGAGCATTTGAGGAAATGGGAGAAAAATGAGAATAAGAGAAGTTCACATCAAGGGGGAGCTACAAAGGTAAAAGTGGAGATATATCTTGATTTACAATGTAAATTAAATTTAAATTTTCCCATGTATGATAGAAATAATTATAATTATTTACTCATGCATAATTATGGTTTCAAATATCATGATAGAAGTATAGTTAATATTGCATATCAAAACTCTAAAAAATAATGTCATGATAAACTTAGAACCATTAGACTTAAGAATCAAGACATTAATCTCAATATAGAGAGACACATGCCTAAAAAAATGGTAGGTCTAGGAATATCCATGGTGGATATGTCGATTCTAGGTTAAAAACGTAAAAAGGAAAAATCAAGCTTTGAAGGCAAAACTTGAGAAATTGGAGAAAATCCTAAATAGATTTACTATTAGATTTAAGGGATTAGATAAATTATTGGGGAGCCAAAAATCCTATAATGATAGATCGGGTTTGGGATATTGGTATAGGTTTTTCAATGCTAAGAAAAAGTCATATACAAGAGTGTCATATAACTATAGTAAGGGGAAGTTCAAAAATGACAAGGCAGTATCATTTAAAGGCAAGAAGAAAAACTTAACCAAAGACAAGGTATCTAAGGTTAAGAAAGTTAGGTTTGTAGGTCAATAATCACCAGTGGTACACCGGTATGCCCTAGTGGTTGTTGATAAGTCACCTAGAGAGGTTGCTAAAGCTAAGAACTCAAAGGGAGCTCAAAGAGCCAATTTGGAACCATGAAAAATGGATCTCAAGAGGATACCCCTTGAGAGTCTAGATGAACCATAAAATGTGCCAAAGGTTTGGAGACAGATTTGAGTCTCAATCCTTGGGTTTTGGCAAATGGGAGTGTGTTTCATCCATGAAAGTATGATATTGGGGTCATATTGTATGAAAATTTGATTTTGATGTATAAATGTCATATAAACCAATGCTAGGGATGCATTGTGATTTGGTATGGACAAATACATCGAGAGGAAGCCAAAACTAGAACTTTAGGTCAAGGTTTAATTGAATCATTTAACTAGTTTTGAGTTTTGTGTCAATCTTGAGATTGATGATAGATACATTTTTGAATATATATTTCCCAAGTAGATACAGGTACCATAATTCTCTCTATAAAATTTAAAAATTTTTGGAGATTTACAAAATTAGTTATGCATTTCTAAAATTGGGTTCAAAAATGTTAAAAGATTGATTTCTGAGTATCAGTCGACTGATTCAGAGGGAAGTCAACTGATAATTCTGTGAGGTTATTTTTTGATAGGGATTAGTCGACTGATAACTGTCTCAGTCAACTGATACAGGCTGAAATTATTTTCAGCAAAGTCAAAAAGTATCCTAATGATGTCAAACACGTGCATACTTTTATGGGGTTATTATACAATGTTTATGGTCATTAGAAATTAAAGAATTCAATAATTAGGATATTGTTGGAGCTCTTTTTGATGTGTGGCAAAGGGGAAGAAATGTTAGGTTTAAGTAATTTTATGGGGCGTTATTATACAATGTTTATGGTCATTAGAAATTAAAGAATTCATAATTAGGATATTGTTGGAGTTCTTTTGATGTGTGGCAAAGGGGAAGAAATGTTAGGTTTAAGTAATTTTATGGGGGGTTATTATACAATGTTTATGGTCATTAAAAATTAAAGAATTCAATAATTAGGATATTGTTGGAGCTCTTTTTGATGTGTGGCAAAGGGGAAGAAATATTAGGTTTAAGTGGGAAATCAAATATACCTTTGCAAGAAATCCTAGCTCAAGGGGAAACTTAGGTAAAGGGGGAGCCTTGTTGCTCATGTATTGGTAAAGGGGGAGCCTTGTTGCTCATGTATTGGTAAAGGGGGAGCCTTGTCATAAGTTCTTAAAAAGCCCTTGGTAAATCTAAGTATAGGGAGAGCCTTGGAGAGGTTCTTAAAAAGTCATTTGGTAAAATCCTAAGACATTGGGGAGTTTAGGTATGGCAGATGCCTTGTGATAGGATTTCATATGTGTTTGCATTTGCATTTGCATGTTGGCATATGCATTAGCGGTATAAGTCTAAGGTATAGCCTTGACAACGTATGTCCAAATGATTTAGCAATTGTATTTGCTATTTGTTTTTCCTAACTTAAATGTATTGTCGAACATCAAAAAGGGGAGATTGTTTAGGTAATCTATAGTCTGAGGAACCATGTGTTTAGGTATTTGGGCAAAGGGTTTAAGTTAGGATTTACCCTTGTATTTGATATGTGTATTTGAGTGTGCAGGTTCTATAGGATACACATAGACTTAGCTTGACGGCTTCGGATCCGGTGAAGAATAGTGCATCCGAGAGACCATGGACAAGGTAGCAACAATGAGTCGAGGGAAGCGCACTTCGAGGCATACGGGAATGATGACATATGGAGACAAGCCGCGGGCTTGTATGCATTTGAGGGACGAGAGCAAAAGCGAAGAAGGCTTGAAAGAAAGAGTCAAGGTTGCGATGAAGAGTTAACTGAGTCGTGAGGGTCCGAGTGCGAGTAAACTGTACTCGGGATGGGAATCCCTAGGTTTAGGGTTGTACCAGTTGACTGGTATGGGATCAGTCGACTGATAAAAGTTACAGAAAGATCAGTCAACTGATCTTTTGTGTAGTCGATTGGTGTCGACTGGGAATTCGAACGTTGGGCTGTAACGTTCGAATTCAGCTAGATCAGTCGACTGGTAACGACTAAATCAGCCACGAGCTCTATTTTAAGGGAGCTTGGTTTGGCTAGCTAAGGTTGACGAAATTGGTCTTGTTTAAAGGCCAATTAGTAGTCCAAGTGCTCAGAGTTCTTGTGCGAGTTTGTGGTGAGGTTTCTCCACCCACAAGGAGCCACACGAGCTAGCCGGATGCTTTTCGGGGAATCATCTACCGACGGATAGGGATCATCCACCTTACGGACAGCTGTGGAGTAGGAGTTTATTTTCGAACCACATCAATCGGTGTGTTCTCTTCTAGTTAGTTTTAGTTTAATTGTTATTTCGCTTGCACACTAACTTGTAGGAAGAGAACCACGAATTGAGTTGGTGATCGACTATTCACCCCCTCTAGCAGGACCATCGATCGCACCAAATTGGATATTTGAAATAACACGATCTATTCAGTGTAAATGACTTTGTTATATTTGGATAAAAGTTTTGGTGAGCATGTTGACAGGTATAGATTTATCCATTCACATAGACAATCATCTCTATTTGTTAAGTATAAATAGAGGTAAGACTATTACTTATGAGATAACTTATGTAGCTGTAAATAGGGACATACTCATAAGTTGAAATTGCCTTGATATTTATGTCAAGATGAGATCATTTATATAATAATCGAAGTAAATAAACCCACCATTTACTGAATCTGTTAAAGGCTAGATTAGAATTCATAAGTTAAATTCAAGATTAGACATTAGGAATGTCTAAATCGAAATCTGTATGATGTTAAATTTTGAGAAGAACATGCACTCATTTTGATAAAGAGAAAAATATCGTAACATGTGATTCGTATCATATATACTATGGCGACAATAAGGATAGTAGAAAAATAAATCCCTGCTTCTCTACTATGTGAGACCCTTGAGATTATAAGTTAATTTCAATCTTATCCAAGTGACTATTTAGCAGTCTACTTGAAGTTTTAATTAGTATTTGCTACTTTAGTATGTATTATATTGGTTATGGATGATTCGGTTTATGGAGCATAACTAGGAAAACGATGCTAAAAATGAAGATTAAAATTAATTTACATCTTTGACATTTTTAAATTAGTCGACCAGTTATATATATTTTTTAGTACTTAAAATATGATTGCGAATAATTGTATTGATTGAAGATATTAAACATACTCTTGACATAATAATAATTATAATGGATTAGAGATGTTCATATTGATGTAAATAATAATTTAATTCAGGATAAAGGCAAGTTATTTACGTCTTAGATTTGTCTATAGAGTAGCTAAGTTAAATATAACTTTTGGGTACGTTCCCTAATCATCGGTTACGTGATAACTTTTGGGTAACGACCGTTATGATCATTAAGGCCTTAATTATCGCGTGTTATGGACAATAATTATCTGATAACCTTTTCGTTATGGAAAGAGGAACGACTACTTAAAGTCAGGTTGTCTGATGCATTAATCGTTGGGCTCTCGTCTCCCGAGCAGGTCTCGGGGTCTCGTCACCCGAGCTAACCTCGGGGCCTTTGTTCGTTTTGCCGAGAGGGGCTCGGGACCCGACCTCCAGTCTGACCTCGGGAGACTTTACCTGTTCTCCCGAGGTGGTCTCAGGGGCCCGACCTTCGGTCTGACCTCGGGGCTTTGATTTGCTCTCCCGAGGTGCTCTCGTGAACCCGATAGCCGGTCTGACCTCAGGGCTTGGTTCACCCTTCGAGGTAGTCTCGATCTATCCTCAAAGCTTTGACCTGTCAGCTTCTGCCACGTAGCTTCCCCATGCCACGTGTCCACCCTGGGATTCTCATCCCTATCACAAGTCTCCCCTTCAAGTTTAATCGAAGGAAGTGTAGTTGACTGATTAGACTAGTGGTACAACGAATGGAAGCTACGTATCTGCGGGTCGATGTGTTCCTTACTTCTCCTTTGGTGGGTTGTTGGGTCCGAGGAACCAAAACATTCGTCCCCTGGCCCGAGGCAGTCTTTTAAATTAGTCCAAAAAAGTTCTGCGAGTTCTGAGGCACGACAATGATAGTTGTCTATCACCCATTAAAAACGCATGAGGTCTCTTAATGGCGACAGAACATCTCGGCGAATATAGTCTTGCCATGTGTCCGGATCTTTTCTTCGCGATCTCCTGCTGATATGCACCGCTGGGCCATACCAAACTACGACCGTAAAGAGGGGCGACGCCTCGAGATCAACATCTATGTGTCGTGCCCCCATTATCCACACGAGCGAGGCCTCTCCTCTATAAAAAGGGGGCGCAGAAGCGTCCTTTGGTCTTCTTGCATTGTCGGCTATCAGAGACTGCGCATCCCATCTCCGTTCACCAGAATTCCCTTCTGCTAAGGCTTCTTTTCCCTGCGTAAGTCTTGCTCGCTTTTCTTTTTATCCTCTTCAGTACCATGGGTAAGGAAGGATAGGGAAAGAGAACTTGGGGTGCAAAAAAGAAGCAGGAGGGGGAACTAGTCTACCGTCCGGAGTGGTATGAGGCCACTTTGTCTAGAGTTAAGGTAGACACCCTCCGAGCCGCCTGCGAAGCATATGACATTCCGGCGGAGTTGGAGGTAGAAGTCCCTAGGCTAGACCAATCCTCGTAGAATCTCCTATAGGGTTTTTCATCTTCTTCTTAGGGCAGGTAGAACTAGGTCTCCGCTTTCCTCTTCTCCATTTTTTCATGAGTATCAATTCTTATTTTGATGTTCTGTTACATCAAATGGCTCCGCACCCCGACCAGGCCTACTCACCTTGGGCATCCGCAGCACCACGAGGTAGTAGGGTTCTAACAGCTCCTGATCGTGCATCCTTGGCATCACGACCAGGCCTACTCACCTCGGGCATCCGCAGCACCATGAGGTAGTAGGGTTTTGGCAGCTCTTGGTCGGGCATTCGCAGCACCACGACCAGGCCTACTCACCTCGGGCATCCGCAGCACCACGAGGAAGTAGTGTTTTGGCAACTCCTGGTTGGGCATCCGCAACACCACGACCATGCCTACTCACCTCGAGCATCCGTAACACCATGAGGTAGTAGGGTTTTTTTTCTGCTCCTGGTCGGGTATCCACAACACCACGACCAGGCCTACTCACCTCGGGCATCCGCAGCACCACGAGATAGTAGGGCTTTGGCAGCTCCTGTTCGGGCATCCGCAGCACCACGACTATGCCTACTCACCTCGGGTATTTGTAGCACCATGAGGTAGTAGGGTTTTGGCAGCTCTTGGTCGGGCATCCACAGTACCACGACCATGTCTACTCACCTCGGGCATTCGCATCACCATGAGATAGTAGGGTTTTTTTCTACTCTTGGTCAGGCATCCACAACACTATAACCAGGCCTACTCACCTCGGGCACCCACAGCACCACGAGATAGTAGGGTTTTGGCAGCTCTTGGTCGGGCATCCGCAGCACCACGAAGTAGTAGGGGTTTTTTCTGCTCCTGGTCGGGCATCCACAATACCACGACCAGGTGATGGGCCCATAATCAGTGTCACGAATGAGCCTCAAATTTAAATTTATAAGTTGAAAACCCTTAATCTCACAAAGCTAAATGTAGTATAGGAGTCTCAAGTCATATTTTTTCAAGGACTAGTTGTGAATGCTCAACTCAAGCTTGAAATTTGTCGTTTGATGTTTTGGGTTTTCAATTAAAATGGGGGTTTGTTTTGCAATAAGAAATGAAAATACAGTTGAAACAGAATGAACTCAACTAAAGCAGAAATTAACTAGGAAATTGTGAAAACTAAACTTAACCGATTTGAAAACTAAGCAATTCAATTTGAAGCTATAAGATTGAAATTCAAGGACTAAAATTGAATGAAGGAAAGCTTAACATATGTAGCTAAACTGTAGGAATGCGAAAACTGAATCAAAACTTACTAAAGAAACAGGGCTGACATGTAATTTGGAACAAAACAGTATTGAAATGTAAATGGGGCTAAAACCTCTTCCTGATCGGTCAACAGATCGATCAGATACTTACCTGATCGGTCGACAGACCGATCAGATGCTATCTTGATCGGTCAAATAGACCGATCAGATGCTGTCTTGATCGGTCAAACAGACCGATCAGATACTGATACACGCTGAAACGAAGAAAGAAGTATGCAGTAATAAAATTTGCAGAAACTAAATTCTCAGAAATTAAACAACATATCCAATCCCTCAATCCAAGATCTATCTTGCCGTCACATAAGAACCAGCTAGAAACCCTCTAGCTCGACAAATCAGCAGAATCTAATTCCCGTGAGCAGTTTAGCTTCAACTTGATGTTCTAGTTGAATTCTCCTTCCGATCTCTTCCTTCTCGATGAGTTGGATGGCGATGGTGGCGAAGGAACCCTCAGAGCCCTTCAAAGAACCCCTCTGAATGCTCCGATTGATGAAGACACCAACCAAGAAGGAACCGATCAGAAAAACGCAGCTCTGGCGAAACCCTCACCTAACCTCCCTTCAGCTACGAGATTTGATTGCAAACTTAACCGGGAATCCTCCTCTATGATCTGAAATCTTGAAAAGAACTGGATCTGAAGTGGCCGCGCGAAGAAACGGAGAAGAAAACGATGAAGAAAACAAAGAACAGGAGCAGAATTCGCGACCCCTCAGCTATGGAGAAGTTTCTGCTTTTTCTTAATTCCCCTTTGAAATTGAACGACTGTGATCATCCTCGCTTCATCCAACGGTCAGATCACCTCGGATTGAGTCCAAACTTCCCAGATCTCCATCAATGGTCAGGATCTGCTCCTCCTTAGCTTGGATCAATCAGATATGCAACGGATGACTCAAATCTCCCTTCCTTTTGGATGGACGACCCATATTAATCCATCTCTTGATCCTCTTGATTGAAGCCAAGTCCTAGCTCAAGTTTGATCCAATCTGATCTAGGTCCATGATCATTCGAAGCCTACAAAATTAGATTTAAATTTAATGTCAAAACATCCCAAATATACAAAGATTTGCATCCAAAGTTAAAATAGTAATAACTCATGGAACCTAATGTAAATGCAAACTTAAACATATAAAAAGGGATCAAAACATGAATTTGAGAGCCTAATTTGATTAGTAAAATGGTAATTATCACCAAGCCTACTCACCTCGGGCATCCGTAGCACCACGAGATAGTAGGTTTTGACAGCTCCTGGTCAGGCATCCACAGCACCACAACCAGGCCTACTCACCTCGAGCATCCGCAGCACCACGAGGTAGTAGGGTTTTGGCAGCTCCTGGTCGGGCATCCGCAACACCACGACCAAGCCTACTCACCTTAGACATCCGCAGCATCACGAGATAGTAGGGTTTTTTTCTACTCCTGGTCGGGCATCCACAGCACCACGATCAGACCTACTCACCTCGAGCATCCGCAGCACCACGAGATAGTAGGGTTTTGACAGCTCCTGGGCGGGCATCTGTAGCACCACAACCAGGCTTACTCATCTAGGGCATCCGCAGCACCACGAGGTGGTTTTGACAGCCCCTGGTCGGGCATCCGCAACACCACGACCAGGCCTACTCACCTCGGGCATCCGCAGCACCACAAAGTAGTAGGGTTTTGACAGCTCCTGGTTGGGCATCTGCAGCACCATGACCAGGCCTACTCACCTCGAGCATCCGCAGCACCACGAGGTAGTAGGGTTTTTTTTTTGCTTCTGGTCGGACATCCACAGCACCACGACCAGACCTACTCACCTCGGGCATTCGCAGCATCACGAGATAGTAGGATTTTGGCATCTCCTGGTCGAGCATTCGCAGCATCACGGCCAGGCCTACTCACATCGGGCATCCGCAACACCAAAAGGTAGTAGGGTTTTGGCAACTCCTGGTCGGGCATCCGCAGCACCACGACTAGGTCTACTTGTTAGTGAGAGCCCTAGAGCCAATCATATGATGATTACTTTTTGGACTCATTGTATCATATTCTTGTATATATAGTTCTTATATATAAATGCATTTCTTATGGTTATTGTACTTATGTGTATTGGTGCCAAATAACTTAGTATAATAACGTCCTTGAGTAGAAGGTTCTTATCTATATCAATCGATTAGTTGAATCGATAGTGAGATGATATAGAGAACACTACTCTTAATTATTCCTAGTCAAGTATCAACATTCAAGGACAATGTTAATGCATAGAGACTAGCATGTAGGTCAACATGATGACTTGATCTCACAAGTCATGGATATGAGATATCAAGTTGACACATGGGTATACATTAGAGAATGTATACTGAATGACCCACCATGAGAAAGTATCATGGATCATTATATGAGTGTCATATACTTTCTCATGTGACTATTAGTATGACTATTAGTCCTTAGACCTGAAGTCACCATAGTTCCCTACATAAGGAGTTATGTACTTTGGTTTCGTCAAACGTCACCCGTAACTGGGTGGACTATAAAGGCGATTACTGGGTATGTAACAAATTATGCGGAGGGATGTGAGTGATGTAGATGGGATATATCCCTCCTATATGACGGGAGAGATATCATAGTCTTGATAGAGTAAGATCACTAAGTGCATGGCCATGCCCAAATAAGGCAATATGAGATATTCAGCTTATTTGATTATAGTGAGTCTACTTGGAGTTCAAGACACATAGATTGATTGGAGGATGACACGGTCTATGCTTCATATAAGATCAATCTAGATATCGACGATAGAAGGACATTGTCACATATTATGAAAGTCATAATTAGTAGTCACATTGGTGATGTTGAATCTCAACATTCTTGTAACTTGGGTAGCAATGATGTGTTGCTAGATACCGCTCATTGCTTATGTTTCTAAGAGGTTAGAAGCATTGCCAACGTTACAAGAACCTATAGGGTCACACGCAAAGAACAAATAGATGGAGAAAAAATGAAGTCAAGTTTGACTTGGCTAAATATGGAAAGTCCATAAAAGGCAAGTTTGACTTGACCCAAATCCAAATCAAGTTTGACTTGACTTGGTTCCACTTCAAGTTAGACTTGACATGGGAGAAGAAATGGAGTCAAGTTTGACTTGACTAAATATGGAAAGTCCATAAAAGGCAAGTTTGACTTGACCCAAATCCAAATCAAGTTTGACTTGACTTGGTTCCACTTCAAGTTAGACTTGACATGGGAGAAGAAATGGAGTCAAGTTTGACTTGACTAAATATGGAAATTCCACAAAAGGTAAGTTTGACTTGACCAAAAGGCCACCTCACCTTGACTTGACCAAGTGATGACTTGGCTTGGTTTCCCCCCCATTTGAATTTGAATTCAAATTGAAAGGGGGTTAAGGAAGGCCACCTAATGGCCATTAGTGGCCATTATGGCCGGCCACTTAATGGTCATTAATGGCCATTAAGTGGCCGGCCACCATGTGAGAACAAAAGGTGGTTTTGTTTCATTTTTCCTCTAAGTGTGTCTTCTCTTCTTCCTCTCCAATTGTTGGAGTTCTTCTTCTTCTTCTCCTCTTGGCCGAATCCTACAAGGTGCTAGCACACCTAAAGGATTTCCTCCATCTACTTTTGTTCGCGTGGATACTTCTAGAGGGACGGCACTTGACGTCCTAGAGATTCGACATCCAAAAGGAGCGAACGGGATTAAACGGGGCACGCATCAAAGGTAAAATGTTTATCCCTCTTTAGATCTAGGAGTAGATCGGGTTTTGAAGCATGTAAACGAGCACTCGTAATTTTTGAAATGACTTTCTTCGCTCGGATCCTTGCTATTGGGGCTTTCGGGGTTTCCGCGACGCGAAAAAGCGATTTTCGTGGCTCGAAAAACCCTACACTACTCACCTCGGGCATCCGCAGCACAACTAGGTAGTAGGGTTTTTAAGCAATGGCGTCGATCTTGGAGAGATAATTCACATGCTTCTTTCATTATTGAAACTGCAAGATAGTTAAACATGCATACACATACATATGGTATCTCGTAAATCTCACCGAGTACGGTAGGGCTGGAGGTGATTTGCATGTCATGGCCTATCCAACATTTTGCCCTTGTCGTCTTGTAGGTAATAGCTACCTCTGATGAGCTTCTTGACAACCGTATAAGGTCCACTCCACTGCGGCTCGAGCATTCTAGGGTCACCGACCTACTTGATTCTCTTCCAGATTTTATCCCCGACTTGGAAAGTTCAGGCGATTACTCATCGATTGTATGCTTGTTGCATACGCTGCCTATATGCATTAGTCGGGTGGCTACCTTGTCCCGTACCTCAGCTACTAGGTCCAGGTCGATCAGTCATTCTTGATCATTGTCTTTTTGATTGTAGTGTTGCCGCCGGATAGACTCCTCGTCAACTTCCATCGAAATTACTGCCTCCGCTCTATATACTAAATTGAAAGGACTCTGGCTTGTTCCTTCCATGGGAGTGGTGCGGTACGACCATAGAATGCTGGGGAGCTCATTGACCCAGCTGCCTCCAAAATGATCGAGATTTATCTTGAGTCCCCTAATGATCTCCCGGTTGACGACTTCTGCTTGGCCATTGCCTTGGGGATATGCGACTAAAGTGAAGGCTTGGTGAATACTTAGTCCTTCACACCATTCTGACACAAGCTTATAATGGATACTGTACCTGCATGTTAGCATGTATACTAAAAATCTTGCTTTTGGTTAAAATACATTTACATTTTAAAAGAGAATCGCAAAATCACACGGTGCATATTCATATTAGTATATGCACAAAATGTCTCATACTTTGCATTGTAAATAACATGGTGCATGGTGATGCACAGAAGATCATGTTATCAAGTTCCTTGCAGAAGTATAAGAAAGAGGCTCACAACCGAGATGGAGTTGGACAACCATCAGGATGGTTGTAGTGTAATTAGGTTTGGTTTGTTTTAACCATAGAATTATACTAGTGCGCTTTGTGTGCATTGAGTAGGATTAAAAGAGTGGTCATCCAATTTTGTACTGACTTCATAAATTGGATTAGACCTCGGATATATATTATGGAGTACGATCTCTTAATCCCGAAATAATAACGGACACGTATAATTAATTATTTTTTCTTTGACTTACCAATGGACGAGATTTATTCTGTTAAATCGATAGGCCCGGTAAATTGGGAAATAATATTAATTATATGGTGTGTCATTGATTATTGAGGAAATCCGTGTCCTGGTCAGTCGGGATGATGATGCCCCCTTGATGAGCTCAAAAGGGTCGTCATGTCAAATCTTGCAAGTGGACTATGGTCCGACATGATGAAAAGGTTGAGTGGTACTAATCAAGGATCAAGAGGATAATTAATTTAATTATCAGTAATTTAAATTAATTATCGGGCATTCGATATTTTAAACACGGAGAGATGGACGACTCATCATAGGTGGAGCCCATATGAAAATATGGGGGTTAGTGAGGAAGTTCAATGGAATCCTTTAGTGGAATGGATCTCCATTAATGGATCGGGTTTGGATCCATTAGCGGGCCAAGAACCAACTCCTCCTCATGGTCCCTACCTTAGCCCTATAAATACCCCATAGGAGTCACGATACAAGGCAAATGAATTAATTAAGACCTAAATCTCTCCTCTCTCTCTCTCTATTCTCTCCCCTAGGGTTAGGAGAGGGCCGACAGTGAAGGAGAAGGAGAAGAAGTGGTTTTCTTCTCCTTTCTTCTATCCTCTCTATCCAAGGTTCGGCGCAAGCAAGGAAGGTGATCCACTCTTCTTCTTGACCGAAGATACCTTGAGAAGGTGAGAGGTTGGCCGGCGGTGATCATCCTAACCAGTTCTAGGGAGCGCCGGCGGGTTGGAAGAGAAGAAGAGTTTCTTCTTCTTCTTCCTTATATTCCTTCTTCTAGGGACCTTACACGCCGACAATCACAAGGATAAAGGAGGAGAACCTCTCTTCCTTTTTGTGGTGCATGGCAGCGGGAGGAGAAGGAGGTGGCTGGCGGGAGAAGGCCTTCTTTGTGGCATCGGCGCCGCAAGGAAGAAGGTGAGAGGAGTTGCGTTTGGTTAGGTTTGAGAAGGAGATATGTTCTTCTTCACTTCCTTCCTCCTTCCACCACCTTGGGGTCGACGATCCATTGGAGAAGGGATCGGTGCCGGCGGCAACAAGAAGAGTGGAGAAGAAGGGTCGGCGGGAGAAACCCTAATCTTAGGGTTTTTTGTTTGGCGCCTTGGAGAGGAAGAAGAAGGAAGATTCATTGGAAGCCTTGGTGACTCTGCATCTTAATAGCTCGTCGCCCACACGACGTCCGAGAGGGGAGGGTCATACGGTAGAAGACTGCGAGGTAAAAGACGAGGTATACCTCTCCTTAGCTCCTCTTGTTTTCTTGTTATTTCATGTTTGTTTTTATTATTGCATGTGTCTTGATTAATTGTCATAGTTTAATTATGTGTTAATTAATATCGATAATTAATCATATCATGGACCCCGAAGATAAACACAAAAATCGGAGATCCATTCGTCGTTTATTATCGGGTTCCAAATAATTAATTATCAACATTAATTAATAGATAATTAAACTCATGATAATTAATTAAACACCACATAAAATGATAAGAATATCAAAGGAGTCATGAGAGAAATATACCTCTTATTACCTTACGATCTTCCATCGTATGACCCTCCCCTCTTGGACGTCATGTGGGCGACGATCTACCAAGAATTGTGGTCACCAAGTCGATCCCTTCTCCTTGCGCCAACCAAGCCCTAACCTTAGGGTTGCCGCCGGCCACTCCAAGGAAGAAGAAAATCCAAACACAAACCCTACTACTCCTTTCCTCCACCGCCGGCGCCCGAGCTTTGAGTTGCTAACCACAACAACTCGTCCTCTTCTCCAAGCAACTCCTCAGCAATGTGTCTGTTAGGTCGTGATCGGCAAGCTAGAGGGGAGGGGGGGGGTGAATAGCTTCTTTCGTTTTCATCCTACAATCGTTAGTGCGCAAGCGGAATATACAAAATAAAACAAAACCCAACGAAGAAAGAACACACCTATTTACGTGGTTCAGAGATAGAACTCCTACTTCATGACTGCCCGTAAGGTGGGTGATCCCTAATCCGTCGGTGGATGATTCCCCAGAGCACCTCCGGCTAGATCTCGTAGCACCTTGTGGGTGAAGAAACCTCTCCACAACCTCTGGACATGACCGAATGACATGTATAACTTCTTATTGACATCATGGGAGAAATTAGTAATGGATGTAAAAATCTGGCGGGCTATGTTGATGTCCAGTCTCCTCTCTAGGGCATACATCATCACCAAGTGGGGAAGTCGAATCCTCGACCGCCCCTTGGTGACAATAGAAGAATGCAATCTAGGACAACCTTGTATAACACATTACTCATTGGACTCATGTTCTTAGCTTCAAAAATACGGTTCCTAGGACATCAAGGTCTACCAAAATAATGCCGGTGTATCTGATCTATGGTGATATCCGATAAAGTTAGAGGCTCATTAACTTTGGGGAAACATGTAAACTGACTATTTGACACTCTACACCCTAAAAATGCTCCCAACACGTCGGGTGTGACTGGAATGGTAACCCCTTGCACCATTGACTCGTATACATCATTCTGGGCACCAACAAATGTAAGGTTCGCATAGAATTCCTTACATAGGTCAAAATTAATGAAGTGTTGATAGTAAACCAATTGTTCCAACCCAAAGTATGCAATGATCTCAATGACGGGAGCAATCTCCTAGAAATAGGATCGGTTGAGATAGCGGCAATTCATCAAGATGAAGGTCGCACTCTCAAACACTTTCCGACACTCATCGAACCTAAACCTAGGTCTCTCCAGGTCTCCCTGTCCTTGGCGGGATGACCCCTCACCCACTTTCTTCTTATGTGTCATTCTAATATGTAATGTACCCATGCATGCACCAAAATCACCCCAAAAAGAAAAATAATAAGGAAAAAATATGCAAAATGAGATAGATTAGTTCCAAACTATGAACTCAATTGAAAAATAAACTCCACAAATAGTTACCTTTTCTTGGGGTGTTCCATGATGAATGTCGATGAGAGTTGACTCAAAGAAGGAGGTTTTCCTAACCCTAGGTGTAGATCTGAGATGGAGGAGGTTAGGAAGGTGTTTTTAGGGCTTGGGAGGACCTTAGAACAAGAGAGGAGGTCGGGGAGGAGAAGATTTCACAGGGGGTGGCACGTAAAACCCTAGGTTTTGGCCACCCCCGCGCGACTGTTCTTATTTAAAAACCCGCATATCAGTCGACTGCCCCTGGGCAGTCGACTGAGAAACTAACCCGAGACTTCAATCAACTGATCCCAGGGCAATCGACTGATAACTGTGAATTCCTAGTTTTTCAGTCCAAATTTCAGAAATGTGTAACTAATTCCATAAACCTCCAAAAAATCTGAAATTTCATGGAGAGGTTTGTGGAGCCTATGTTTACTTGGGAAAAAATATGTTTTCAAATAAATCTACTCTAAATCCCAAGATTGGCACGAAATTCAAAACTACCTAAATTGTGTCATTGAAGCTTATCCAAAAGTTCTAGTTTTGACTCTTCCTTGATCTATTTTTCTATACTTAATCATAATACATTCCTAGCACTGAGTTATATGGTGTTTATACATTAAACCCCAATTTCTACCAAATATGATCCCATTTTCATCTTTTTCCCCCATAAATCTCCTTTTAGTGTGTCAATTCTCTAGGATTAAGACTCAAATGAGTTTTTCAAATCCTTTGACACATCTATAGTTTATCTAATCTCCTAGGAGAAGTCCTCCTGAGATCCATTGACCATGAATCTCATTTTGACCTCTAGAGCTCTCTCTTGAGCTCCTAGCCCTAGTCACCTCCCTAGGTGACTCATCTACAAAGGCAAGACAACACCGGTGTACCTCCGGTGCTTCTTGACCTTCAACTCTCACTCTCTTGACTTTCCACACCTTGTACCTAGTGGACTTCTTCTTTTCCCTTTTAAATGACTTTTCCTTGTCATTTTTGACCTTTCCTTTGCTATAATCATATGACACCTTGCCATATGATTTTTCACTAGCCTTTTTATCAACATTTGACCCCCTAAATTGGTATCCTAGTCCCAGCCTACCATTCCTAAGGTGTTGATCATTTGGTATCACACTCAATCCCTTGGACCCTTTAATGAGTCTATCTAGGTTCTTTTCTAATTTATCAAGTCTTGCCCTCAAAACATGATTTTCCTTTTCTAAATTTCTAACCTTAGTGTCACTATGCCTATTTTGATCACTCCTAGATCTACCCATTTTTCTAGGCATGTGTCTCCCTTTCTTAGGGTTGATGTCATGGTCCTTAAGTCTAACCATCATAGTTCTATCATGAAACATGGATTCTTTAGTATTTTGGCACGCAATAGTATTTCTGTTTTTATCATGATACTTAAAGCCAAAAGTACGCATAGGAAAGCAATATTCCTTATTTCTAGCATTCATAAACGCATTTGAAGCATAAGTAAAGTTAGGGATTACCTCTCTTACCCTTGTAGCTCCCCCTTGATGTGAGTTCCTTTTCTTCTCAACTTTTTCCCATCTTCTTAAATGCTCCATCTTCTTGAGCTCTCCTTTTCTTAGACATTGAGTGTGATAATGTCCTAGCTCCCTGCAAGTATAGCACCTAATGTACTTCTTTTCTTTCTTTTCCCTGCAATCCACATTAGATTTTAAATGAATGGACTTAGATTTAGGGTTTACTTCCTTTTTACCTAGTGGACACTTGTCCTTGTAGTGTCCTTTCTTGTTGCATTCAAAGCATATGATGTGCTCTTTTGATTTGACTTTGGTGGAGGTAGGAGCTTCTTCTTGCTCCGGTATTGAAGTTAAGTCTCTCCTCCCCCTCAATTCTTGAAGTTGATACATCTTCTTCTTCTCTTGATGAAGTGGATGATCTCTCACTTGATTGTGCCACTTCGCTTGATGAGGTTGACACTTCTTTTTCTTTTTCCCTCTCGTGAACCATTGCATCTATTTTTTTGGGCTCTTCTACTCCATTAGCTTATGTAGGGTTCTCATGAAATTTTCCCATCTTTTTTCATAACTCATATGCATTTCTAGACTCACCTACACCACTCAAAATACTATTAGGCAAAATATTAACTAATATACCAATTACCTTCTCATTTGCCCTAGATTGTGCTTGTTACTCCTTAGTCCAATATCTAGGTCGGAGCTTTTTCCCATGCTTGTCTCTTGGAATTTCGAAAGGTTCTTCTAGCACCACTATGCACTCCCAATCCATTCCAAGCCAAGTCTTCATTCTTGTCTTCCAATAGTCAAAATCTTCATGATCGTAAGATGGTGGAATGTTGATGTCATCTCTCAACTTGTCTTCCATCATTCTTCTCCTCTAGCTTGTGCTCTTTTGGCGGTTATTCCAATAAGAGCGGACCTTCGCTCTGATACCACTTGTTAGGTCGTGATCGACAAGCTAGAGGGGGGGTGAATAGCTTCTTTCGGTTTCTTCATACAATCGTTAGTGCGCAATCGGAATATACAAAATAAAACAAAACCTAACGAAGAAAGAATACACCTATTTACATGGTTCGGAGATAAAACTCCTACTCCACGGCTGCCCGTAAGGTGGGTGATCCCTAATCCGTCGGTGGATGATTCCCCGGAGCACCTCCGGCTAGATCTCGTAGCTCCTTGTGGGTGGAGAAACCTCTTCACAACCTCTGGACACTATCTGAGCAAAGAAGGCTACTAACAAGCTTTGACCAAGCAAGTTTCGCCAAGAAAGAAAAGCCTGAAACGAGCTCCTTTAAATAGAGCTCGAGTCTGAAATGGCTGCTACCAGTCGACTGCCCCTAGGCCAGTCAACTGGTCCCACTCAGATTCGAACGTTACAAGCCCAACGTTCGAATCCCAGCCACACCGGTCGATTACCCCAGGCGCAGTCGACTGGCCACCAATCGACAGCCTCAGGGCCAGTCGACTGGTCCTTTCCTATGTCTAGGGTTACCCTTTCCGAGTACATTTCTCTCCGCACTCGAACCCTCCCGGCTTAGTTTCCGAGTACAAACACTCACACTCGGACCCTCACGACCTGGTTGACTCTTCAATCCGTAGTCTCGATCTGTTGCCTTCATGCCCTCTTCATCTTCGGCTCCCGTCCCTCGGATGCGCACACAAGCCCTCGGCTTGCCTCCATGCCACCCTTCACGCATGCATCGAAGTCCGCATCCCTCGGCTCATCGTCTCTGCTCCAGCAGCCTCTATCTGTCGCCTTCAAGCCCTCTTCGACTTTGGCCCTCATCCCTCGGATATGTACACAAGCTCGCGGCTTGCCTCCATGCTATCCTTCACGTACGCCTCGAAGTCCGTTTCCCTCGGCTCATCGTATCTGCTTTGTCCATGGTCCCTCGGATGCGTACGCAAGCCCATGGCTTGCCTCCATGCCACCCTTCACCTGAAGACATCTAACCAAGTCTATGTGTACTTGCACACCTGCACACATCAAAACTCATGATCCTCCAGATCATACTTAGGCTAATTGCCCCAACAGTGTCTTCTTCTCCAACGTGAGCACGAGCAACTTTGCTGCCTTAAGCCAAGTTGCGTGAGCAACTTTGCTACCTTGAGAAAAGTTGCTGCCTTAAGCCAAGTTGCGTGAGAACTTTGCTTGTGTTTGCTCCCTTTAGGAAAGATGCATGAGCCACTTTTCTTCATGAGCCACTTTTCTTCCTCTTGAAAGAGAGGCTTGCTCCCTTGAGGAAAGAGGCATGAGCCACTTTGCATCCTCAAGGAAGATGCGTGAGCAACTTTTCATCCTCAAGGAAGTTGCTCAAGGAGGATGCGTGAACAACTTTTCTTCCTTAAGGAAGTTGCGTGTGCCACTTTTCATCCTCAAAGGAAATTCTTGAGCTGTTGTCTTGGAGAAGTCAGCGCCGCACACCCACAACCGAGAGAGGGAGAGAGAGACGAGGAGAGGAGAGACTTAGGGTTTTCTTGTGTTGAATTGGATCCAAGATTTCATGCCACCATGGGGTATATATAGGGCTACAATAGGGACCATGAGGAGGAGTTGGGTCTTGGCCTGCTAATGGATCCAAACCCGATCCATTAATGAAGAACCATTCCACTAAAGGTTCTCCATTGAACTACCTCACCAACCCCCATATTTACATATGAGCTCCACTTATTATGAGTGCATCAATCTCTCCGTGTTTAAGATATCGAATACCCGTTGATTAATTTAAATTACTGACAATTTTAATTAATCAACCTCTAACTCCTTGACTAGTACTACTCATCATTATCATCATGTTGGACTAAGTCCACCTGCAGGATTTAACATGATGAACCTTATGAGCTCATCAAGGGGGCATCATCATCCCGACTCACCGGGACACGAATTCCGTCTATAATCAACGACACACCATATAAATAATATTATTTTCCAACTTACCGAGCCTATCAATTTAGCAAAATAAATCTCATCCATTGGTAAATCAAAGAAACAACTAATATGTACATGTGCCCGTTATTATATCGAGATTCAGAGCATGCACTCCATAATAAATCAAGGTCCGATCCAATTATAAAGTCAGTACAAATTGGATCACCTCTATGTTGATCCTGCTCAATGCACACAAAGTGCACTAGTGTAATTCTATGGTCAAGATAAACCATACCTAATTACACTACAATCATCCCGATGGTTTGTCCAACTCCATCTTCGTTGTGAGCCTCTACTTATACTCTACAAGGGACTGATAACATGATCTTCTATGTGTCACCACACATTATGTTATCTACAATGCAAAGCATCAGACAGTTTTGCACATACTAATATAAACATGCAACAGTGTTGTTGTGGTTCTCTTTCAAAATGTAGATGTCTATATAGAAAATGCAAGACTTTTAGTATACATCCTAACAATATGCTGGTGCTTTTGACAAACCTCGCATCCAGCGACAAATTTGATGACATCTGCTTGCAACATTGGCTAAAAGTATCCAGCCAGGATAATCTTCCTAGTCAGGGATCTTCCCTCAATATGGCTCCCACAAATGCCCTCATGTATCTCTCACATGATGTAATCGACTTCCTCTAGACTGGCACACTTGAGCAGAGGTCAGGCAAATGCTCTTTTGTATAGTTGCTCTCCGACCAACGTGAACCTGGAAGTGCGACGATGGAAAAGCCGAACTCCTTTGCCGCCAGCCGGCGTAGCTCCACTTTGCAAGAATTCCACATATGACTCTCTCCAGTCGGGTAATGCAGCGTCAACGACCTCCTCTTCGATCTGAGCCACCATTCTTCTGTATGGCTAGCTCGTTTGCGTTAACATTGTCGGCTCGGGAAATCTTCTGCAGAACTACCTCGGTGAAAGAGGACCTTAACTGTTCGTAGTTGGCCATATACTTTTGTAGGCGTTCATTTTTTATTTCAAATTTGACCTTTATCTGCTGGGCGACGAGCTGAGAGTCTGAGTGCAAGATGACCCGAGTAGCTCCCATACTCCATTGGCTTCAAGCTCGGGGACAACTTCGAGTATGAAATCAGCAAGGGCTTGTGCCTTGATGGTAGTACGGGGGTAGTACTCGATCCCATACTCGCTCAGCTCTGCCGTCCACTTGATCAGCCGACCCAAAGCTTCTGCATTAGTGAGGATCCGCACCAGCGGGCTGTTGGTGAGCACCACAATGGGATATGCTAAGAAATAGGACCTGAGTCTTCGAGCCATTAGGACCAGAGCATAGGTCAATTTCTCCATAGTAGTGTACTGTCTCTCTACGTCCTTCAGGAGATGCCCGAAGAAGTAGACGGGGTACTGAACAGTGCCTTCTTCTCGAATGAGCACAGAGCCCACCGCTTGTTCAGCTGCGGACAGGTAGACGAACAATGTTTCTCCCTCTAATGGCTTATAAAGGATAGGGAGATCGGTGAGGTATGCATTTAAGTCTGTGAAAACTTTCTTGCACTTGTCGTCCCAATCAAATTTGACTACCTTCATCAGAATCTTGAAGAATGGCAGGGTCCTGTCAGCAAACTTGGATATGAACCTGTACAGGGCTGTAATTCTGTCATTCAGTCATTGTACGTCCTTGAAGTTGCGAGTTGATGACATGTCGAGGATGTCTTGGACTTTTTTTGAGTTAGCTTCAATTCCCCATTCCGTTACCATGTACCCGAGGAACCGGCCACTCTTCACCTTGAATAGACATTTAGCGGGGTTTAGTTTCAGCTTGTTAGCCCTCAAGGTGGCGAACGTTGTTGGGACCTTTCCGTTTGCTAGAGGGGGTGAATAGCAACTTTTCGATGTTGTCTTCCTACACGTTGTTAGTGCGCAAGCGGAAATACAATTAAACTAAAACTAACGACTAAGAAGACAAACCAATTTACGTGGTTCGGAGATGAAGCTCCTACTCTACGACTGTCCGTAAGGTGGGCAATCCCGATCCGTCGGTGGATGACTCCCCGGAAGACCTCCGGCTAGCTCGTGTAACTCCTTGTGGGTGGAGAAACCTCGCCACAACCCGCAACACCTTTCTGAGCTCTTAGACTATTAATTGACCTTTAACCAAAGCTAATTTCGTCAAGAACTCTCAGCTAAAACCGAGCTCTCTTAAATAGAGCTCAAGGCTGAAAAGACCGTTACCAGTCGACTAGTCCAAGGCTAGTCCACTGGTCCTACTTTGATTCGAGCGTTACAACCTAATGTTCAAATTTCAGCTGCCATCAGTTGACTGATCAAGGATCAGTCGACATTGATCCTTCTGTGGACTTCCTCAGTCGACTAATCCTGGATCAGTCGATTGGTCCACTTCCAAACCTAAGGTTTCCCTTCCCGAGTATATTTCTCTCAGTACTCAAACCCTAAGATTTCCTTCCCGAGTACAATTCTCTCAGCACTCGACCCCTCACGACTCAGTTGACTCTCCATTCAGTAGCCTTGACCTGTTGCCTTCAAGCCCTCTTCGACTTTCGCTCTCGTTCCTTAGATGCATGCAAGCCCATGACCTGTCTCCCATGCCATCCTTCGCGTATGCCTCGAAGTCCGCTTCCCTCGGCTCATCGTCCCTGCTTTGTCCACGGTCCCTCAGATGCATATAAGCCCATGGCTTGTCTCTTTACACCATCCTTCACCGGACCCGGAGCCGTCCATCTAAGTCCATGTGTATCCTGCAAACCTGCACACTCAAATACACATATCAAATACAAGGGTGAACCTAACCTAAACCCTTTGCTCAAACATCAAAATACATGGTTACTCCGGACCATAGATTGCCCCAACAATCTCCCCCTTTTTGATGTTTAGCAATTCATTTAAGTTAGGGAAAACAAATAGCAAATATAATGCTAATAACCATTGAGACTTACGTTGCCAAGGCTTCACCTTGGAGTTATACCGCCAATGTATATGCAATACAAACATGCATGAATTCTATCACAAGGCATCCCCACACCTAACCTCCCCAAGAGTTTAGGACTGTTACCAAAACAGGCTTTTTAAGAACCTCTCCAAGGCTCCCCCTATATTGGACTTACAAAAGCTTCTTAAGAACCTCTCCAAGGTTCCCCTTTCGCCACAAATGAGCAACAATGCTCCCCATTTACCTAAGCTCCCTCTTGACCTAGGATTTATTGCAAAGGTGTGTTTAGTTTCCCACTTAAACCTAACACTTCTCCCCCTTTGCCATATATCAAAAGGATTTCAACAATTTCCCTTTGATTAGATCATTTAACCTCTAATGATTATAAACAAAGTGTATTAACCCCTCATAAGATTATACACTTGTTTTATATCATTACAACACTTTTTGATTGCTGAAAAATAATTTCAGCTTATATCAATCGATTGCCCTCCTGAACCAGTCGACTGACACCCTGAAAATCCCATTTTCAACATTTCTAACCCAATTTCAGAAATGCACCAGAAATTTCACAAATCTCCAAAAATTCCCAAATTTTGTGGAGAGATTTGTGGTACCCATATCTTCTTGGGAAAAATATATTTAAAAATGTATCTATCACCAATTCCAAGATTGACACAAAACCCAAAACTATCTAAATGGTTCAATTGAACATTAACCTAAAGTCCTAGTTTTGATCTCTTCTTGATGACTCTTCCCATACCAAACCATAATGCATCCCTAACATTGGTTTATATGACATCTACACATCAAAAATCAACTTTCATGCTATATGACCCCCGATGCCATATTTTATGCATGATACTCAAATCAAATCTGCCAAATCCCTAGGATTGAGACTCAAATTCGTCTCCAACTCCTTTGGCACACTTCATGACCCATCTAGACTTCCGAGAGAAATCCTCCAGGGATCCATAGATCATGGGTCCCAACTTGGCTCCTAGAGCTCTCTCTTGAGCTCTTAGACTTAACCACCTCCCTAGGTGACTCAACAAACACTAGATCACACCGGTGTACCTCCGGCGACTCTTGATCTACAACCCTAACCTTCTTAACTTTGGACCCATTGCCCTTAGTTAAGACTTTCTTCTGGCTTTTACATGGCATCCCCTTGCCATTTTTGGAGTTTCCCTCCTTGCCATAGTTATATGCTACCCTAGTATTTAACCAAAGCCAATTTCGTTAAGAACTCTCAGCCAAAATCGAGCTCTCTTAAATAGAGCTCAAGGCTGAAAAGCCCGGTACCAGTCGACTGGTCCAAGGTCAGTCCACTGGTCCCACTTTGATTCTAACGTTACAGCCTAACGTTCGAATTTCAGCTGCCATCAGTCGACTGATCCCGGATCAGTCAACTGATCCTTCTGTGGACTTCATCAGTCGACTGATCCTAGATCAGTTGACTGGTCCACTTCCAAACCTAAGGTTTTCCTTCCCGAGTACATTTCTCTCAGCACTCGAACCCTAAGATTTCCTTCCCGAGTACAATTCCCTCATCACTCGACCCCTCACGACTCAGTTGACTCTCCATTCAGCAGCCTCGACCTGTTGCCTTTAAGCCCTCTTTGACTTTGGTTCTCATCCCTCGGATGCATGCAAGCCCACGACCTATCTCCCATGCCATCCTTCGCGTATGCCTCGAAGTCTGCTTCCCTCGGCTTATCGTCCCAACTTTGTCCACGGTCCTTTGGATGCATACAAGCCCATGGCTTGTGTCTTCACACCATCCTTCACCGGACTCGGAGCCATCCAACTAAGTCCATGTGTATCCTGCAAACCTGCACACTCAATACACATATTAAATACAAGAGTGAACCTAACTTAAACCCTTTGCCCAAACATCATAACACATGGTCACTCCGGACTATAGATTTCCCCAACAAACGTCTCTTCCAGATCTTCTATCATGTCTTTCCCCTTGTCTGTCTTGACCAGGATGTCATCCACATATATTTCAATGTTCCTCCCTATTTGGTGGCGAAATACCTTGTCCATTATCCGCTGATAGGTTGCCCCTGCATTGCGCAACCCAAACGACATGACATTGTAACAGTAGGTACCATCTGTCGTCACGAAACTAACCTTTTCTTGGTCTTCACAAGCGAGAGGAACCTGATGGTATCCCTGGTAAGCATCCAACATCGAAATAAAATCGCAGCTAGAGGTAGAATCCACTAGTCGATCAATCCAAGGCAAGGGGTAGCAATCATTTGGGCAGACTTTATTTAAATCTCTAAAATCAATACAGGCCCGCCATTTACCCCCGGGTTTAGAGACAAGTACTACATTAGCCAGCCAAGTCAGGAATTGAACTTCTCTTATATGCCCATCCTTCAGCAACTTGGCGACTTCTTCTCTGATGATTTTGTCCTGCTCAGGGGCGAAATGTCTCTGCCTCTGTTTCACCGGCTGGGCTCTCAGGGTTATGTGTAGGCGATGTGTGGCCAAACAGGGGGACTCCTTTGATCTCTTCCGTAACCCATGCAAAAACGTCCTGATGATCCTTCAAGTAGCTAATCAAACGACTTCTCAGCTTGGGCCTAAGGTCAGCCGCAATCCTCGTGATTCCCCCATCTATTGAGGATGAATCTGGACCTCCTTGCTTTCGACCTCCCTACGTTCTTCTTTAGGTCCCTCTTCTTCTCGAGGGTTGGCGAGGTTGATTTGTAGTCCTTCATGCGTCCTTAGGTTCTTGCGGGCTTCGGTCCTGACCTCCCTACTGTATCACCGCTGGGAAGTTAACTGGTCCCCTTTGACCTCGACCACCTTCTCACTCACCGGGAACTTAATCTTCTAGTGGTAAACTGCGACCACCGCCTGGAATAGGCTGAGCGCCGGACGCCCCAGGATGGCGTTATAGGATGATGGGGCGTCTACGATCATGAAGGGCATCCTTCTGGTCCTCTCCAGCGTGTCATCCCCCAGCAACAGGGATATATAGAACTGCCCTATTGGCTGTACCCGGTATTCGGTGAAGCCAAAGAGCGGGGTGGAGACTGATTGCAGCTCCTCCTCGTCGATTTGCATCTGGTCCAGAGCCGCCTTGTAGAGGATATTGATGGAGCTGCCTGTGTCCACAAAGACGCGCTTAACCTTATAATTAGCAATGCGTGCGAGGATTACCAGAGCATCTTCATGGGCAGCCTCTACGTCCTCCAGATCGTCAGGGCCAAATGAAATGACTGGGCCTTGGTGTTTGTCACTGCTAGTCCCAATGGCGTAGTTCTCCAGTCGATGCGTGTGGGCCTTGCTTGCTCGATGAGAGTCTCCGCCGGTAGGTCATTCGGAGATCACCCCCACATAGCCCGATGGAGGCCCTCGCACTGGAGCTTCGCCCTTCCTGGGATCTCTCTCAGGGGAGATAGATTGGCGAGGAACTATCTCCCGACTCCTTCCCCTCGACCGTGACCGAGATCTCTGCCTGATTCCGTCCTCTCCTACCTATCGCCGATGAGGGGAAGGACTTCGCCGAGGGGATCGCCGTCGATGCCCTACCTTATTCCACCGTCTGCGAGGCTTGACCTCAGCGTCCTGAGACCTCCTCCTCTTCAAGGCGTTACACTCCTCTGTAGAATGTGCTGTACTGCCATGAAAGTCACAGTACTTCTTTGGTGGTTCGGGCTCCACGGTGTCGACCGTCTCCACCAACCTCTTCTTACCAACCCAGTGGTCCTTCCCAGAATGAGGATCCTTCGCCCGAGCTGGTGCGGGGGATTCCCTTCTCTCGGATCGTACCGAGATATGCGTAGGAGCACCCGCCGAATCTTTGCGGCGTGCGTGCTGCACCTCTTCGACATTGACGTGCTTGACGGAGCGTCCCAATAAGCCCATCAAATGGGGAGCCTCTTCAACATTGACCTAGTGATCCGCAGAACAAGCTCATCTGATGGAGAGGAAGACACTCAAAGCCGACGCGCAGATTTGTTCGCATCACTTATCAGATTGTAATAGAGGCCACGGGACCCTTAGGGTCCCTCTCCCACTTAGTTATTTAATTTGAGGAATTTTACATGCACAGACACAACAAGCACATAAACCAACATAATGAACATGAAAAATCCTAGATTTTCCAACTATCGTGGCCTTGGTCTCCAATGTGCCTCCAGTCGTGTCGCCACCTCGTCCGCTCTTCCCTACACCATGCGCAAGCCTTCTATGAAGGAATCTCTGAGCCAAGATGACTAACTAATTATTTACATCCATCAATCCTACACTCCACGAAGGAGTGTACATAAAATCTAGATCGAAAGTAAACAAAAAGCTCGGCTAAACACGTGCCGTATTTAATTACAAAAATTAAATATCTATCTAGCCTCATCAACCTTGAGGATTTAATTGATTACAAAAATTGCACAATCAATCACACACAACTATTATTTTGGCTATGATAAGTTGTAATCTAGTGCATGCAACAAAGAGTTAGCCTACGCACATCCACCTATCATCCAACAAAAATAAAGTATATGATAATGCGCAAAAATTAACCGAATCCTAAACGGACAAAACCGAAAACCTCAGCTCTGATACCAATTGATGGGTATGACTTGGTGGGTTTCCTAAGCGAATACTTGGTCGTCGTTGAGAGACCTCTCCATGTCTACGGATTAAAAAAATTAATCCGAATGGAGTCCCATCTCCCAAACGACCATCTCGTTATCGTATCGTTCGATTAGAATTACAACTTGGCCAATCTCAAAGATCGAGCCTTGTAATTCACCTAACCGAACAACCGCGGAAAAGACGACGAGTGGATCGCCGGTTTTTGTATTTATTTTCGGGGTCCATTCATTAATTATCATTAATTAACCAATAATTAAATAAGATAATTAATTATCACATGCCACATAAAATGATAAAAACAATGAAGAGCCAAGAGAGAAATATACCTCTCTTTACCTCGTAGTCTTCTACCTTATGTCCCTTCCCTCTCGGACGTTGTATAGGCGACTAGCTACCGAGAACCGGAATCACCAAAACTCTAATGAAACCACCACCTCCCTACTTAGGCCGAAACCCTAGGGAGTGTCTTCTACCTAGCGTCGGCCACAAGGGAAGAAGATTACTTCCTCAAGCTCGCGCCGCCGGTGCAACCATCTCCTTCTAGGCTCTCCATAGTGTGAACAACTCCCCTCTCCAAGTTGCGTGAGCAACTATCCCTCAACCAACTGCAGCATGAGCCACCTTGCACTAAGTTGTCGTGAGCAACTTGTGCTCTATGGAGAAGAGGGTGGTGCCGCTCACCGAAGGGAGAGTTGCCGTGGGCAACTTTACCTCTCGAGACTTCTCCACAGCCAATCAACCTCTCCACGGCGTGAATCCAAGTTGCGTGAGCAACTTTTCAAGCGTGAGGCTGCTATGAATTCTTCGCCGATGCAACCATCTCCACGACGTGAATCCGAGTTGCGTGAGCAACTTTTCCACCGTGAGATTGCTATGAATTCCTCTCACGCTTGAGTAGTGCTCTCCTTTGAGCAAAAGTTACGTGGGCAACTTGTGTTGCTCACCTTTGAGCATCACACCTTGAGAAGAGAACGGCGCCGTGAGGGAGAGAGAGGGGGGGGGGGGAAGAAGGAGTGATTTTTGGGTTTAGGTTTTGTGGATGATTAATTAATTAATTACTCAATTAATTATCTTCTTAGTTTCATGATTCCATGGGGTATATATAGGACTAAGGTAGGGACCAAGAGGAGGAGTTAGGTCTTGGCCCACTAATGGATCTAAAACCAATCCATTAATGAAGATCCATTCCACTAAAGGATCTCCATTGAACTTCCTCACCAACCCCCATATTTTCATTGGGCTCCACCTATTATGAGTGCATCCATCTACCTATGATTAAGATATCGTATGTCCGTCGATTAATTTAAATTATTGACAATTTTAATTAATCAACTTCTAATTCCTTGACTAGTACCACTCAACCTTATCATCATGTTGGATCAAATCCACCTGCAGAGTTTAACATGATGAACCTTATGAGTTCGTCAAGGGGACATCATCATCCCGACTCATCAGACACGGATTCCGTCAGTAATCAATGACACACCATATAATTAATATTATTTTCCAACTTACCGGGCCTATCGATTTAGTAGAATAAATCTCGTCTATTAGTAAATCAAATAAATAAAATATTAACTATACGTGCCCGTAATTATTTCAGGATTTAGAGATTGTACTCCATAATAATCTGAGGTCCAATCCAATTATTAAGTCGGTACAAATTGGATGACCTCTATTTTGGTCATGCTCAATGTACACAAAACACACTAGTGTAATTTTATGGTCAAGACAAACCATGCCTAATTACACTATAACCATCCCGATGGTTTGTCCAACTCCATCTCGGTTATGAGCCTCTACTTATACAATGCAAGGGACTGATAACATGATCTTCTGTGTGTCACCACACACCATGTTATCTACAATGCAAAGTATCAGATTTTTATACATATACTAATATAAATACGCATCTGTGTTGTTGTGATTCTCTTTTAAAATGTGGATGACCATACAGAAAAGGCAAGACTTTTAGTATACATCCTAACATGATCATGATGGAGTATTGAGATAAAAGTGAAGAATTATAGGGAAAATAGCAAAAAAAGACATTTTGAATTGGATTTTTCGGGTTATTCGGGTTGGGTTCGGGTTGATTGGGTTGGTCGGGTTCGGGTTTGGGTGTTTCGGATAAATTCGGGTTCGGGTCGGGTTCGGGTTGGGAGTTTAAAATTTTTTTCCCCAACCCGACCCACCCGAATTGACACCCCTATGCAGGAAAGCGGTTCTAAACTCCAGGAAGGAGCTTATAGAACCCTGGAGCTGCCTCTGGAACCATCTCTGGGCAACCCTTGACAAAGTGTTCAAGATCACTCGACACTTCACACCATCTGTGTACTGGTGTAGGAGAGTCACGTTCTCGAACTTACAGATATGGTCTTTTTTGGATCTGTCTTCTTATCGTAGTCAACAATTCCAGGACCACGAAATTGCTTAGGCATGAGATCTGCTACAATATCCGGAGAAAAAGCGGTGGACGGAGACTTGATGAGAGCTTTAGAGGCCTTAAGCTTCCCTAGTCATTCCTCCTATCTCATAGCGCTGGAGGCGATAGAGTTGGCCCTCTCCAGATCTCCCAGGGAATCTCGCATGGGGCACTGGAGTTGTTATAGCCTGTCCCGCTGGTAGCGAGATGGATCTTCGGTTGCGGGCGTGCAAGGCGGTCATCCTTGGGATTTCGTCTTGCACCGAAGTCGCTCATCATGAGGCGGCTTATTCGATCTGGTGTTGTTCCAATGCTCCTTTGACGACGTTCGCGATTAGGTGATCCAACTCTTCCCTTGTCAGGATGATGAGTTGTCCTTCAAGCTCTTCCATCACGACGCTCCTTTTGGTGTTTTGATTAGTTTCCCACAGACGACGCCAAACTTGTTCCGGAAGGAATCGACGTGGACGATTAGTCACCAAAGAGCAACCCACGAGGACGATGATGGGGAGAAGTCGATCGTGCCCTGTGAGATTATCACGGGCGTGAATGGGAACACACCGGAAGGTTTTCCGACGGAGCCCACTCCGACGCTCAAGTCAGGAATCAGAATTATTTTAGGAAGACAATGAGGAATCCAAATTTGTGTAAGTTCGGAAAACATACCCCCTTACCTGGATGCCGAAGCACCTTATATACTTGAGGGCTTAGTCACACGTCTCTCCACGTTCTCGTCCACGTTCCCTAATCATTAGTTACGTAATAACTTTTGGGTAACGGCCGCTGCGATCATTAAGGCCTTAATTGCCGCGTGTTATGGACAATAATTTTTCGATGACCGTTCTGTTATGGAAAGAGGAACGACAACTTAAAGTCAGGCTGTCTGATGCATTGATCATTGGGCTCTCGTCTCTCGAGCAGGTCTCGGGGTCTCGTCACCCAAACTGCCCTCGGGGCCTTTGTTCGTTTTGCCGAGAGGGGCTCGGGACCCGACCTCCAGTCTGACCTCGGGGGACTTTACTTGTTCTCCCCGAGGTAGTCTCGGGGACCCGACCTTCGATCTGACTTCGGGACTTTGATCTGCTCTCCCGAGGTGCTCTCGGGAGCCCGATGGCCGGTCTGACCTCAGGGCTTGGTTCACCCTCCAAGGTAGTTTCGGTCTGTCCTCAGAGCTCTGACCTGTTGGCTGCTACCACGTAGTTTCCCCGTATCACGTGTCCATCCTGGGATGTTCTTCCCTATCACACCGTCTTATCGGTGAAGATAATATCATAATTAAATAAATAAAATAAAAAAATATATTATAATTTTTCTTACAATTTTTTTTCCTATTCAACGAAAGATCAATAAAATATTATATTCATAGATAAAAATCTTTATTCTTTTTTATAATTTGATATTCTACTCTTTAAATTGATTAATGTGATCGTTCTCAATTCTACATGAGTTTTTTTATCGACCATAATATAAATTTAAAAGTACAAACGATTTATCACTTCGTAATCAACGTTTCAAGATTGTGAAAAAATTAATCCACAATGGGTTATATATAGTTAGGAATCACCTTGTAAATACCTAATTAACTATGAAAACGACAAAACGTTTTACATCTTAATCAGAAAAAACTTTTTATTGAACTTTATCAACATTTATTATTTAGTTGATGGTTGGAAAATTGAGATGAGAAGGAATTTTCATGATGATATTTTTAAAGAATTGTAACTTCGTTTTTTCTCAATAATTTTAGTGTTGAAATAGGACTTCGTAAATTTGTGGTAAAAGAAAAAAAAATCAATTTTCAATCAAATAGCACACTATAATTTCTTTATATTATTTTATAAAAAATTAAAAATATTGGACACCTTTACGATAAAAAATAATGTGCCTATTATAATGAAAACTCTATGTCAAATCATATTCATATATTAGCCACCATCGCCATATGTTATATGGGTAATATAATATGAATTTTATCTTATCAAAATTTATTTAATTAAAATTTAAAAATTAAAAATTTTGAATTTGTTAAATTATTTTTTAAAATTTTAATTTTGGATTTAAATTTAAATTTGTCTTTCAAAGATTTTTAATTAATTTATCTTTTAAATTTATATTTTTAAAATTTAAAATTTAATGTTTAAATTTTAAAAACTTAAAAAATTAAGAAATTAAAATTACTAATAAATGTTGAAATTTTCTCAAGTGTGAAAAGAAAAATGATATTAATATAATATAATTTTGAATTTTATTAAATTAATTTAAAGTTAGTTAATAAAGAATTTATATTTTAAATAAACAGTAACATTTATTATTTATTTTTAATCGGTGTAGAATATATTATTGATGTTTGATGTTTTTATATAAAAATTATCATGTTATGATAAAATATTTTAGTGATTTACATGATGGGACGCTTGAGAGGAATAATATCATTTTTTTTTTACTTTAAATAATATTTTAAAGTCAAGACCTATCTAGATCAGTCCGGATCCTCTGCGCCGGACTCCTCCCTGTGCCCGTGTGCCGACTCGCCGACGATCGCTGGTGAGTCGTCCGATCGACGATCGGACACCGTCAATAATTTTTGATCGTCGTTCCCAATAAGATGATATCCTCGGAGCACGGTGAACCCGTCGAAATCGTCGCCGGACTCCCCTCTATCTAGATAGTGTTTGGAAGCAATTGAGATCTTCTTTCCTACGATCCCTCTGTCTCACCTGTCCCAGTCGCTAAACAACAAAAATATCACGTGCGATCGGCATGAGTTCGACGCCAACCAACACAAAAAGCGTCGTCTCCTCTAGCGATTAAAAAAAATACGTCGTGCCCTAAATCCCTCTGCTCCCCTCTTCGACTGCCGATCGCACCTCTCCTCTCGTAAGTTCCAATCTCTTGTTCGTGCAAGGAAACTAGGAAAGAAAGATGTACTACGATCTATGTATACCAACATAGGTTCAATTCGAGGAGAAACAACTTGATTAAACAACTTGATTACATAGTCGAAGAGGCTTCGAGTTAAACAACTTGATTAATTACAATTATACCTGTAGTAAAAGATGATTAAGGGGAGATTACAATCGAGGAGAAACAGAATGAGAAATTATAAACAGGCCTAGAAAAATAACAAGTTAATAAAGTTGATCATGGAGGATAAGTAGGGGACAGGACAAAGTCTTAGACTCCGAGCAAGTAGATGCTCAGCTTCGGTCCGCCATTGTTGACGTCAGGATTCATCATGTAGAAGGCTTCGGAGTCCCTGGATCCGACGACTCGCTCGAAACGCGCCCATAGGTACATCGTCTCCCCCGCGTCGCCGTCGTCGCCTCCCGTAGGAAGCACGCCACTGCTGGTCGACATCGGTTCCACGGCGCGCAGCACGCGCCAGTCCGCCGCCCCCACTCGCGTCGCACCGCGTAACCGCACTTCCTCCCGTTGCAATAGGCGAGCCACATAGGCTCCTCCACTAGCTTCTTAGCGGAGGCGCCCGCAGAGAGGTGCGATCGACAGTCGAAGAGGGGAGCAGAGGGATTTAGGGCACGACGTGGTATTTTTAATCGCGAGAGGAGATGACGTTTTTTGTGTTGGTTGGCGTCGAACTCACGCCGATCGCACCTGATATTTTTGTCGTTTAGCGACTGGGACAGGCAGGACAGAGGGATTGCGGGACAGAGGATCCGAACTGGTTTGGGAGAGCTTCTGCTGGCTGTTTTTTAGATTTTAGCTACACAGAAGCACTTTTAAATGTTTGTGAATGTCAGATTTTGTTTTAACTTATGCAACATTTACTCAAAAGCTGACAGTAAGAATTTGATATTTTTTCTGTTTCTGTTTTTTTATGGTCCAAAATTAAAAGTTAATATTTATATTCTTAATACATTTATCATTTTACATAATTTCTACTACATTTTTAAATAAAATTTTATATTTTTAAAATTTTTTATACATATTTTTATAAATTTTATCATTTTTATTTTTTTATTTTAATTAATTTTATATCTTTTTTAAATATATATATATTATTAAAAAAATTAAATTTTGATATAATATTCAAAATATAATAATAAATATATAAAACATTATGGATGATGTATTAAAATTATATTTAGATAATTGAAAAAAATTAATTTATATAGTTTAAGGATATTATAGTTATTTAATTAAAAATTAAGTTTGAAAGTAATTATTCATCAAATACTCAAATTTTAACTTATATCTTTTGACTTTATTTTCAAACACTCCATATTTTAACTTCTTATAAATTTTGAAATAATCTTTATAAAAATTGCTTATATTTTATGTTTTAATTTTTTACTGACTTTACGATAATTCCTATAAAAATTGATTTTTAAGAAGTAAAAGAACTCCCGTACACTTTTTGGAAAATAAAGAGCGTTTTGGCTTTTATTCATATAAAGTATAAACCTACTTCCTTTATTTTTCTCGACTCAGTTCGCCTATAAATTGTCCAACACTGACCTTCCTTTTAAAACTCGATCCTATTCGAGTAAACCTCGATCAGTCCAATCAACTGTCTTTCTCGATTCTCACCGTGTTGCGCTGCCGTCCTCACAATCCTTTCCTGGTGAGCAGACATCCAAGCTAGCCACGGAACACTGTCGCCCACCGCAGTGTTAAGGGCTCTCAGTCGCCCTTTACTGCGGACCTTCGTAGGCATCAAGTTCCAATCGATCAAGCGAGCGCGATTTCGTGGAGGAATGCCCATTTGCCACAGCCGCGCCTTCCCTCTCTCGAATCAGGCGTCGCCATCTTCCCCTCTTCCTCATCCTCCCACCTAGTTCTGATGTTTAAGAGCCCCAACGTCGCAGCTAGGGTCTTCAAACGCCAAATCCTCGCTCCTCGTCCTGGTGCCAGTGTATGCTTTCATGCCATTCTATACCAAACGTTTGATGATAATTGCCATTTAATGCTAAAGGAACTTTTGTTCTTTGACGGTCTCGGTCACCTTTAGCAATTTTATTTTGCTTTGTTTTGGATTTCCCATTTTACTCTTTAAGCATCGGGCATAGTTTCTGGTAACTACTGATCTTGTAACTTTGTCATTGAGTAACATGAAAAAAAAAATTATTGAATTTGTTTTCATGATGGGTATTCTTTGCGGTCTGTTTTTCCAAGTTAAATTGAGATTGTAGAAGTTATTTCCTTGTCATAATCACACTTACATATGTCATGCTATACTGATTACCAACAAAGGGACAAAATGAACATTTGTTATTCTGAGGGAAATAAATAAAATCTTGGCGGCCTTTTTCGGCCAGTATTGTTCATATGAACTACTAGATTCAACAGACTTATATGCTGGTTTGATGTTTTTAGATTAACAACGTTTTTGTACAAATTTCACACTTTTTTGCAGATTAATTTTGTTAGACAATTTTACGAGAATCTTGTTCCTGGCTGTACTATATGTGATATTGATTGTCCAGATCATTCATTTCGGAAGTTCACAGATGATGGGCAGTACCTTGTCAGTTTCAGCAGGAACATGCAGGATATCATAGTTTTCAGACCCAAATGGTTGTCATATTCATTCAAGGGAGAAAATTGCGATCACCAAACTTTGGCCCAAAAAGCGAAGAAGTTTGACAGCTTCTTTACCCATCTATACAGTATATCACTAGGGTCCAGTAATGAATCCATTTGCAAGGAATTTTTTCTTTATTTGGAGAACCATCAGTTTGGCTTGTTTGCAACAACCACTCAAACTCAAATGCATGAACTTGCTTCTATTGATGGGACAAATCTTGGATTTCCTTCAGTAGAGAAAATAACTTTTCACCTTGTAAGGTACTTAGTTACTCAGGGAATACTTTCTCTTTGCAATGCTCATCTCTTAGTTTCTCAAGCTGCTCAATATCTGATCTTTTAGTTTGATAATATTCTTGACAGATTGAATGATGGGGTGGTAATGGATGAGAAGTCTTTTCGTAATGACTATGTCAGCTTAATTCACAACATGGGGGTTTTCTTGTATGAAAATTTGTTGTGTGTATTCTCCCTGCGATACCAGACAATTCATATCCTCCAAGTTCGAGAATCAGGAAATCTAGTTGATGTACGAAGTATTGGTCCATTCTGCCTAGAGGATGATGAGCTATTTCTTAACTCTCATTCTCAGGTGTGTTGTCTTTTTTTTCTACATCTTTAAAATCAGTGTGCTTGCCTTCACAAGAGTTTGACATCTCGTCCTCATTAAAATGAACATGATTATATTCTTTGTAGATTCTTTGAAAATATTTACTTTGAAGTTATATAATCTAGGGATAATTGCATTAGTTAGGGCTATATCATGTTTGTATCTGCTTTTAAGAATAACCAAATGGTGTTCATTTTTTTTTGTTAGTTAATTAATCACTTAGTTTTTTATTAGATTAGGTCTTGCCTTATAGCGAGCCTTATAAGAATATATTCTTATATCATTTTATACTGAAATTAGTATGTGAATGTCTTGATCTACCCATTGCTTAATTGTAGACTTCAGTGATTATTGCCTGTTTATCCTTTTATTAACCTTGAAGACAAACTTTTTTAATGTTAAAATTGCTTTGTACATTGTTAAGCCTAACTAACCCCAAATAGTTGGAACAAACATGGCTTGATGACGGTTACATACCTAAGCCATTGTAAGCCAGTGAATCTAACCACAAACAACAATACAACAAACATACATTTGGCTTACAAGTTAACCTTGCACATACTACATACACCTGTCAACTAGCCAATGCTCTTAGAGTGATGCCTTCAAAGTAAACACCCACGTCCTCTGAAGAATGTGAATTCTGCAGATTTCTGGGAAGAGGAACAGAAATCAATACCGTTGGCTATAGTTGTTGTGCTTGAAGAAGATCTGCAGATTTGATTCCTTGCACACCTTATTCAGGTCTAAGTCTATCTGCATCATCATTGTGTTGGACATGGCTCTGTGCTGGGAATCATTGAGGCAGAAGCACACAAGTGCAGGATGCAGCATCGACAGGAAAAACAAAACAGAAGAATAAAAATTTATAAAGACAATAACTTAGGAACAGTCAATGAAGAGAGAGGTGTTGAAATTGGAAGCTCTGATATCATGACATTTCGGTAAAATTATTAGGGCTATTTGTCATTTGAACATACATCTCTGCAATTTGTATGTTAAAACCTATACCTCACTCCTAACTATCTACATTTTGGTCCTTAACAATTATATTTCTGATTTGGTGCAATATCATTTGAGAACCGATGCATAATGATTTGGGTCTGGTGCAAGACTGATTTTTAAAGATAAATAATGAGGCCTCATAGGTACAATTTCTCATCAATTTTTAATAATTTGGAAGTGTGACAATTTTAGTATATATACATCTGGGCAGCCTTACTCTCAGTTTGATTTGCATCACCCTACAGACACTTGTTCATTCATAGTACTAACACCCTCACTTTTAGCACTATCATTTCTGATTGCTGCAGGCATAGTTGAGATGCAAACAAAGTTTTCACTTGAAATGTTTCTTCATTAGTTGAAAGGGAAACCTCAAAAGAAGATGATAAAGCTAATCTTTGGTTCCTTGAATATTATAAAAGAAGATAACAATATAATTTTTCTTTACCCATTATAAGGTATGACCAATAGATGACAACAACTTGCCATTAGTTTGTGTTCTCAGTGGAGGGAGAATGTTGCTAAAATATAAATTTAATTTTTCTTGCTATTTTAAAAATATGTCGATGTGACAAAATAAATTGGTATATGGTCTGGACTACGAAGCTATAAAAGTTTTGCTTGTGAGTTCTTTTACACTGAATCTGAGCCACAGGAAATGGCCGTATGATGCAAACTGATTTATCCCTTTACCAAGCATGTGAGATTATTGACTAACACGTGTTCCCTGCTTGTGTTGTAGAGATGGTTCTTGAATATAAAGTTCCTAGAAATAAGAACTATAAAGCATGGTTTCTATTAGGATGGGAAGTTATCACTACACATTTTCTTCAGTCCCTGAAAATCAGGGCTCAAGTTTCATCAATTCCCAATCTATTACTATCCACTAAGTTGGCATATGTTGTATATGCCCGTCCAAGGGTTGCCTGACTACGAGAATGCCAACTCATGTGACTTACCTATGAGTATGGGGAGTGTTGGGTTCTCCCGGCACCAAAACACAAAACACAACGGAAACAAGAACCCTCGAGCGATCCATGCGAAAGAAAAACTCGTACAATGTTCATCTATTTAATAGATTTATCTAATGTGTATACCTTTGGAGCGTGCCCTTTGCTTATCCCGCTTGTCCAAGGTGCGCCGGATCTCTTGCACGTTCAAGTGTCTGTGCCTCTATTCGTATCCACACGGACACAATCTCTCAACTTCGGGAGAACTACCTTAGTTGTGCTAGCAACTAGAGGTAGTTCACAAGACCACCAAGAACCCACAAGGGTTTCAGCCAAGAGGGAGGAGAGGAAGAAGAGAGGAAGGGAAGAAGGAAACACACACTCTCTTCATTCAAAATGATTAGACCCTCTTTTATATTCATCCCATGAATATGAAGAGTCTTTTGCCTCTTTGACTTCCCTTCATTAAAGCCAATAAAGAGCACATCTTTCCATGTGACTCTTCATCTTCTCTTCATCCAATGAAGAAAGACTTTTTTCTCTTTCCCATGCAATTCCGATCGGGCCCCTCGGGCTTCCGAGCAAGTCCCCGAGCTCCTGACCAAGTCTGCCGAGTGGCGAGCTCCTGACCCAGTCTGCCGAGCTCCCTGCCCAGTTTGCCGAGTGCCGAGCCGAGCTTCCAGCCTAGTCTGTCGAGTGCCGAGCTCCCGACTCAGTCTGCCGAGTTCCCAACTCGAGCTCCCAATCAGATCTCTCGAGTTCCCAACTCGGGCTCCCGATCAGATCTCCCGATCAGATCTCCGGAGTTCCCAACTCGGGCTCCCGAAGCATCATATCCTTAGTGTGTGACCCAATAGGTTCTCGTGACATTGGCAATGCGCCTAAACGCTTTAGACACATAAGCAATGAGCGGCATCTAGCAATGCATCATTGCTATCCAAGTAACAAGAAAAGTCGAGATCCGACTAAACCTCCGTGACTATGATAATGTATGACCTTGTCCTTCTATCCTTAATATCTAGATTCACCAATGAGGCATAGACCATGTCATCCTCAATCAATCTTGTGTTTCTTGATCCCTGAGTAGACTGACTCAAACAAATGAGCTCAATATCTCATATTGACTCATTTGAGCATGGTCATGCGTTTCAGTAGTCCTACTCGATCAAGGGGCCCACAGATATCACTCCCGTCATATGGGAGGGATAGATCCCATCTACATCACTCACATCCCTTCGTATAATTCATTACATACCCAGTGATCGCCTTTATAGTCCACCCTGTTACGGGTGACGTTTGACGATACCAAATTACATAACTCCTTATGTAGGGAACCGTAGTGACTTCAGGTCAAAGGACTATTCATACTAATAGTCACATGAGAAAGTTTATGACACTCATATGACAATCTATGAAACTTTCTCATGGCCAGTCAATTCAGTACACATTCTTCAATGTATACCCACGTGTCAACTTGATATCACATATCCATGACTTGTGAGCTCAAGTCATCAGTTGACCTACATGCTAGTCTCCATGCATTAATATTGTCCTTGAATATTAATACTTGACTATGAATGATTTAGAGTAGTGTTCTCTACATTATCTCACTATCGATTCAACCAATCGATATAATGTAGATAAGAACCTACTACCCAAGGACATTATTATACTTAGTTATTTGACATAAATACAAAGTAAGTATAATAACCAAACATGCCTTTATTAATGATAGAATATGATACAAAATGTCCCTAGTCAATCATCACATAATTGGCTCTAGGGCTCCTACTAACAATCTCCCATTAGCACTAGTGCCAATCACTGTAGTATCTAATACCCAGTGACCTGGTATGACCATCATGCTTCTTTTGTGCCAAAGCCTTGGTCAAAGGATCTGCGATGTTAGAATCAGTGTGTACTCTGCATATCCTCACATCTCCTCTATCGATGATCTCTCGAATGAGATGGAAGCGCCGTAGTATGTGTTTGGTCCGCTGATGAGAGCGAGGTTCCTTAGCCTGCGCAATAACCCCATTGTTGTCACAATAGAGGTCTATCGGGTCTGCTATGCTAGGAACCACACCAAGTTCTGTAATGAACTTCCGGATCCAAACAGCCTCTTTTGCCGCCTCAGACGCGGCAATATACTCGGCCTCTGTTGTAGAATCTGTAACTGTGTCCTGCTTCGAACTCTTCCAGCTCACAGCGTCACCATTCAGACAAAATACATACCCTGACTGCGATCTGAAATCATCCCTGTCTGTTTGGAAGCTTGCGTCACTGTAACCCTTTACAGCTAGCTCCTCAGTGCCTCCAAATATCAAGAAATATTCTTTAGTTCTTCGTAAGTACTTAAGAATATTCTTGACAGCTGTCCAGTGACTTTCACCTGGATCTGACTGGTACCTGCTCGTCATGCTCAACGCATACGAGACATCTGGACGAGTACAAAGCATGACGTTTATGATAGACCCTATAGCAGATGCATAAGGGATCTGATCCATACGGTCTCTCTCCTCCTTAGAAGAGGGACATTGAGTCTTTGAAAGACTCACACCATGTGACATCGGCAGAAATCCCTTCTTGGAATTCTGCATGGCAAAACGATTAAGCACCTTGTCAATATATGTACTCTGACTTAAGCCAAACAATCTCTTAGATCTATCTCTATAGATCTTGATGCCTAGGATATAGGCTGCTTCACCTAAGTCTTTCATTGAGAAACAATTCCCTAGCCACGTCTTCACAGACTGTAGTGAAGGGATATCATTCCCAATGAGTAGTATGTCATCTACATACAAGATTAGGAAGATAACTGTGCTCCCACTAACCCTCTTGTAGACACAGGGTTCATCTTCATTCTTGATGAAACCAAACGCTTTGATTGCATCATCGAATCGAAGATTCCAGCTTCGAGAAGCTTGCTTTAGCCCATAAATGGACCTTTGCAACTTACATACCTTTCCAGCATGCTCTGGATCTACAAAACCCTCAGGTTGTGTCATGTACACATCCTTGAGTAGATTCCCATTTAGGAATGCGGTTTTGACATCCATCTGCCAGATTTCGTAATCATGGTAAGCTGCAATAGCAAGCATGATTCGAATAGACTTAAGCATCGTAACTGGTGAAAATGTTTCATCATAGTCGATACCATGAATTTGCTTGAAACCTTTAGCTACCAATCGCCCTTTATAGGTATGCATGAGTCCATTCATGTCAGTCTTTCTTCTAAAGACCCACTTACACCCTATGGGTTTAATTCCCTCAGGTGGATCAACCAAAGTCCATAGTTGGTTAGTGTACATGGATTCCATTTCGGATCTCATGGCCTCTAGCCATTTCTCAGAATCTGGGGTCATCACAGCTTCTTGATAGGATGTAGGCTCATTCAACTCAATAAGCATAACGTCATTATGGTCAGACAAGAGAAATGAGTATCTCTCAGGCTGACGACGTATCCTATCAGATCTGTGAAGAGGTTGGTCTACTTGAACAGCTTGTTGTTCCACAACTTCTTGTGCAACAATCTCATGATCCACAACATCTTGTGGTGCCTGTTCAATGTCTATTAAGGCCTCAGTACTATCTGCATCTTGAACTTCTTCAAGATGGATTTTACTCCCACTAGTTCTTCTAGAAATAAACTCCTTTTCTAGAAAAATACCATTTCTAGCGACAAACACTTTGCCTAGTGTGGGATTGTAAAAGTAATATCCCTTTGTTTCCTTAGGATATCCTATAAAATAGCACTTATCAGATTTGGGTCCTAGTTTATCTGAGACTTGACGTCGAACGTAAGCCTCACAACCCCAAATCTTCATAAAAGACATCATGGGACTCTTCCCAGTCCATATCGTATATGGTGTTTTTATGACGGCCTTTGATGGAACTCGGTTAAGTGTGAAAAGAGCTGTCTCTAGAGCGAATCCCCAGAAGGAAGTAGGAAGATCTGTTTGACTCATCATAGATCGTACCATATCTAATAGAGTACGATTTCTCCGCTCGGACACACCATTCCACTGTGGTGTTCCAGGTGGAGTGAGTTGGGATATGATCCCACACTCTGCTAGATGGTCACGAAACTCTTGGCTAAGGTATTCACCACCTCGATCTGATCGAAGCATCTTAATACTCTTGCCAAGTTGGTTTTGTATTCACTCTTGAATTCTTTGAACTTTTCAAAGGATTTTGACTTGTGTTTCATGAGATACACATAGCCATATCTACTGACATCATCAGTGAAAGTGATGAAGTACTGATAGCCTCCTCTAGCTGCGACATTGAAAGGGTCACATACATCAGTATGTATGAATCCTAACAAGTTTGTCGCTCTTTTACCGTGTCCACTAAATGGAGTCTTGGTCATCTTGCCTAGAATACAAGATTCACATGTCTCATATGATTCAAAATCAAATGAGTCCAGTAATCCATCCTTATGGAGCTGGGATATGTGACTCTCATTTATATGTCCTAAGCGACAATGCCAGAGATATGTTTGGTTCAAATCATTTGGTTTGAACCGTTTGATATTTATGTTATAGATTGTGTTCTCTAGATCTAGAACATAGAGTCCATTCATCAGTGGTGCATTACAATAGAACATGTCATTTAGCATTATAGAACAACATTTGTCCTTTATGATAAATGAAAAACCTTTCTTGTCCAAACAAGATACTGAAACTATGTTCTTAGTTAATGCATGTACATAAAAGCACTCCTCTAGATCTAAGATAAGCCCCGTGGGCAAAGACAAGGAATATGTTCCTACAGCTATAGCAGCAACTTATGCTCCATTGCCTACTCGTAGGTCCACTTCGCCCTTTGTCAATGATCTAGCTCTTCGAAGGTCCTGCACATTAGTACAAATGTGAGACGCGCATCCGGTATCTAATACCTAAGAAGAAGAGATAGATAGATTGACTTCTATAACAAAAATACTTGAGGCAGAAGTCTCACTTCTTTTCTTCTTTACTTCCTCCAGGTAATGTTTGTAGTTCCTCTTCCAATGTCCGGTCTCACCACAATGGAAGCAGGTCCCTTCCTTAGGCACTTTGCCTTTGGCCTTAGATGTAGTAGAATTGGCCTTGCCTTTGGCTTGGGTCTTACCCTTGCCTTTAGGCTTCCATTTGTCTTTGCCCTTGTTCACCATCAGTACATTACTGGTCTTGATTTTCTTGAGATTCGGTTCAGCAGTTCTTAACATGCTGAGTATCTCAGGCAAAGGTTTATCAATTTCATTCATGTTGTAGTTCATGACAAATTGATTGTATCCTTCCGGCAACGATTGCAGGATAAGGTCTGTAGCCAATTCTTGGCCTAATGGAAATCCTAGTCTTTCAAGGTTCTCCACATACCCAATCATCTTGAGTACGTGAGTTCCTACAGGAGTTCCTTCTTGCATCTTGCATGCAAATAGAGCTTTGGACACCTTAAACCGCTCGTGCCTAGCTTGCCCTTGATATAATTGCTTTAGATGCTCAACCATATCATGTGCATTCATGTTCTCATGTTGCTTCTGAAGCTCAGAGTTAATGGTGGCAAGCATAAGGCATGATACATCAAGTGCACCATCCTGATGCTTCTTGTAAGCATCCTTTTCGGCACGGGTGGCGGTAGCAACGAGTGCTTCTGGAAGAGGTTGCTCTAGGACGTACAATTTTCGTTCTTGTTTGAGGACTATCCTCAAGTTTCTGTACCAGTCCAGGAAATTAGCTCCGTTGAGCTTGCCCTTCTCAAGGACAGATCGTAGAGAGAGAGTATTTGACGTGTTAGACGACATGGTGATCTATAACAGTAAAACATGCAGAAATAAGTATCATATCTAGATCATTTAATTAGGCCTTTAATTAAATGATACTTCTACTAAATCGTAGAGCTTTTGTAGGGGCTAGTCATGGATGTAGGCAAACTCAATTTGCCCACACTACTAGCTCCAAACCAAATAGCGACTACATTTATGTGGAACAAGATCCATATTATACTTCATTTTGAGTTAGCTTTGGCTAATCGCCCAAGACTTGGTATAACCAGGTAGGTAACATTTTACCAATTACATCGTATGCAACTCTTGAAAAGGTTTAAGATTCACATTACACATTATCTTGAGTTAGCTTTGGCTAATTGCCCAAGACTTAGTATAATTTTTCTCTTACTCAATTTTCCCAACTTTTGGGATATGCCTCTAAGTTTCTCAATCCAATTGAGGTGACTTAGTTAAGTCTTACCCAAAGTTCGATAGCGGGACATCACAATTGTCCTCTCGCACTCTACCAAGATAAAATGCGTTGCTTTGCTTTGGCAAACCCAACAACAAATGATCGAGGTAGTTTATGAGTACCAAACTTTAGTAGGCATATTGAGTTGACTTAATTAAGATAAACATCTAAGCATACATCACATAGACACACATAGCATATATCAACATATAAGCAATAAAACGTGACATGGTTATGGCCCGTATACTACGATCTTCTCAAGCCAATGAGAGGATCGATGGTCAACCTAGGGATAACATCTTCTCCAAGTGCATCCTTCGGTTATCATGTGTGGTCGGCATCCTTCTTGTAACTTCATTCTTCAATGGACACTCTACTACTCCTTTTGTACATTACAATGTAGGAAAACTCGAGTTACATTCGAGTGTAAATCTATTTTACAACTAGGAAAAGTAGAGGCAAGACACGACACGCAGGCCGTATTATGAATTACAACATGCACACACATACATCCAATCATATTGGGGTTAAGGCCATAACCATTCACCATGTCATCATGCATACACAATAGATTTAGGACATTGATTTTATATGAGTGCAAAAACAAAATCTGCCGCTTGAGCAGAAACTCACGGCGGTCCCGCTAGCCGGTTAGCGGGCGGGGTCAAGGGGCAGCGCCCTTGCGGGGACAAGGGTCGCTGCCCTTGATTCATCAAATAAATCCGAGACCCTTATTGCTTCGGTATGATCTTCGAACTTCCCTTTCCCGAGACGGTCTCTGGGTTTCCTCTCCCGGGACGACCCGAGCGTCTGTCTTCCCGAGTGGCCTCGGAAGCCTTCGGCTCGGCATGACCTCAGAGGTCAGTCTTCTCGAGAGGGAGGTCGGGAGCCCGACTATATCATACGGTTATGCAACTCATAACAAAACTTTGTCCTACTTCTATATCACAGATAACAAGCATAAAACTTTGTACAATCTTTCGCAAGTGGCTCTGATACCACTGTTGGGTTCTCCCGACACCAAAACACAAAACGCAGCGGAAACAAGAACCCTCGAGCGATCCATGCGAAAGAAAAACTCGTACAATGTTCATCTATCTAATAGATTTATCTAATGTGTATACCTTTGGAGCGTGCCCTTTGCTTATCCCGCTCGTCCAAGGTGCGCCGGATCTCTTGCACGTTCAAGTGTCCGTGCCTCTATTCGTATCCACACGGACACCATCTCTCAACTTCGGGAGAACTACCTTAGTTGTGCTAGCAACTAGAGGTAGTTCACAAGACTACCAACTCACAAGGGTTTCGGCCAAGAGTGAGGAGAGGAAGAAGAGACGAAGGGAAGAAGGAAAAGCATACTCTCTTCATTCAAAATGACTAGACTCTCTTTTATATTCATCCCATGAATATGAAGAGTCTTTTGTCTCTTTGACTTCCCTTCATTAAAGCCAATAAAGAGCACATCTTTCCATGTGACTCTTCACTTTCTCTTCATCTAATGAAGAGAGACTTTTTTCTCTTTCCCATGCAATTCCGATCGGGCCTCTCGGGCTTCCGAGCAAGTCCCTGAGCTCCCGTCCCAGTCTGCCAAGCTCCCAGCCCAATCTGCCAAGTGCCGAGTGCTGAGCTCCCGACTCAGTCTGTCGAGCTCCTAGCTCAGTCTGCCGAGTGCCGAGCTCCTGACTCAGTCTGCCGAGCTCTTAGCTCAGTCTGCCGAGTGCCGAGCTCCTGACTCAGTCTGCCGAGCTCTCAGCTCAGTCCGCCGAGTGCTGAGCTCCCGACTCAGTCTGCCGAGCTCTTAGCTCAGTCTGCCGAGTGCCGAGCTCTCGACCCGTGCTCTCGAGTTCCCAACTCGAGCTCCCAATCAGATCTCCCGAGTTCCCAACTCGGGCTCCCGATCATATCTCCCGATCAGATCTCCCGAGTTTCAGATCTCCCGAGTTCCCAACTCGGGCTCCCGAAGCATCATGTCCTTAGTGTGTGATCCAATAAGTTCTCGTGACATTGGCAATGCGCCTAAACGCTTTAGACACATAAGCAATGAGCGGCATCTAGCAATGCATCATTGCTACCCAAGTAACAAGAAAAGTCGAGATCCGACTAAACCTCCGTGACTATGATAATGTATGACCTTGTTCTTCTATCCTTGATATCTAGATTGACCAATGAGGCATAGACTGTGTCATCCTCAATCAATCTTGTGTTTCTTGATCCCTGAGTAGACTCACTCAAACAAATGAGCTCAATATCTCATATTGACTCATTTGAGCATGGCTATGCGTTTCAGTAGTCCTACTCGATCAAGGGGCCCACAGATATCACTCCCGTCATATGGGAGGGATAGATCCCATCTACATCACTCACATCCCTCCGCATAATTCATTACATACCCAGTGATCGCCTTTATAGTCCACCCTGTTACGGGTGACGTTTGACGATACCAAAGTACATAACTCCTTATGTAGGGAACCATAGTGACTTCAGGTCAAAGGACTATTCATACTAATAGTCACATGAGAAAGTTTATGACACTCATATGACAATCTATGAAACTTTCTCATGCCCCGTCAATTTAGTACACATTCTCCAATGTATACTCATGTGTCAACTTGATATCACATATCCATGACTTGTGAGCTCAAGTCATCAGTTGACCTACATGCTAATCTCCATGCATTAATATTGTCTTTGAATATTAATACTTGACTAGGAATGATTTAGAGTAGTGTTCTCTACATTATCTCACTATCGATTCAACCAATCGATATAATGTAGATAAGAACCTACTATCCAAGGACATTATTATACTTAGTTATTTGACACAAATACAAAGTAAGTATAATAACCAAACATGCCTTTATTAATGATAGAATATGATACAAAATGTCCCTAGTCAATCATCACATAATTGGCTCTAGGGCTCCTACTAACAGGGAGCACCCCTTGGAATCATTTACACCTTTAGCATACTTGCAGTCATGGAAACCCATATGTCCTTTTTGCAGCAAAAGGTGATAACCCTCACCTCGGGGATCCCTCCAGGAATGCCTCATGCGATCTGGAAGGGAGGTAAATCATTGGGGGCTTTGCCCAACACATTGACCCTTTGTATGGGGGCTCAGGTGACTCGCGATGCATTTCACACACATTGGGAATTGACCCCATGACTTAATGCAACAACACCACATGCAAGTGTCAACCGTGCCAGCCCGTGGGACAACCCATATGCCCTTTTTAATTCCACAGCTGATAACATCATAATAAGTTGGTGATAAACATTAAAAATTCAACTCGAAGTATCATTGGTTTTCTTCTATTTTGATGTTATTCTGGCATGTAGTGACGCTAGTGTCATATTTCTTCAGTGCAGTGAAGTTGTCAATAAAGGCAGGTCTGAGGAAGCTGTTCATCTGTCAACTAATAACATTCATCACCAGCAGGTTACACAAGCAAACTCATTACTTTCTGGTATCAAGCAACGCCTTCTTTCCTTTATTTTTCGAAAAGCATGGAATGAAGAACCAGATCCATCCTTGGTACAGTTGAAACCCCTGTTAAACTTCACTTACATTTTGTGGGGATCTATCAATTTTTTTATATTGCAATTGCTTGCTATGATTAGACTTGCTAACATTTACTTGTTCTTACTGATCAAAACCAGCACATTTACTTGTAAATTCAAAATAGAATGATGCAAAAGAGATCTTGGTTTATCAAAATGATAATATTGAAGAACGTTCCATGCCATTGTAGGTTGTGATCAACGACCACACATATATGCACATGAGTTGCAATTGTTCAATCAGCACTAAATGCCAGTCAAATTAAGAGGCAAGCTGCATAATGTATTGAGCTGTCTCAAGCTCATCTCAAATCTATCTTGTTTCTTCACTTGGATCCTATTTTAGGTCACTTATGGTAAGGTTCAAAATCTCGAACTGTGTTGAAGTTTTGGTTTTTGATTGGAATGATACTATTTCGGTATCATACCGATGTTTCGATGCATGATGTTGATAATGGAATAAAGTTGAAGAAGGAAAAGGACAACACATAGGAAGGAAATATTGTCTGTGCTAAGCATAGTTTTAAATCTTGTATCATGTCCGAAGAAACAATCAAATATATCATTTTGCTAAATTACTGAAATTCAATACCACTCAACATCGACAATGTCTCCTTTTGCTTCATCTCCTTTCTCCCTCAATCTAATTTCTCATCAACACCATGCATGAGAGCGTCGACACAATATTGGAACAATGTCTTTTGAGATTTTGAGCCGATACGGTACTAGATTTCAAACCATGCTTATGGTTGAATATTAAATTGGCTCATCATGGCCAAACCAATTTTATAAGTCTGAGCTAACTTAATATCTGCAGCAATGGAAGACATTTGAACAAGACAATCGTTTGAATAAGAAGATAAAACTACAAAAACCAGAAATGCTTAATAAAATAGTATTAATGGGCGAAAATACTATAAGTTAAGAAAGGAAAGGAAAAAGGGGACAAAGAATGCTTGTACCCATATAAAACATATGTCACAACTCATGACTCTGGTTGTGCTTCCATGTACTAGTAGGTACCCCATTGGTACCTACCTATAAAGACAATAAATAACTCAACGTACACGGAAGTGTTTAACAAAAATATGCATTTTTTTCCTTTTGTTAAAATAAAGTTAAAGACATATATAGTAGCAAAATGTAAAATGAGAGGAACGAAAGGGCAATAATGTAAATGACAAAAGGCAAAGCTTGCGTGCCTCTTCTCCCGCGGCGATGGCCGCCGGAGCCACAAAACCACTGGTGCCAGATCCTCTCGCGCTGCCGCTCTCTCAATCGCAATCGCCTCCGCTTCGGGATGGACGCAATGACGGATCAAGCGCCACCCAAACCAACTTATGTGGCGGCACCGAAGCCACCATCTCCTTGCACCTCAAAGAAGGGATTCGCAGAGGTTGGAGGGAAGTTCAAAGGGGCTAGTGTGTCCAACAACAAGCCGAGAATTTTCTACTCTGAGGAAGAGGTATGCTCTCTGGCCGATCCATACAAATTTTCTTTTATCGGAAAGTTTTCTGGTAAGAGGCCAACACTGTCGGTGATCCTTCAAGGCTTTAAAAATATGGGGCCGTCGTTTCTATAACATCAGATTTCTTCGTGCTGGTTATATTTTCATACATCTTACGACTAATGAGGACATGACAAGGATATAGACGCGTGGTGTTTGGTACATTGGGGGAGTTCCTCTTAGGATTTTTAAATGGACGCCGCATTTCTCTTATGAGGCTGAATCCTCAATTGTTCCGGTGTGGGTGCTGTTTCCATACTTGCCTATTCACATGTTCAACAAAAATTATTTGTATTCCGCGACTCAGATTGTGGGGAAGCCTATCAAGATTGACGAAGCTACAACTGATGGTTCAAGGTTGTTTATGGTGAGAGTGTGTGTGGAGATTGACTTATTGAAGCCAAGGGTAGAGGAATTCTGGGTTGGAGTACCCAAGTCACCAAGTCAGTGATTGATTGAAATATTCTTTCCCATTATCACTCCGAAAAATTTTAATCTGTGTTTGAAATTATGTTTGAACCATATTATAAAAATTTATGAATATATTTCCAACATTAGATTTATTTTTCAAAAGAAAAACCCAAGTCATTGTAGTATGATAATCTATAAATGTGATAAACCATTGTTTTTCAGATAAGGGATCTCAAACATCACTACGTATCAAAGTAAGTGGTGCTGATTTTTTATATGATTGTAATGGAAACATTGAGCGATGATGTTTGGCTAATTCACAAGATTCACATCTAAATGATGAAAGACTTTTATTTAAAAATAACTTAGGTAACAATTGTTTTAAATATTGAAAGTTTGGATGTCCTAAACGATAACGCCATAACATAATCTCATTGTCATGAGAAGCAAAAATCAAGTTGAAATAGGTCTTGAGGTCTTGTTTGGAGAAGGTTGATCGAACATTGAAGATGTAGAGGCTTTTGTCTTGTCTAGCATTGCCAATCATCTTCTCCGAGGCTAAATCCTAAATTTCACAATGAGAGGACAAAAAAAACAACACGATAGTTAAGATCAAAGGTAAGTTTGCTAACGGATAACAGATTATATGATAAATGAGGCACATGAAAAACATCGCTAAGGATAAAGACAGGAGAAATAACAGTTCCTTTCCTTGGGATAGTAGCAAAGGATCCATTAGCAATTTTAACCTTTTTATTCCTTGCGCACGGTGTATATAAAGAGGAAAATTGTGATATGCTGGTCATATGGTTGGTGGCACCTGAATCTAATATCCAGGAACCATTTGAGTTTGTGCTGGCAATAGAAGCTATAGGGAATATACCTGTTTGAGCTAGAGAGCAAGAAGAGTTAGAATTTCCAATAGTGTGAGATTGAAGCATTTTATACAAGTGCTCTATTTGATCCTTTGTGAAAGGAAGAAATTCGGAGGTTGATGATTGTCGTCCAGAATCAATATCACTTGTTTGAAGGGTCTGAAGGCCACCATTAGTAGCTTGAAGGCTATTGCCTGATTTGCTTTTGTAATTTGCTGGTTTGCTATGGATTTTCCAGCATGTCTCCACAATGTGCCATGACTTGTGGCACCTTTCACACCAAAGTTTTGGCTTATCGCCTTCAAAACGGGTCCCTTTGGTGATAAGGGCAGATCCCTTACTCTCCACTATCTTTAATTCTTCAATTCCTTTAAGCATCACTTGGCGTCGAGCCTCCTCTCAATGGACCTCTAAGAAAACTTCTCTAATGGCAGGCAGAGGTTTTCTCCTAAGTATTCATCTTTGAATTTCATCAAGCTCCTTATTTAAACCTACCAAAAACACAAACACCCTGCGTCTCTCTACCTTCTTTTTATATCGAATATTATCATTGGTGTTTTTCCATTCCTCTTCGTAAAAAATCTAGTTCGTACAATACAATCATCATTTCATTGTAATAGGCAGTAACATCTCGGTTTCCTTATTGCATTCTCCACATTTGAATATTTAATTCGAACAGTTGAGAATGATTTTCCATGTTAGAGCAGGTTTCACGTACCGCTTCCTATACATCATGGGCTGTTGGTAAGAACATGAAAGGCTTGCCAATGATCGGATCCATAGAGTTAATAAGCAGGCAGCCACCAAAGAATTTTCTGAGCGCCATTGTTTATATTTTGAATGATTCGAAGCTGGTGGCTTTATATCTTCATTCAAATGTCCAAGTTTTCCTTTACCATCAATCACCAAGAACACGGATTGAGCTCATTCAAGGTAATAATTTCCATTGAATCTATGTATGGTAATTTGGAGGGAATTGGACAAGTGATATTTGATTTTGGTCGGTTTCCTCCTTCCAAGGATGGCGCGCTATCGCCGGTGGCTGATCTAGATGATTTTGAGTGTGCATCAACCATAATGGCTTTGAAATTCATGAACAAGAATTTTGCTTTGATACCATGTAAATAAAGGAGAATAAAGGAGGATAAAATATAAAGGAGGAAGACTAAAATATACTTTTTATTCATTACATAATTCAGATCTCGATATATAGTTAAATCGAAGAAAGACTACAGGGTAATATTTTACAATAAGGAAATAAAATAAGGAAATATTCTAATCCTAATAATTACCAATAATTACTTTCCTAAATTTATTTCAGTCAAGTAAAATCATAATATATTTTACCTAATCAAATAATGGCTAATTTATCGACAACTAATATGGAAATCATATTATATTTAACCTAATCAAATAATGCCTAATTTATCGACAACTAATATGGAATGGTTGTCTGCGAGCAGGTCGATGATTAGATTTGAAGGAAGGAGGGTACCTCCAAGAACTATTACCCCCTTCCTGCCATGTGCCTAACCTATTCCAGTAGGAGTTGATAGCTCTTAGAGGTCCGTTGATCAGATAAGTCTATTAGTTGGGGTGATGGTTTCGTTGTAGGTTGGGAACATGGTAAGAACCCAAACCCTACCTAATAGACTGCATTGATCGGGCATCCTCTTTCCTTCAAATATGATCACCGGTCTACTTTAGTAAACAACCTCTCTCTACTAGTATTTGTCTTATCCAACTTGTTGGCTTGACTGCTCCAATGTCTTGAGTGTTAATAGTGTTTAAACGACAACCCCTTCCTAGTGCATTCTAGGAAAGGGATTTTTTTTCCCATATATCTTCCACATGCAAAATAAACACTCACTAAGGGTGAACCTTGTCTCTGTGGGTGATCAAATGCTCTTATGAAAAGTTGGCTTCATACTTTTCACTTTTAGTATTGTCACCATTTATAATAAGTGTTCTTTCTTTTTTGAGTCTTTACACAACAGTTATTTCTCGTTGGTTTTACAAATCATTAGCTATATCATTCTCAAGTTATAGTAAGTTTTGAGGGTCTTACCTTTTAATAAATGTTGGGCTAATTTAATCATATTAATAGATGATTACTAGATATAGTTTTATGGCATTTGAGAAGCATACAAGTGTCAGTGTACAAATCAACATATAGCATGCAGACTAAAATAGTTTAAAGAAATAACAATAACAACAAACACTCAGTCTTATCCCACTAGGTGGGGTGGGCTATATGAATCCTTCTACGCCATTGGGTTGTTTTCCTACTATATCATCATTTATATTTAAATAAATTTTATGTTTTATTGTTGTTCGCCATGTTTTATTAGCCGTGTAAGAAGATTATTGGTAAAGTTTGGAGGCCTCTACATTCTCGACCTACTTGTCCAAGATCTTTTGCTTGTTCAAGTGTAACTTCTCCTTTCGAGGCTTATTGTAGGTTAGGTCATTCATTTCTTCCTTAGCTCAAGAAGCTTTGTCCACAATATAGAAGGGTGTCTTCATTGGATTGTGAGTCATATCAGTTTGCAAACCATCACTGTCTTAGTTCGAGTCCAAGGGTAAATAAACGTGCTATAATTCCTTTTGAGTTAGTTCACTATGATATTTGGGGTCCTTGCCCTATTTTGTCTAAACCTGATTTTAGGTATTTTGTTATTTATGTGGATGATTATTATCATGTAACTTGGTTATATTTAATTAAAAATCGGTCTGAATTATTTTTTCTAATTTGTGCATTTTGTGCCGAGATTAAAACTCAGTTCAATACGTCCATCCGTACTTTGCGAAGTGATGATTCCAAGAAATATATGTCCAGTCTATTTCAATCTTATGAGTCAGAATAGTGTGTTTGATGAAACCTCTTGTGTTGATACTCCATCCTAAAATGGTGTGACTGAACGTAAGAATAGATATCTTCTTGAAACTGTATAGACCCTTTTATTTCAAATGAATGTTCCCAAGTCTTTTTGGGCAGACACAGTTTCTACTGCATGTTTTCTCATTAACCGTATGCCATCCTTTGTTCTTCACGGTGAGAACCCTTATAAAATGCTGTTTCCCAATTAGTCATTATATCCTATTAACCCTACGATATTTGGTAGCACTTGTTTTGTTCGGGATGTTCGTCCACATATCACTAAATTAGATCCCAAGTCATTGAAGTGTATCATCCTTGGTTATTCTCGTCTTTAGAAAGGTTATAGATGTTATTGTCTTAGTATTTACAAATATTTTGTCTCAATTGATGTCACCTTCTTTGAAGAGGCACCTTATTTCTTATCCTTATTTATCTCGACTTCTCAAAGGGAAGATGATGATTTATTGATATATTTTATCACATCCTCCACACTTGTCTCAAAACTAGCTTGTCAAGCCTCCTATTGTTCAAGTATACTCCAGGCGTCACCCTCTTAATTTATGTCCTGCACCTACTACTTCGTCATCAGTTCTAACTCCGAATGATGATCTTCCTACTGCATTACATTCAGGTAAACGTAGTGTACTTATCCTATCTCTTCTTTTGTTTCTAGTAACGGCTTATCGTCTTATTCTTGCTCTTTTATTGTTTCACTTGACTCTATTTTTGTTCCTAAAAATGTCCATGAGGTCATATCTCATCCTGGTTGGAGAGATGCATTGATAGAGGAAATGCAAGCCTTGGATGATAATGATACTTGGTTGATCTACCTTCAGGAAAACGAGCTATGGATGCAAATGAGTATTCACAGTTAAAGTTAATCCGGATGGGTCAGTTGCCAGACTAAAAGCTCGTCTTGTTCCCAAGGGCTATGCTCAAATCTATGGTGTGGATTATTCTGATACTTTTTCTCCTGTTGCAAAGTTGACATCTGTTTGATTATTTATTTCACTGGCTGGTATTATCCTGTTAGTTGTGTATGTGGATGATATTGTTATCACTGAAAGTGATACTATCGGAATGACATCTCTAAATCTTTCATTCTTACTCAGTTTCATAGAAAAACTTTGGGGTGCTAAAGTATTTCTTAGGTGTTGAAGTTATGAGGAGTAAAAAAGGTATATTTCTATCTCAGAAAAAATATGTTTTGGACTTATTGACTGAGATGGGAAAATTAGAGGCAAATCCTTGTCGTACTCTATTAACTCAAAACGTGGATCTCACAGTAGATGGAGAACTATTTGAACATCCAGAGAGATATCGAAGGTTGGTTAGGAAGTTGAATTATCTTACTGTGACTCATCCAGATATTACATATTTGGTTAGTGTTATTAGTTAGTTTATGTCATTTCCAACAATTCATCATTGGGCAGCGCTAGAGCAAATTTTGTGTTATTTGAAGAGAGCATCCGAACGCGGTATCGTATATAAAAATCATGGACACATTTATATTAAATGTTTTTTAGATGCAGATTGGGTAGGTTGTAAAATGGATAGAAGGTCTATTTTAGGTTACTGTATTTTTGTTGAAGGAAATTTAGTCTCATATAAGAGTGAAAAACAAAACGTTGTGTCATGATCCAATGCAGAATATAGGGCTATGACACAGTCTGTGTGTGAAATAATGTGGATAGATCAACTGTTGACTGAAGTATGACTTAAAATTTCAGTACCAGCAAAGCTGTAGTGTGATAATCAAGCTGCTATTCACATTGCATCAAATCCCGTGTTTCAAGAGTAAACTAAGCGCTTTGAAATTGATTGTCATTTTATTCGTGAAAAAATTCAACAAGGTTTGGTCACTACATGATATGTAAAAACTGGCGAACAACTATGAGACATCTTCACAAAAGCTTTAAATGGGGTACAGGTTGATTATCTTTGTAATAAGTTGGGTATGATTAATATCTATGCTTCAACTTGAGGGGGAGTATTAGCTGTATAAATATATATCTTAATTTGTATTTTACCTAAAATACAAATTACTCCCTAGAATAGAATCCTAATTATTTACTAGAATAGACTCCTAACTTTGTATATAAATAGGTCTTACACCTTGTAATATGTAATTAAGAATTCTTTTGTTTATAACACACCCCTTGAGCCTGAAATCAAAGGCATGTTGGTTTTCGTAGGTGACGAGGACTTCGACGGCGGCGACGAAGCCCAACTTGCTCAAATTGCGGCATTCTGTGGGTCGATGGTAATTGCTGGAAAAGGGCAGCACTTTGTGGAAGGAAAGATGTTGTGATTGCTAGACGGGGAATAAAAGGTGAAGGAAGAGATCTTGCAGTGACTATTTGCTTTTGTGGAAGAGAAAAACATGAGGAAAGAGAAAACAACACGAGAAGAGAAACGATGGAATTGAGGTTTTGAGAAGCTGGATTAGATCTGTGAAAAGAATAATAGTAGAGACAAAATTAAAAAGAAAAAATAAAGAGAATAAAAGAACGATCAATAAAATATAATTAGAATAAAAGAAGAAAAGAGCATACAAAATATGACTTGATACCATGGAGAAACAAGTCGACATAGAAAAGAAGAAATAGAGAGAAAACTAAAGAGAAGATAATTACTTTATTAATAATAATAATAATGATTGTCATAGATTAACAAAGCTATTTATACAGATTGTTGAAGTATTATATGGAAAAAGCTATGATAAATATGGTAATAACAAATATGGAAATAAAAATAAATATGGTCGAGATTATAATCCAAATATGGTAAATCATCAGTAATTTGAAATCAATTTCTGATTCTTTTCTGGATACCATCTTTATCCTCATTATCGTCTTTAACCTCATTAGTAACTAATGCCAGAAGAGTGTCAGTATGAAATCTTTTGTTGAGGTAGCTGCATAGGAACATTTGTCTTGTAAGTGCCGATAATATATTTAATTGATTCTCTGGTGCAGGATCTTTTACTGCAGTGCAGTTTAATTGTATAGCTTAGGAGTGAAGGTTGAGTCTCCGAAAAGGAAGAAGAGAAGGAGAGAAAAAGAGAACCTAGGCAATCACACCTAGAGTTTCCTAAACAATCATAATTAAGAGAACATACGCTGAAAAACTTGGCAACACGATGCATTGAATGAAAGTTTGGTAGAAGCCCAATATATAGCATCCTTAGTGGAAAAATCTGTTTAGGAATTTGGTAAACTTGGAGGTTGTTAAACTTGAGAGCTAAAAGACTAAGAAGTAAGAAATTACAAGCTTGCAATTTGGCTACTATCAACTAAGTTACTGTCTCTAATCTATTGCATAATTCAGTATCCAAAATACTTAAACCTAAAACGCAGAGGAAAGAACCGTGTTTAAACTTTAAGCTAGATGAAAATTGGAATTTTGTTAAATTATACTATTATTAGCCTTCATATTTTGGATTTCTTTTCTGATAATATTTTCCTGATCTTGAGATATAATTTGCATCAGTCATAAACCCACTATAGTATGCTAAAGTCTGTGAAGTCTTATAAAAATGAATCTCAGGTAGCATTGTTTTAACGAAGTCTCCATATAGTGTTCTTCATATAAAAAGAAAAATTGACGCTGGTTAATATGGCATGAATGGCAGCTTATCAATTTGTTTTGGCTTTACTGATTGGAAGTAACATAATGCAGTATGGTTTTATTTTCTAACTCTTTTACTTGCATTTTTTGTTCTGACTAAGATATTTTTGAAATCTCAAATCCTTGCCTTTTGATCTGTAATTTATTCTGGCATGTATTTGATACTGAAATTCTTGTGAAAAGAAACTGAAATGTGATTTTTTTTCTCAGAGGGTTCAACATCTTAAGAAGAAATTCTATTATCGCTTCCAAGATTATCTTGATCTCATGATGTCAAAGGTGACCCACTTTAAGTCTTCTTTATATTTCTCAATGGATCTTTCATTTGAGCACTGTCATGTTTGGACCTTTCATCTGAATGTCGCAATGTATGGAGATTTTGGATCTTTCATCTGAATGCTACTTCTTTTGGCCTTTCATCAGATTTCTATGACATCAGGCAAAATATTTAGTCTGTGCTGCTGTGCATTACCTGTTTATCTTTCTCGTTTCAACTTCTGGATACTAACAACTTCCAATCTTTTCCCCTCCCTCACCTCCATCCTACTTTCCCTCAGTCATTCTATTTACAGTCTGTAACATCTTCAGATACTCAGCAGGTTCAATTTTTGGATCGTCAGCATCTTCTATTGAAGTTCGGCAGCGTTGATGGTGGGGTATGCACTTATACCTTGTTATATACTTTGAGCAAAATTTTAATTTCTTTCTTATTCTATTTTTTTCTCATGGAATCTGCGGTCAACAATTGCTCTAATTATCTAATAATTAGGTTCGGATGGCTGATCATCATCTAGCTTTCTTTGCTGTCTATAACATGGAAACTACTGAGATTGTCGCGTTTTATCAGGTAATGACCTCTTGTTATTGTCATTGTTAGATATCATTCTTAATAACATAATTATTTTTTTCCTGCAGAATTCATCTGAAGAATTATATTCCTTGTTTGAGCGATTCTATGACTATTTTCATGCTAAATCGGGAGAGCCTTTGCATGCTAATTTCATTTCTTCACACTCCAATAACATCTATGCTCTTGAGCATCTACAAATCATGAAGAGCAAAGCAAGCAGCCTCTCACAGGTGAACTTCCCAAATTTATTGTATTTAGCAATCAGGACTTAACATAGTGCAAAGTATTGGTTGTCTGAAGTTCTAATATGAGAAGAGAAAGCACAAATTTATTATTTTTAGCAATCAGGACTTAACATAGTGCTAAGTTTTCTTATTCTTCGATCCATCGATTGGGCATCGAGAGGAGTTGAAAGGGCTGCACTACTCAAGAACTTGTTTTTCTCGAATGTGCATACTCTATAAATTAAAAAATATCTAGACTAGCTGCTTGTTCCCCAAAGAGGGAGAGGAGATTATGGTTGAAGTAAGGCAAAGTAGACATGCAATTGGAACCCCACTTCTCAACACAAACTTGAAGGCCTAAGTTTTCAGCGAACCAGTTCTGGTTCAATTGTCTGGGTCCGGTTCAAATGAGTTAGTGATTCATAGCTGAGTCAACTAGTTCAACATAAATTTTGGCCTAAATTGAGCTTGTATCAAGCCAAAATTAAATCCAATAGACTTGATTAGCGCCTTATAATCTTTAATTAGAGCATCAAATATCTAGATCAATTGATCTATTGTTTAGGTTATAATTAATGCTAGGCATAACATTCTTCCATCCTCAAAGCTACTCTAAAGGAGTGATCCTCAGAATCTAAATCATATTTATTCAGTCTGTGGTTTGAAGAGTCATTTAGTGCCAATCAACATGGTGAAACATTTATTCTACCTATGGATCAACACACAAAACTGTGGGACAACGACATCATGGCCACCAATCTTCTACAAAGGAGAGGCTTTCCTAGGTTTGCAATAACAATGAGTCTTTGCGAGATAAATTTACAGCAGTGAAGCTTCCGTGAGGTTTCAGGAGACAGACTTGACACAATACAACTTTGTGAGACTTTCATGAGGCTTCTCAAGGCAATCCTGATGCCGCAAGGCTTCAGTGAATTTCATGTTCCCTTCTGCCTAGGGTTGGTGCTGAACACCATCAGTCACTTGACACAACCAACACGTCTCGTTTTGGTTGGAACTAAAACCCCAACTCAAAATGAGGTTTCAAACCTTATATAGAGCAACACACACAATCTCACTTTTGTTGCATGATTCGAATTAAATATACATCACATTAACACCAAGTGTATAATATCAAATCAATATCATCCTACACACTACTTTGCCTGTCAAAATGATATAATCATTAGTCCACTAGTTACTAAAATTAACAATCTATAGATTTTAAATCAACAAAATTTGCACACAGAGATAAAAAATCATTGAGATTCATATTCTCTATCAAAATAGAGATTATAGAATCATGAGTCAAAGTGCAATCAAATACATATTGTTGATTATCCTCCGGATCTAATACCTTGGGAGATCACAATTCAAACAAATTAGCAATCCACTGCTCATCTCAAATCTAGGATTGACAAAATTAAACCACAGCACTTCTAGAATCATAAATTAATAGGGGTGTGATCCTAGAAACATGTGGGTCAAACAATTGATGATCAAGTTGGGATATACTCCCCGAGTGATTATACTGTGACAACAAAACAACCATATAAATAGCAAACTAATGTTCCTCAAGAGGATAAAGCACATAGATGAGTACTTGGATCTAATATTTTTTAACAAGTTAGGTCATTATAATATCTTTGAATCAACTTGAGTATACATTTATAGTAATGAATATTAAATATAGTAGAAAGAAATACCTTGGAAAATGTAACCTAGTTTTCCCCATAACAAGTGTTAACTCTAGTTTTTTGGTAAATGAGAAGGCGAAGTATAAGCATCACAATTTAATCTTTGTGAGTTGTGGGCATACAGAGGAACTCTATAACTTTTGATGAGTTATTGATTTATGCATTTTGGATCAGCTGTTGGACCTGATAAATTAATGAGTAAGATCTCTCATCTAAGCAAGGTGCGATAATTGGAATTAGAATGAAACTAATCATAGGCATGGTGATGTATTGAAAAGGGTTGTTTGCGTGAAGGTGTAGCTTCTATTGGGTCTCACATGTCACCAATTATGGGGGAGTTTAGGCTATGAGTTAGGGGTTTAGGTCTGGACGAGGATATCAAGCTTTAAGTGGGGGAGATTGTAACCCTCGATTTAGTCCCACTTAGTGGGATGTAAGGTTTTAAATTTTGACCCGTGCCGATGTTTCGGTCCCAGACCGGAACGATATGGTTTCGGTATTTTTTAGTTATATATAATAATTATTAGATAAATATATATTTATTGTGTATAATTTAAAAATAAGTTGTATGTTGATTTGATATAAGTTTTCAATTATTGAACAACTTAATATTGTTAAGAAAACAATTAAATATAACTTTCTTTAAAGAAAATTGATCTATCAATAACTCGAAATAAAATTGATACATTACAATATGTTACCTAACTAATACCAAAAGGAGTGACGTGAATCAGATGAAGACATTGGTCCTTGTAGCATTCTGCTTAGATCAATTCCATAGTTCTCTAACGCCCAAATTAAATAAGCATCCCATGACATGGAATATTGATACTGATTTCTCCACATGTCCATCAGCGTATCTCGATTCATCACTGGAAGTTGGACTTGAACTGACACCATTGAAATCGGAACAGGTATAGGCACAGGATAAGGATAAGGATAAACATGTGCATCTGAACTGTGGTATGATGGATCACCATATGATGCATCAGAGTTATAATAAGAAGGCTGAGAGTATGATGAACTTCGACCAGAATCAATGTCAGCTAAACTCTGTCGCATATCTTGATAATTGTGAGCTTTCTTTTGTTTGCCATCCTTATTTCGACGTTGATATTGAATAGGTCTAGCTCCATAATCATCATCTTGAGTTGCATGTGTGTAATCTGCCTCACATGTCCATGGCTCCGGTGCTTGAGTAGGGGGAACATAATTTTGACCACCAGATACATCGCCACTATCATCACTTGCATGAGTACTTGCACTGCTATTAACTTCTCGTCGGACTACAGTATCAGAAGGTGATGATGTTTCATCACTGTCATCATGTTCTTGCTCATCAATTGCATCAAGTGGATTTACTCTAATTCTCAATTGACCCCTTCCTGTAAAAGCAGGAGGCTTGACTTTTTCTTTCTTTTTAGTAAAAACTGCAGGAGCTTTACCTTTATCTATGAACTTTGGTTGGGTTTGGGATGTTTGAGAATGGCTTGATCGAGATCCAGAAAATCGAAATTCTTGATCAAAAGCTTCATCATAATCTTCTCCCTCCCTGATATCTCCTGTAGTTTGTATTGTTTCAATCTGTTGAGTAAGAAATTGAGATGGTCGTGGTGGGTCTCCTGCTTCATCAAGTAATGGATTTTCAGTATCAACAACGCTCCACCAATCCATCATTGGATCATTCTCATTTTGGACAAATCCAATATCAAATGGGTCTACATCACCAGCCTCTTGTTCTTTATTTTCTTCTGTTATTGCTCTTAATTGAAGACGCATATTATAATGAACATAGACCATCTTCTCCAATCGACGATAAGAAAGACGATTTCTTACTTTTGTATGAATGAGGGAGAAAGTTGACCAATTTCTTTCACAACCACTTGAAGATGTTGTCTGTGAGCGAATTCGTACTGCAATCTTTTTCAAATTTGGAGCTGATCCTCCATATTGTAACCACCATTCAGCTGTAAGATAAATAAGAACAAAATTAAAATAATATTTTTATTTGTTGACAATAATTAATAATAATTTTTACTATATTTACCTGCATCCATTTTATATCTGCATGATACTGCAATAGGATCACTAAAAGAACCATATGCCTCTCGAAATAATCGGCTTTCATTAATAGTCTCAGCAATTGATTCTCTATTTGTTTGTAGTCTTGATATCACATGTCTGAGGGCTTGTAATAAATCATCATTTGTGCCAAGATTATAACGGTATTGATATGCCGGATTGAGATAATAACCTACAATAATTAAACATATATAAAAATGCAATTATTAATAACATTATTAGAAATTCTTTATTAAAAAATACGTACCTGCTAAATGAATATATTTTCCCATTTGATCGTCCCATCTTGTATTGATTATATCAATGTAATGTTGATATTTGGTTGGTGATTGAAGACGTCTCTTAATTTTCTCTTTTGCTTCATGAATTATACGGTAAACGTTGCCCATTTATGGCTTTCTGTCCATATCGACTTTACGTAGAACAACGTACAAAGGTTCTATTGCTAAAAGAATATCTGCAATATAGTCCCAAAATCTAACAGATATAATAATTTTTTGCACCTCTTTACCTTCGGCTGTGTTAGAATATCGAGAGGCTTCCCAATCCTCAGAAGAGAACATGACTTTCAATCCAACTTTTTTTTGATTCAACGATTTTAACAGGAGAAAGTGAGTGGCAAACCTAGTCGCTCCTGGTCGTAGAATCTCACAATTGATAAATTTCCTCATTAATCCATGAACCCAATGATGATTATAGAGGAATTTTGTTAAAGATTGACCTTTTTTCACTACCTTCTTCACTATATCGAGTTTACCAATATCTCCCATCATCAAATTGATACAGTGTGCTGCGCATGGTGTCCAAAATAATGTTTGATATTTTTGCTCCAATAATTCTCCAGCCCTCTTAAAGTTGGCACCATTATCTGTAATTACCTGCACTATATAATCTACACCTATCTCTTGAACTACACTATCCATCAAATGATATATATAGGGTGCATCATGAAAATCTGTAGTTGCATCAATAGATTTATGAAATATCACCTTTCTATTGCAGTATAGTAGAAAGTTGATAATACTCATCCGTGTAGGTCCTGTCCAGCCATCACACATCAACGTAACCCCATATAAGCTCCATTGCTTTTTGCATGATAGGATCCAAGTTTTGATCTCCTCCACTTGTTTATCTAAATAAGAACCAGCAATTTCATATGCAGTCGGAGGCTGAATACCAGGACCAGATTTTTGGATGTTGGACACCATGCTACGGTAGTATGTGTTGTTTGCTGCATTAGGAGGAATATGATTAAAATGAAAAAATTTTGCAATACTTTTACCGATTGATTTCTTCTTCTCTTTTGTATATGCATCATCAATCCTAGTATGTTTGCTAGCTTGGTCTGGAAATGTCAGTGGATCAATATCAGCAATATCAACTGCACGTCTTCGTCCCATAGAAGAAAAAATCCGACCAATACCACTTTGTGTTGAAGTACTACGAACACTTGCACTCCTTCCTAATGTCGGTGCAGTAGTTGAGCCACTTCTACTAGTACCAGCTGAGTCACTTCTATGTCGCATATTTTGCTCATAGTCATATTGAGTTCGTGAGGCATTGAGAGCTGCTAAAAAATCTTCATCGTTTGGAACATCACCACAACCTTCAAATTCATCATAAATTGGCTCTCTAGAGATTCGACTATCAAGAAGATCACGTTGTCGTTGTTGTTTATACTTTATTGCTTTTTGACCTTCAAGTTCTTCTTTCATTGCACGACGAACTTCTTGAGAAACTTTTGGACAATTTGAAACATCTGAATATCCACCAGCAAGATGTTGTTTTAGGCGTGTGACCCCACCACCTCGTCCAATCATATCGCAATGTAAACATTGCCAATGGAATCGATTCTCTAATCGGCGTGCGTGTCTCCAAGTTGGATCAGATTGCTATTTGGGTGCCATTACCTATGTCTTATAAAAAATTAAGAATAATTCACATTGTTAGCTCAAATAATAGTCATCATTGTCAAGAACAATTTTATCATTATAAACAAACAAATTAAATATATAAAACTATAAAAGACAACTTAATTAAAGTAATCTACTATAATACATTTTTATCAAGTAAACTTGAAACAATAATATTAATTATTTAAATAATATATATTTAAAATGATAAAAATATTAAAATATTAATTAAATATAAAATAATAAATATAATAAATAATTATCAGATTATAAAATGATTTTTTTGAAATTTTTTAGATTTTATTTAGGGTTTTTAAAATTTTTTAAGAATTTTTAAATAATATTTAAAATAGAAAAATAAATTCAGAAAATTCCTTAATTAAATCTATTTAATTTTTTGAATTAAAAAAGGAAATATTGAATTTAAATAAATACTTTTATTTATTTTTTTTTAAAATCAAATTTTGGAGTTCTTTCCCGATTTTCCCGAATTCCGCCGCCGAGCCGTTCGGCTGCGCGCGGAGATCCGCTGGAGATCTGCCGGAGCCGCCCGTCCGACGGCTCCAGCAGCCTTCAGCGAAGATTCCGGCGACGCTGGAGACCCGCAGCGTCTCCGACCCGCGCGTCCAGCGTCTCCTCTATCCGCCGAAGATGGAGGAGCCGCGCGTCCAGCTCCACCACCGTCCGGCGAGGCTTCCGGCGATGCCGGAGGCTTCCGGCGACCCCTCCGGCGACGCCGGGGAGTCCCGCAATGCTTCCGGCGAAGCTGCGGAGATCGTTTGATCATACCTGTCGCCGCCGCCGCCGAGCTTCGCTGCTGTTTCCGCCTCCACGCTGCGCTTCGCTCGCTGTTGTCTTCGCTGCTGCTCACCACCGGCGATCCACCGTCCTTTTATAACGAAAAAGGCAGCGAGACAGGCTGGCGCACCGACGCATGCGATTCCTTATGTCGCGCATGCCGTGCGTTCGCTGTTGCGCGATTCGGTCTGTCGCGCGCCGCGAATCACGCTGTCGCCACTCGCCGCTGTCGCCGCTGTCGCCACTCGCCGCTGTCGCCGCGTGCGTGACGCTGACGCTCGCGTCGAAACGCAAGGCGTCGTCGAGCCGGTTTCGGCGAACAGGCGGAACGAAACCGTTTCGCCTGTTTCGCCCGAAACGCATCGGCGCCGTAAACCTTGGTGGGATGTAGCCTCATAAAGGAGCTTTATAAGTTTGGATAAGTTACCTACTTTAAGAGTCCACAAGATAGTGGGTTGGTTCGCTCATATACATGATAACCTAGGAGGATCTGTAATCAAGATATTGTGAATTATCTTACCTAATCTTTTTTCTTTCTTTTTTTTTTCAGATAAAAGGTTGCATCAATTGTGGACATGCAACTTGTTTAGATCACTGCACATTCTTTATTTATTTCATGTATTCTATCTATATTTTTATTTTTTCTTAATTTGTGACATTATGGCTTTCATCATTATATTAATTCACTATAGTAATCTTTATTACTTGCCTAGACAATTATCACAAGAAGCTCTACATATTCCTGCATAAATATTGATTGAATTCCAAGTCATGATGTTCATTAGAGGCCCTTTTTGCATGGTTCTATAAATCTTTTTTTTTTCTTTCTCAAACTTCTTAATCTGATATTTTTGCTTAAGTTGTAACCGAAGAAAAGATTTATTCTGTGCACTGATAAATTGATGGGCAGAAACATGGAACTGTTAATGGTTGAAGAGTTTAACTCTCGTAATCTAATTAACTTATTTTCTTGCAGTACGTGAAGAAGATGCTGGGCTCATTACCATACAGTTGTCAATCACAAAGCCCTTCACCATATTTTGATCTCTCACTCTTTCGATATGATGAAAAGGTTTGACCTCTTAGTGTATGTTATATTCATAAGCTATGCTAAATTTGGCTAAGAGTGACATTGCTTGTTATTTTGGTTTTATTTTTTCTTCACAGTAGCTATTATTCTTTAAGAAAAATTGATTTTCTGTATGAAATACCAACTCTCTGAGTTCAGTAGATAGCAGAGCAAAGTATATTTTCCACTGAAGTTATGTGTGTATTTTACTTTCTATTATTTGTGAGGATTTACATTTAACTGGCTAGACGATGTGTATTTACACTGAAAACTAACAGAAGAACCATGGCATCTACCAAGTAATCTGTATTTTTGAACCTAAGGTTCTGATTTTTTTTTAAATCACTAGGAAAAAGGAAAAAGTGCTGCCACTGCATTTAAGAATCACGCAATCAACATTTTGACTAAAATTTTGAAGCATCAATAGTACTCATTCCTATTCTAAAAGCCACAAAGGTGAGGTTCCGAGTCTAAATCACAAAATGGCCCCAAGTAACCACAAAATAGTTTTGGCAACATAATTATATAAATAGAACAGCAACTACCTACCCCACCTGCAACAGTCCAACTTCCAATGGCTTGCATTTTGACTCCCATAACAAGGATAAGTGTAGCCAAAACAAGTCCAACACCGTAGGTATCTTGGTAAGCACATAGGTAAGTTACAACACTGGGATCCACCAAAACGACGACAGTAACAAAAAAGGTATCAACTAAGAAACCTCAGGTTTGCCTCTTTCTCCTGCGTTTCTTCCCTAAAAGAGCTTCACTTTCTGGGGATTTCACTTTGGTGTTAGTGAATGCTTTCTCTGATGTATCAGATTCTGGCAGTTTAGGTTTATCCTCAGAATTAGCACTGGCCTTGGTTTCTCTTCCAGTTTTAGTTGCCTTGGATGTTTGAACTGCCGTAGGGCTGTCAATGGATTTACTTTTTAAAGCATCATTTTTTACCTTGGTGCTAGCACTCGCACAATCACCGTCCTCTGGTTTGCTGCCACTGGCAGGAACAGAGGTGTCGTCCACCATGGATTTTCTTCTGGAGTTAACCTTCTGCCCTCTTCCAGTTTTGGGAGTAGGTTTACTTTTTGAAATTTCATCTTTGGCCATGCTATCATCCTTGAGCTTAGTGGCAGGCTCGGATTTTTCATCTATGGGTTTGCCAATTTCCTGTTCATTTCCTTTAGCAGAGGAGCCAGGGCTACTGTCCAAGTTCAGAGGTCTAGCTTTTGGTGGTCTACCCTTACAGCGACCGGTGGATGTTGCACCACTTTGTGTAGATGGCTTTGTACTAGCTGTCTGTGGTACAGAACTTGAGCCTACTTTAGCTCTTTTGCTCTTTGGTTCTTCTGCAGGATCAGGACTATCGGAGCCTTCTTTTCCTTGATCCAGAGTTGATTTGCTGCCAGCTTCAATGAACTCCCAACGCTCTTTCTTCAGTAATAATACCTCTACATCTCCATCACTATATATGATTTTGAGCTTTTTGGAAGCTTTATCGTAAGAATCAATGACTCCTTCATAAAAATTTTTATCGATTGGCCACCACACCCTAATTCTGGAGCCAACAATGCTCCCATCCAGCACCTTATTACTGATTGGTGTTTGGATACTCTCTTTAGCAACATGATCAAGCTTCCTCTTGGATTTAGTTTTCGCACTCTCCTGGATGCTGTCTTCATGATTGAGCATTTTGGAATCAGCTTCTAAGATAAATTCCTCTTTGCCAACATGGCCATGCTTGCTCTTGGATTTAGTTTTAGCACTCCCCTGGATGTTGCCTTCAGTATTGGGCATTTCGGCATTAGATTTTGAGATAACTTCCTTCTTAATTGGTTCCACATCTACGATTTCTTTGCCTTTGAGATCCTTATGTTGTTTGGTCTTTAGATACTCTTGATTTTTGAGATGAACTTCCACGACCAATCTTGCTTAGCTTAGATCTAGTCTGCCACGCTTACGCCTAGTTGCATCAGTACTCTGTTTTTCAATTGGCAACGTCTCCTTGACATCTCCATTATCTGATGTATCCTTGATGCTTAAAACAATCCTATTTGATTGATCACTAGGCGGAGAAAGTCGAGAAGGTTCAGACTGTTAGGATGTATACTAAAAGACTTGTCTTTTTCTATGAACATCTACATTTTGAAAGAGAATTACAACAACACGGTTACATGTTTATATTAGTATGTGCATAACTGTTTGATACTTTGCATTGTAGATAACATGGTGTGTGGTAACACACAGAAGATCATGTTATCAGTCCCTTGCAGAGTATAAGAAAGAGGCTCACAACCGAGATGGAGTTGGACAAACCATTGGGATGGAGTTGGACAAACCATCGGGATGGTTGTAGTGTAATTAGGTGTGGTTTATCTTGACCATAGAATTACACTAGTGCACTTTGTGTGCATTGAGCAGGACCAACATAGAGGTGATCCAATTTGTACTGACTTTATAATTGGATCGAACCTCGGTTTATTATGGAGTACATGCTCTAAATCTCGATATAATAACGGACACATGTACTTAGTAGTTATTTCTTTGATTTACCAATGGGCGAGATTTATTCTGTTAAATCGATAGGCCCGGTAAGTTGGAAAATAATATTATTTACATGGTGTGCTGTTGATTATAGACGGAATCCGTGTCCTGATGAGTCAGGATGATGATGCCCCCTTGATGAGCTCATAAGGTTAATCATGTTAAATCCTGCAGGTGGACTTGATCTAACATGATGATAAGGATGAGTGATACTAGTTAAGGAGTTAGAGGTTGATTAATTAAAATTGTCAGTAATTTAAATTAATCGATGGACATTTGATATCTTAAACACGGGGAGATGGATGCACTCATAATAGGTGGAGCCCATATGAAAATGAAAAATGATAGGGAGAGTGAAAATGGGAGACTGAAAAGCATAGTGAATGACGTGTCACCTTGCATGCAGCGATTTCCGACGGGTTCACCGTGCCCCCCAGGGTATAGTTTGATTCGGGGCGGCGGCCGAAGGTCGCCGATGGTGTCCAAGCGATAATCGGACGTGTGCATGTAAAGTGCCACGTCATGCCACATCATTCACTATGCTTTTCACTCTCCCATTTTCACTCTCCCTATCATTGCTCTATGAAAATATGAGGGTTGATGAGGAAGTTCAATGGAGATCCTTTAGTGGAATGGATCTTCATTAATGGATCGGATTTGGATCCATTAGTGGGCCAAGACCCAACTCCTCCTCATGGTCCCTATCGTAGCCCTATATATACCCCATGGAATCATGAAACCAAGGCTAATCCAATTGATCGTCCAACCCAAGGCTCTTCTTTTCTCTCCTTTCTCTCTTTTCTCTCTCCTAGGGCACCGGCGGGTGGAGAAGAAATTTCTTCTTCTTCTCCCTTCCGTCACCTCTCTTCCAAGTCGCCGACTACTGCTTGATAGAGGGAGATTGTTGCTCTCCCTTTTGTGGTGTCCGGCGAGGAGGAGAAGTGGGCGGGCGGCCGACGCAAGGGAGGAGGCGGTGGTGCAAGTCAGCGGCGCAAGTGCAAGAGAAAAGGAGACTTGGTGGCCGGTTGGTGTTGGTGAAGGAGAGATCTTTTCCTCTCCATCTTCTTCCCTATCTTCCCCTCGGCAGCTCCCTTGTGGTCGGTGAGGTTGAGAAACCTTGGAAGCCGGCGATGCAAGGGTTGGAGTGGAAGTGGCGGGCGGTGAACCCTTGGCTAGGGTTTTGATCGGAGCGTGAAGAAGTGATTAATTGGAAGGTCTTGGTGATTCCGGATTTTGGTAGATCGTCGCCCACATGACGTCCAAGAGGGGAGGGTCATACGGTAGAAGATCGTAAGGTAAAGAGAGGTATATTTCTCTCTTGGCTCCTTTGATTAATTCTATCATTTTATGTGTTGTTTTAATTAATTATCATGTTTACTTATTTGTTTAATTAATGTTTGATAATTAATTATTGGACCCCGAAAATAAACACAAAAATCGGCGATCCACTCGTTGTCTTTTCCGCGGTCAATCGGTTAGGCGAATTACAAGGCTCGAACTTTGAGTTTGACTAAGTTGTAATTCGAATCGATTGATACGATGACGAGACGGTCGTTTGGGAGATAGGTCTCCATTCGGATTAATTTTTAATCCGTAGATATGGAGAGGTTTCTCAAGGACGACCAGGTATTCGCTTAGGAAACCTGCTAAGCCATACCCACCAACACAGACATCTGCTTTGGAGAAGATGGTTCTATTGTTGATTCGTTCTTGCCGGTCTGAACATTACAATTGCTGCTCGCAGTTTTTGGTGATTTCTTGGTAGACTTCTGGACAACCAAGTTCTTGTTCCATTTCTTCAGACCCCTTAAGCAAATCATGTGAAACAGTCCTTTGCTGTCATCTGCCATAATTTCACCGGAGGTATTAATGTTTTGCTCTAAGTTATCTAGATTTTGAAGGCATATAGAGGCTACATTACTGTACTCGATTAAAATAATGCCACCTGATTGGGATAACTCTGACAAATACGGTTTTAACTTTCTGGAACAATTACTGATCACTTTTTTACTCGGTCTACGTACAACAGGTGAGATATCTTTGTTATCACTTTTGTCAATATTTAGAAGGCATAAAAGTAGCTCCAAGGAAATATTTTCACTCTCTTCTAACACAAGCGTCATTATCATTTCTATCGAGGAAAAGATCGTCTTAGAATGATTTGGCCTTGAAGTCTTCCAGAAATGACCAAACATTTCCAAAATCAAAGAATCACATTCGAGATCCAACATCAAGACACATGAATGAACTTTTGCAATAGTTTCAAGAACTGAAACTCTCTTGGGGAAAGATCGACTTGACATATCATCCAAATTAAAGGATTGAACAATCCTCTGAAACATTTCCTTCATTAGGTCATCGTCATATGGAGTTTCAAGAGCTGTAATTCTAGTGATCTCACTCAAGCATGATGCAACAGCCACTTTCACATCCACTTCAGAATGTCCCAAGAGCTCTATATCCACCAGTGCTTTCATTGATGACTTAAGTGCATTTGACATTGCTTGCATTGGTGATTGTTCCACTCTCAATAACAAAATCTCGGCATGGTCAAGAAGCGGTAGGAGCTCATCCACGGTGGAGGGAGGAGAGGTTAGCTTGTTCCCAACATCACGAAGCCGGTCCTCCAGCTCCTTGTTATCCATCATTCTAAGCCTCAGATCCCAGTGCCCTTGAAACCCTCTATCGTCTGGCTCACGGGAGGTCGGGGACCTGTTTTGCATCTGTGTGTTCGCCTCGCCAAGGAGCGACGGGTGAGTTGAAGCGGACCTAAGGTTCTGATTGAAGATTGAAACTATCGTAGTTATAGCTACTCAAGAAAGAATAGTTTTAAGATGGCTTAGCCATCTTGATATTGATTTTTTTTTTTTTTATTCCAAGGAAAGAAACCCCAAGACTAGAAGGAGGGCTAAACTTGACCTTGTAGTTTGGCTTATTACATAGCTGAAAAGATTTACAAGTGAGCCAAAATGTGAGAAGATATGCTTGCGCACATGTACTTCATTCTTCGTTGCCCCATTCTTAGATCTTCATAAGCCAATTCAGATAATCTGAGCGTAAGCAATAAAGAACAGAACCCACAAAGATTCAAGAAACTTTCACTTTAGAGCAGGTAAAGACCATATAGTGAGCAACAAACACAACTAGCATAACACACAGCCCTTAATGAGTTGCCACCTGTTGCCGTGGACTTGCGCCTGTCCAACACAGTCCTCTGTCTATATCCATTTGTAGAAACCATCACTCCTTTAGCCTCAGAAAATCAGTGTTGTAAACATCCAAATAAACCCATCCAATTGCAATATTACTGAAAAGCGTCAAAACCATTGCATAGGCAGCCATGAACCAAAAAAGGATCCCGAAGTTCACTTTGGGCAAGTGACCAGCCCTGTAAATGGATTTGACACGTCTTTACTATAACCGTTACCATGGACTAGATAGATCTATGGCGGATCTATTCACCCTTGTAGGTTTTTTAGCAAAACCTCAGCCATCAATGGATTTGATTCGTCTTTACTGTAGCCGTTTGCTGCGGATTGGATAGGTCATTTATGGTGGACTTATTCACCATCCCTATCTACTTCCGTACTGCCAATAAGAGTTTCTGTCCCTCCACTTCTTCATATTTCAATAGGAAAAAAACAGGCTGCTTTCTTATTTGCAGAAAACACATCTTTGCAGCAGCATGAAACCCAAAAATTTTAGGAAATACCTGAGCTAGCTGTATCAGAAGTCCCCTATGTCCAAAGAGGAAGCACATAAGTTTGCAAAAAGGAATCGAGCAAAATTCCTTCTCCAAAGTCAGGAAGAAATTCTTTTCAATCCTGAAATTGATTTTGAGTGCAAAAAGCATGAAACCCAAAGTCATCTTGATATTGATTTTGAGTGCTTGGACCACACACTCTTCAATCCTTTTTACTAAGTTTTTGTGGATCTCTTCTGGATTCTATTCTAGAATGGCTAATGTATCTGTCACATTTCTTTGGCCTATATGAAGTTTCTGATGTGATTGCCCTCCTTTATACAGATTTGGTTCTCATCACAAAGCCTACTCTTGAATCTTGACTTATTAAAACAACCTCAAGTAACATGTACTTTCTCCATCCAGATTCCATTTGAGATGTTCATGTTGCACACGTTCCTGGAATTGGCCATCTTTATTTTGCATGAGGCATGGTCGACAATATCTTATTTAAAATAGAGAAACATTGAATGCACATTAAATGAACTGAAATTTTGTACCACGTAGCCACATATACATTTTCTGGGCTTTCATTAAGCATAAGCATTATGTAATCACTCATTATTGAGTCATAATACAGACATAATATATGCTTTTGCATGTGGCTATAATCTTTAATTGACTCATTCAAATCCAGCCAGAGTTACTGGTTTGAATTAAATTAATATCTACAATAATGTGAGACTATCATTGATTTTGTTATGTTTAAATTAATGCAAAATTATAAGTGTCTGATTTATGCTTAAATGAATCTGAAAATTGAAAAAATGAGGTGATAAAAATGCCCAGAATTTGAGTGTTTGATTATTGGTGTCGGATATCTAAAGTTTATGCTTCTTTATAAGCATTACTTGTCTTTCTGCAATTTGGCAAATGTTAGAGGCTAAAGTTCCGATTGCATTTTTAATTAAGTGGGTCGTAGATATTGTCCATCTATATAATGGTTGTTTATATTGATGGTTGTTTTAATTGGAATTTTTCCAAATAATTAAGAAAACAAATTTACATGGACTGATTATATGTGTCTGTATGCCATACACATTAGGATGATGCCATACACCTTAAGTGAAACAAATTGGGTTTCACTTTGATTTTATTGGTTTCACAAACCTGGTAGTTTGCAGATGTGCTGATCTCTTTGCTAATGCCCTCCATGATCTTCTGAACCCAGATCCTGAGCATACTGGCAATTTGTTTGTAGTGATACTTCACATTTGTATGATTTTTCTTCCATTCTGAATCCAGGGTTTAAGTTCCTTTGGTACCCTTTATTTACTTGAAACTATTTTTCGATATAACATCTAGCAATTCATTTTGGTTGACCTGAAGAATCCGGATTTTTATGTTTCATTTGATTTTTCTATTGTATCTTTGTTTTCTCACAATTTGTATGTTTCCCTTTAATCATTGTATTTTGATATGCTTCTTACATACATGGCATTTCAATTCCATTGGTAGTTAATTTCTGCCACAGATCGACATAGGCACTCTACTGATCATCCATTAAAGTTTATTTCAAGAAGGCAACCAAATGTTCTGAAATTCAAGATAAAGACAGGTAAACTATGTTCTAGTACATTATTTACAGTTCAACTTCTAAATAATGTGATATTTGATGCAGAATAATCTGATATAAATCAAGAACCTAGGTAGCTGATATTAGATGCATTTACTGATAGGCCCTTGTACATTTACTTATTTACTAGCAGGTTAATTTTTTTTGACTGATATCGGATATCCCATCTTATTACAAATCTACTTTCTTCTATTACCTTTCAGAACCTTAGCAAATTCAAGGACCAACTTTGAAACCAACAATGTGTAATGATCTTAAGAAATTATCTTTTTGAAACAAGGTGGCAATCCTATTTCTGCATAGTTTATCCTTCTATGGAAGATTAGAAAGGAGAAAATGTGCAGGTAATTTATCATAATGTTTCCTTATTGGTTCAGTAGGAGCATCACCTCATCATGCCATTAATTTTTTCAGCTGAACAAGTTCACTGTGGCCAGAACCATGGTCTTGTATTTTACCTCTAACTATTTATACTTTTTTATGCCTCCAATATATTACTTGTAGAAAAAAGTATAATAACTTTATGTGGATTATAAATTTATCAGGAAACATGCTCAATTTGCATCACTGTAATATTAATTTGAGAGATGGCGTCAATCACAATAAAAGTGACTATGTACAGTATGCGAGGACTCTCAAAGGCACCTTCTAGGTCCTTGACAAGGTGCTCAAGTAATTGACTTTCTATACTTAACACAAAAGAGAAGTTTAGGTTTAATAGCTATAAGATAGTTCAGCAACTAATCAATGATATATTCTATGGCGTCTCTTCCTGTCCTGGTATTAATATGGTATTTGGATCCGTTGAAGTGTCAATAACTCTAGTTACCTAACATATCTCAAGCATATCAAGTGTATATTTTCGTTGTCATCTGCTATAACAATTATAAATTGAAAGAAACAATGGAGGGGGAAATACACTTCTCGACTTTGTCAAATCAAGGGGGAACATGGAACACTGAATAACTTGATACATTCTTGATCATGCCAATAATAATTGCAGAAGTAGAACAAATATTAAATATGATGCAATAAAATGAGAAAACAGTTGAATCGGATGATATTCCAACAAAGGTATGAAAGTGCTTAGGGAAATAGAATATTGAATGACTTATGAAGTTATTCAACTTAATATTGAAAACGAAGAACATGTATGACTAGTAGAGGGTAAGTACTCTAGTTTCTTGTATAAAAACAAAAGAGACATAAAATTATGCTAATTTAGGGGCATTAAGCTAATGAGTCATACCAGGAAAGGGCGATTGAATAAATATTAAGGAGATCAAGGTGATTGAAAATTGTTAAAGAATCCCTCTCATCAAATATTACAAGATATAAGCCCTATATATGTACAAAGTTAGGACCTATTCTAAGAAATAATTAGAACTCTATTCTATGAAATAAATCAGGATTCTATTCTAAGGACTAATTTGTATTTTAGGTAAAATACAAAACATCAAATTATCCCTAGCTATATTTACAATATTCTAACACTTCCTCTCAAGCTAGAGAATATAAATCATATGCACCCAGCTTGTTACATATGTAGTCAATTCAAGACTTTCTAAGTGACTTAGTGAATATATCTGCTAGTTCATCATGTGAGTTGACATAACTAGTAGATATTTCTTCAGATACAATTTCCTCTCTGACAAAGTGACAGTCGACTTCAATATGCTTTGTCCTCTCATGAAAAACTAGATTTGAAGCGACATGCATGGCGGCCTGGTTGTCACATATAAGTGACATTTGTGTAATCTCTGCAAATCTTAGTTTCTGAAGTAACTTTTTGAGCCATATAAGCTCTTGACTGACTATGGCCATAGCTCGATACTCTGCCTCTGCGTTGGATCTTGCTACAACATTCTGCTTTTTGCTTTTCCAAGAAACAAGATTATCTCCGACAAATATACAAAACCTAGAAGTAGTTCTCCTATCAGTGGGAGAACATGCCCAATCTGCATCAGAATACCTAACGGCTCGAGTATGTCCTTTGTCTCGGTACAAAAGACTCTTTCCTGAAGCGCTTCTGATATATCGAATAATGCAGATCACAACATCTTAATGTTCCTTGCATGAAGAGTTGAGAAACTGACTTACTACACTTATTGCAATTGAGATGTCTGGACGAGTAACAGTAAGATAACTTAGTTTCCCTACTAATCGCTTGTATTGTTCATGATCTGGAAGAGGCTTTCCCTGATTTGGCAGGAGCTTGCCATTGGATTTATAGGGTTGTCAATTGTCTTTGTGTTTAACATTCCTGTTTCTTTCAAAATATCGATTGCATACTTTCTTTGGGATATGATGATCTTATCTTTGGACTGTGCTACTTCTATTCCCAAGAAATATTTGAGTTTGTCGAGATCCTTTGTCCGGAAATGTTTGAAAAGTTGTTGTTTTACCTGTGAAATCCCGAGATGATCACTATCTGTGATGACAATATTATCAACATAAACCACTAAGTAGATGCAACCAGTAGATGAGTGGCGATAAAAGACATAATGGTCGGCCTTGCTCCGAGTCATGTCAAACCGTTGAATTATAGTACTAAATCTATAGAACCATGCTCTGGGTTACTGCTTGAGGTCGTATAAAGATTTTCACAGGCGACATACAAGACCAGAAGACTCCCCCTGAGCAGCAAAACACGGAGGTTGCTCCATGCAGACTTCCTAGAGTAGGTCACCATGTAAGAAAGCATTTTTGTTGTCCAACTGATAAAGAGGTCAATGTCGAATCGCAGCAATGGACAGGAATAGGTGCACAGAGGACATCTTGGCAACAGGAGAAAAAGTGTCCCCATAATCTAATCCGAAGATTTGAGTATAGCCCTTAGCGACGAGGCGGACTTTAAGCCGGTCAACTTTCTCGTCTGGACCAACTTTCATCGTATATACCCATCGACAACCAACAACTGATTTCCCTGGTAGTAGAGGAACGAGGTCCCAAGTCCCACTGCTTTGTAAGACACATTTCATCGAGCATAGCCTGTTTCCATTCTAGATAGGCAAAGACATCACTTGCAGTCATTGGAAGAGAAACAAACGATAAAGAGGAAAGATAAGAATAATAAGAAAGAAAAAGACGATGATAACTCAAAGAAACATAATGAGGAGAAGGATTACGAGTGGAACGCATACTCTTTCGAATGCAATAGGAATATCAGACTCAGGAGATGGGACCGAAGGAAGAGGCGAATGACTTGGCTCCAAAGATGTGTCCATGGCAGTGTCAGCATTGGGCGGTGACAAAGCAGGACGAGGATGACACTGATAAACCCGCAATGGAGGAGGAGATGGGGTTGGAGGTGATGAAGAGTCCTCCGGAGGGTAAAGGATAGTCACTGGCATAGGCGTAGAAGGAGAAAACTCGGACGGGGATGCGTTAGACCTAAAAATTGGACCCGAATCAAAGAACATAACATCAACAAATATAAAGTACCGACGGAGATTAGGGGAATAACACTTGTACCCTTGAGACCGTGGGTACCTAAGGAAGACACATTTATGAGATCGAGGAGAGAGTTTGTCAATGCCAGGATCAAGAGCATGAGCAAAACATATAGAACCAAAGACCCTAGGTGGTAAAGGATGAAGAGACTGATGAGGATAAAGTACATGATGAGGTATTTTACCTTGTAGAGTGGAGGAAGGCATGCGATTGATAAGATAACATGTAGTAGGTACGACGTCACCCCAAAATCGATGAGGAACATGAAAGTGGAAAAGAAGAGTCCGGGTGCTCTCGAGAAGATGACGATTCTTGCGTTCTGCAACTCCATTCTGTTGGGGGGTATGAGGACAATACGTCCTATGCAACAGACCATGAGACGCCAAGAAGACCCGAAATGAAGTAGATAGATACTCACGTGATTATCATTTTGCAAGGTTCGAAGAGAAATACCAAATTGAGTTTTGATTTCATGGAAAAAAGATTGAAAAATAGAAAAAATTCTGAACGATCCTTCATCAGACATATAACCAAGTACAACGGGAAAAATTGTCTATAAAAGTAACAAAATATCGAGATCTCAATGTAGAATAAATACGACTCAGACCCAAGACATCATAATGAACCAAAGTGAAAGGCGGCATAACCCAACTCTCAGTGCGAGGAGAAAAGAATTACGAACATGCTTTCCTAATTGGCGTGACTCACAAGCCAAAGACTCTAAGTGGGAAAGGCTAGGATGTAATTGTTTCAACTTATTAAGACTTGGATGCCCTAACTGAGCATGAATAAGAAGAGGAGATGCCACCGCCAAACCAACAAGAGAGGGTCGGTGAAGCCGATATAGGTCATGAGACACATTCGAAGCCAGTCATCCTCCTCGTACTTTGGTCCTGTAAGAAAATAGAAGTTTTAGTAAAAGAGATGACACAATCAAGAGACCGAGTAAGTTGACTTATTGATAACAAATTAAAGGGAGTTCCAGGAACATAAAGAACATTATGAATAAGGAGAGACGGAGAAGGATGTACAATACCAACACCCTGGGACTGAGTTTGAGAATTATTTGCCATGGTGACAAAGGGTAAATAATCGCAAGTAGTGAGAAGAAAAAAAAATTTATTACTAGTGATGTGATCAGTGGCCCCAGAAAGGGATACGAAGATCGAGATATGCCAGCAAAGGAATTACCAGCGTGTGCAACGACAACAATGGAATCAGAAGCCTGTTAATCCTCATACCATTTCAAAAAGTCGTCATAGAAAGGCGGTGGGGTCGGATCCGGTGGCAACTGCGAAGTGGAAGTTGAAGAAGCGATAAAACTCTGGACGATCTGAGCAGCACGAGGGGGTCGACCATGTAGACTCCAACATTTATCAATTGTGTGTCTTGGTCGATGGCAGTGATCACACCAAGGACGTCCTTTGCCACCCTTACGGGGTGGAGGTCTGGTATTGCTTCGAGAGACCAAAGCTAATGAGTCAATAGGAATGGAAGGAGGTAACGTCAAGACTTTGGCAGGGACACGAAGGAGAGTCGCTCAGGTACTGTCCATGGTAGTTTCTGTGGGGTAGTCCAAAATTTGATCACGAACATGAGAATAATCTGTGGGCAGACCATATAAAGCCATAAACATAAAAAATTTTCTCCGATTTTCGAGCTCTGCAACAGGAGTGGCCGCAGGTGGAAATAGTTCATTGAAGTCACAAAGAAGGCTAGAGACCGAACCCAGATAAGTTGACATAGAATCCTTAATCTGATGGGCATTGAGGATGTTTATGAGATCTTCACAAACTTGATAGAGTCGCCGAGAGGTGTTTGTAAAAAGTTTAAAGATCTGATGGGTTATGTGAGTGCGGAAGACATCCCTAAGAGATGGATGGATTGTGGCTCGGATAATACAACACAACTGAGCGTCAACCTTTTTCCACAGAGGATGATCGATGACTTGAGCATCCTCTTCGATTTGGGTGAGATGTGTCTCATAATCCTGTCCAACAAGCCAAAGCTCAATGTGAGAGACCCAAAAGGAGTAGTTCTTACTATTCAACTGCTCAGAAGAGAGCGGTGCAATGATGTGGTTGGTAAAGATTGAGATATCCGACTTTGGAATGCCAGAGGTAGCTATTGATTAGCTTTGGGTTGTTGAGAGGTTGTTGGCGTCAGGAATAGGCGCTAGAATACGCACGTGATGGAGGAGCCTTCGCCGTTCGACGGAGGAAAGCACACTGCGGAGAACAACACACGACGTGGGACGACATTCAGGAAGAAGCCTTCAGCGCACCTGAAGATGGAGGTTGCGAGCCGAGGAAGAAACGGAAGGGCTACCTTGCGCGAGCAGGTCATGGGGAGCGACATGATTGGGTGTATAGAGAACGCGATCACGTGTGGAGAGCGACGCGTTGCCGGAGCTCACGACGCGTGCAGGAGAAGAACAACAGCTTCGGCTTCTCTGGAGAACAACAACTTTGGTTTCTCTGGAGAATAGCAGCGTCACTTGTAGGAGAAGAACAGCAGCGCCATGAGGAAGAACAGCAACGTCGCGTGGAGAGAGGGGAAAAGTGAAACGGATCAACCAAGATTTAGAGCAAAAGAGAATTTTAGAATAAAGGAAAAAAAAACTTAAACCTTGTGCTCTGATACCATGTTAAAGAATTTCCCTCATCAAATATTACAAGATATAAGCCCTATTTATATACAAAGTTAGGACATATTCTATGAAATAATTAGAACTCTATTCTAAGAAATAAATTAAGATTCTATTTTAAGGACTAATTTGTATTTTAGCTAAAATATAAATTAGGATATATCAAATTATCCTAAACTATATTTACAATATTCTAACAAAAATCAATTTAATATATGCTTGAAAGGTCAGTGATAGTACATTTTCTGAGATAATTAATTAAAAAATGAGGGAAAAAACTAAAGTTACACGTTATTCATTGGCTTAGAAAACAAAAGTTTATGTGGAGAATTTTAGAAAAGAAAGGTGTTAATGTAGCATATATTGAAATAATTAAGGATATGTATGAAGATGTAATGACAAGAGTGAAGATTTGATTAACTGAATCATTTTCTATAAAGATAGAGGTACATCAAGGATGAGCTCTAAAGTTATAGTTTTTTATATTAGTCATGAATAAACTTATTGGACACATCTAAAATATATTACCATGGTATATGTTATTTGCAGATATTCTTTTAGCTTATGAGACATGTGAAGAAGTAAATGCTAAGCTCGAATTTTGATGGGAAATACTAGAAATAAAAAGATTTTAGATTTAGTAGAGTAAAGACATAATATATGAAATTTAAATTTAGTAGTATTAGATGTAGCAAGACAATTATTAAGTTAGGAGATGACAAATTACATGCAACTCTGATATAAGTACGTAGGTTCGTTTTTTCAAAGGATAGAAGGATTAATATAGATGTTTTATATAGGATACAAGTATGATTGTTGAAATGAAGGAAGACGTCAGATGTGCTCTATGATCCTAAGGTACCTCAATTTTAAAGAGAAATTTACAAAAAAATAGATGAGAGTCACAGAAATAAGGATGATAAAGTGAATGTGTGAACATTTCAGGACGGATAAGATAAGAAACCAGTATTAGAGAGAAAGTTGGATTGTGTTTATTGAGAAAAATTTTAATAGACATATTTAAGATGGTATAGACGCGTACTTAGGCGTCCAATAAATGTCCTAGTTAGGTAATGTGAGACTATATCATCTGCACACATTAATAGAGGAAGAGAGACTAAAGAAGACTTGATTGTCAATGATAAAATAAGATAAATTTCATTTAAATATAGTTGAAAATATAGTAGGCGATTGAATTCAATGGCATATGAGCATCCATATAGCTAACCCCACTTGAAGATCGGTTGTTATTTTTGTTGTATTCTTGATCATGTCAAACTTAATAAGCACATAGCTGAATTTGTCAAGTCTAAATATTTCAATCCATATTCCGTGCAAAAACTTGTTAAATTTGCATATAAGTTCCTACTTCCTTTGAGCAGCAAATCCAAAAGATTTACCATACCTTGTTAACATCAACATGGAAGAAAGTGTTCTTGGTATCCAAATGATGTAACACGTAGCAATATTACATCTAGTTTTAGAAGGAAAAAAAATATGAAAGCAATCTTGGCTATAAGAGAGAATTTATACCTTCTGTAAACACCAAAGATTATATGCATCCTTCTACCATCAGTCAATTTTGAGCCTGTTAACCATCAGAGGATAGTTTTAACAGTGAACACCCATTTGCATCCAACTAGTTCTTGTATATCATTTGAGTGCAACATTACCATTTTACCCATCATAGGTTATCTCCAACTTGATTAAAATAATCTTTGATATAGTATGGAGAACCTTAATTAAAGCCGAAGGAAAAGTGGTAGTAGAATATTGTGGTGAAAAAGAAGGAAGAGATGGTTCATTTAAGAGTATTTTTTTTTCTTCTGGCAATTAGAATGCCAAAATTGATGGTAGTATCTAGTGTTACATAGGGTTCTGATAAGGCAATGAAATTCTAAGGAGCAGTTATAACAGGCTTGAGTTATGGCAGGAGAGGCTAAAAATATACAATAGAAGATGCTGGGGTAGATTCACGTAAGAGGGATAAAATACCTCGGTTATAAACACCAGCGTGTTAGCCAGGTAGGTGAGATGGAGAAGAAATGGGCTAAAAACTGTCGCATTAATTAAAAAACGGTTTGATGTAGCTCAGCAATAGCAATATTACCCTTACTGCAAAAGATAATAACCTCTAAAGGCACTTGAAAGACAATATGGTGGTAACTTTTTGTTGCTTAGGATTAAGATACAGACAAAATAAACATCTAAATGGACATGGTGAGAGATAGCATATAGCATCACAAGGACGTAGAGTACTCAAGGAACTTAACCATGAAGAATAAAAGACAGCATGCAATTTACACACAGGGGACTCCAATATGGACTAATAATGTTTGTGCATAACTAAGTGTTCGTTTTCTAGTTCCATAGTAACGTTTTGTTAAAGTATATTAAAGCACATGATTGATGTATAATTTCTTGATTCAGTTTCTGCATATAAACTATATACATATGTTGGTCTTCGGAATTTAGAGTAATATATAATTTACAGTGTTGGCACTGTGTTACAGCGTCTCTGCTACAAGCGTGCTACTCTTCATGATACTGATAAGCTTTTTCTTCAAAACTTGTTAGTTCTTAGGATTTATGCTATTTCAAAATATTATATATATATATAGGAATGCGATAGATCTCATGTACCCTTTGATGTATATGGTTCTGTTTTCAACAAATTATTCCATGAAACTGCTCTGAGATCTTTTATGTGGAACAAAGTGATCGTTCATGTCTTGTCGTGGCCATTGTATGAATCCTGCAAGACTGAATCAACGAGATCATTCTATCTTTTTATGTAGGAGTTGATTCCAGCAGTGCAGACGGCCGGGCTAAGCGGTCTTCTTTTCTTTTCCATCCCTACTTGCCTCTCGTGCTTTCGATCCAACAAACTGACATGCAACCAACAGTGGTGAACATTCATGTGAGGCTGTGAACTACATGATCGCTTACCTCCCAAAAACTCACTGGAACTCCAGAGTGCTTCTTTCAAAGCTGATCAGGTGAAATCTCTGCCCACATACGAATACGCTTTATTATTTGAAAGAGGGGAAGCAGTAGACATTCATACGATTACAAATTGTACGATATCTGGATCACGTTCATCGTGTAATTTCTAATAAACTTTTGTTTTGATTGAAAGTTAGAAAGAAATAGCTTCATCTCATGCTTTGTATGTCTTACCAACTTGCTTTTATACTTTTTTATTTTTTGGATGGGCCATCCACTTGATCTCTAGTTATTCTACTGTAACCTTTATTTTTGTGTGGGTTCATTTCTAAATTTAATAGGAGCTTTTATGTTAAGCAATTTACCAAATTCCGTATAAATTTTAATTATTTTTTATTTGAATTTTGTTTAATGCTTAAAGATAAAATCTGAAATGGGCAAGTTAAAAAAAATGAAAATGCATGGGGGTGTGCACGACGTGCAACTTAGGTTCTCTCTATATATAAAATATGGATCAAATGTCGCGGAGTCGTCCACGTCTTGGTCGAAGGCGCTTCGAGTTTTTTTTAAAGTGATTGAGACGTCTCTCATGCTCCCATTATGAGAGGCATTCAGTTTATTTTTTTTAAATTAATATTTTTTTCAAATATAAATTAAGTATTTAAATTTTTTTATTTTAACGCTATAATCTAAGAGAGAAATTTAAACCTGGAGGAAAATTTTTATTGGTTTAAATTTACTATAATTCAATTTTAAAATCTAAAAATTTTAAATCTTAAATACGTATAATATATTTTTAAGGTTTAGGTTTTTTAATTGGATTATAGTGTTCAAGTTAAAAATTTTAGGGGGTGTTTGGTTTATATTTTTCAGTCTGTTTTTTATTTTCATTTTATGTAGAAAATGTGGTTTTCTGGAAAACATGTTTGGTTTGCATTTTTCAGCTTTGTTTTCCAGAAAAAAATATAATGTTTTCTGGAAAATTGGAGAATGAAAAAAAATTATTTTCTAGAAAATTAAAAAATGTGGCTTTCTGGAAAATAAAAATAGAAAATGAAACAAACCAAATGTCCCCTTAAGATTTTACTTTTACGGTTTATGTTTTCCAATGAGATTATAGTGTTCAAATTAAAATAAATTAAAAATAAAAATTTTTTAGATGTTTAGTATAGTAATATATTTGTGACTTATATTTGAGGAAATATTATTTAAAAAAAAAAATTAAACTAAGGCATTTGTTGCTATGGGAGACATCTCAATCACTTAAAAAAACTTGAAAGCGCCTCTAATTGCATAGGAGGTGTCTTCAGTGGTAGCACGGATGAGTCTGCAACATTTGACCTGTATTTTAACAAACCTATATATATATATATTATGCTGCAGACAAAGTCCTGTGGACTTCATCTGCGACAATGGTTGAGGCGTTTGGAATGAATCTAGGTGACTCGATTCATTCCATTAGTATTTTTGTTTATTTCTTTTAGTTTCAGGATTAAGTCAATTAGATTTTATTTTTAGAATTTAGGAGTTGGGTTATAATGTTTAAATTTAAAAAAAAATTAAAATTAAAAAAATTGTAGGTGCTCATGGGATATATATTTTGGGTGCTTATTGTTGGGACCGATTGGCGAGCTAGAGGGGGGGGGGTGATTAGCTCCGATTTGCTCCGTGATGATTTGTCGCGGCGGAAGACTCGAGCAAATGCTAACACAAAGGATTTACTTGGTATCCACCCCGGTCGGGTGACTAATCCAAGGATCCACTCTCCTCACACTCTCATACACTATGAAAGTCTCCTTCTTGAGGTGGAGAAACCTCTTACAAGCTTGTTACAAAGATACAACAAGAATAAAGCAAAATACAAATCAAATCTTACAAGATTTATAATAAATGAGCTCTCTTTGTTTTCCTTGCTATCTTCAAGCTTGTGATTGCCTCTTGGACCTTGGAAATGCAGCAGCACTAAGCTCCAAGGCTTCCCTTGAAATGACAATGACGTTGGAGAAGAAGAGGAGAAGAACTGCAGCCAAAAACTTGCGCGAAAGACCTTATACCTGACGCCTAGGGTTTGGTAATCGATTACCCAATCGATTACCACGTAGGATTTAGCCGTTCAACGGCTAGTTTTCGAACCGTAATCGATTACCCAATCGATTACGGGTGGCCTGAATCGATTACCCAATTGATTCAGAGCCTCACTGTCTTCTCGCGCAAACCTCCGTGATCGATTGCCCCAATCGATCAAGAGACACCTTAATCGATTGGAGAATCGATTAAGGGAAGGCTGAATCGATTACCCAATCGATTCAGCTGCCTTCTGTCCTCTCGCATAAACCTCCCTAATCGATCAAATGATCGATTCACCCAATCGATTGAGTCCAACCTAACTTGTTTCCACAAGTCTAGGATCCCCTATCAAGTGTCCGGTCAATCGCGTTGACCAACTTGGATTTCTCCTGCCTAGCTCCCAGCTCGGACTTACCCTGGTTCCCAACCAGATTCGCCTAACCCTCGAGTTAGGTCTAGTCTCTCGGTAGACTTCCACCTTACCAGCATGCGATCTCCCCGATCCATCTGGACTTCACCTAGTCCCACTAGGTCTTTTCCCATGCCAGCGTACGATCTCCCCGATCTACCTAGACTTCACCTAGTCCCACTAGGTGTGTCTAGTCCCACTAGGTCTTTTCCCTTGCCAGCCTGCAATCTCCCCGATCCAGCTGGACTTCACCTAGTCCCACTAGGTGTGCTCAGTCAAGCCTCCAGTCAACCTTGACCCACTTAACATCATACGATATTCAAACATCATATGACATTCAAACATCATTATCAAACATCGAAACATTCGCCCATACCATAAGCTTACCAAGCTTATCAGACCTAAGCTCACCCAAGCTTAGTCAAACTAGGTCAACCCTGACCTAACCAAGATTGCACTAATAATCTCCCCCTTTTGATGTTTGACAATATGTTTGAGAAAGACTAATCCCTATTAGCCTTTCATACCATTTCTCCCCCTTTGACACACATCAAACACTCTCCCTGAGAGTCTATATGGTCAAAGGTATACCCAATGAAAAAAAAACCCATACTTTTCATTGAACCTATGCTCAACCTTGAGCACTCATGAAGATTCCCAATCTCCATTCTTTCACGAAAAAAAATTCAACCACATGTTGTTAAGGAAGACCTCCCCCTGAAAACATGCTACAAACCTCTATCATTGCACCAACAATGATTTTTGAGTTTCTAAACCTTTAGGAAAACTCAACTTGAGGTGATTGAGATTTTGGGATTCAAAACTTGAACCAAAACCTCTCCTTAACCCTTAAATATTCACCGAACCGTTTCCCTTTTTGATTTCACAATGAAATTTACCCAAATATACTTATAAAAGTATTCCAAGGGGTTAGGGATTGGTAGGTTACTCAAAAATGGGTTAATGGACTGAAAACTGACAGTTTCAGTCTCACCAATCGATTGGTGTTGGGAACCAATCGATTAAACTAGCCTTAATCGATCAACGGATCGATTATGGCTGACTGTAATCGATCAAATGATCGATTATGCGAGCTTCTGTGCTCGCAAAAAGATCCACCAATCGATTGACTATTGCCCCAATCGATCACCTGATCGATTGAGAGTTTCTGAAATCTGAAAACAATTTCAGATTCCAATTTCAGAAACTCCTAAATAATTCTACAAAATTCAAAAAATCCTAAAATTTCGTGTAGACATTATTTATACCATATACTATCAAGGAAAAATAATTTTCTATGAAAATAACCTTCTTTTTCAAAGATTGACACAAAATTAGAAACCATTGAAACATTTCAATGTTTTACTCTATTTTGTATCCATTTCATCAATGATGAGTGCTATCAAAAGATAGTCTTCACCAAGGTTTTCCAAGATAGTTTTAAAATGTTTTTCAAAAACAATATCCAACCATGTTCCTTGGGCTAAATGCACATGACTTGTACATTAGCTTTCCCAATGATTGGAGTTCATTGAAATTCTTGTTTTGATGAATCTAAAACTCAATTTGATGCACTTTATCAACACCTTGAGTTTTGTCCATCACCCTAACATCTCACTTGTTTCTAATGTGTCTCAAAAGCACACACAAGTCAACTTATGGTCTTAGTGAGATGTAAAAATCATATTCTCCCTAAACTAAGGGTTCATGCATTTCTATCTAGACATTATAAGCTTTGATCATCCACCTAGGATGTCAATTAATGTCAATGTTCTTAAGTTCAATAAAAATTGATTTATGCATGATTAATGACTATGACATGCATCATATTAGGATTTTCAAAAGAAATTATAACTAGATGATGCATGTATGACATGACATGTAATATTTTCATAATAAAATATGAATGATGAAATATTATGTCATGGCATGTGATAGGGCATACAAAAACATGGCATAGTAGCAAAGAAAAAAATACCTAGATTTCCTATCTAAGTATTAATAACTCATCGCTAAGCCATTGATAATCCTAAATTTGGCCTAATTTCTATGATAATGCCAAAACTCCCCAACTTGGCCTATCTTTGGACTCTAACCTAGTTGTGCCAACTTTATCAAGTTTAGTCCTCCAAAAATATAGTTTGGCACAAATTTACTCCTCATAGAGTAAATAAATGAATCCTTCATTTTCAAGGGTAGTAATTCCTTGAAAATATCCCAAAGTGCCAACTTCATCAAGGTTGGGTTAACTACCCTTCCAATTAGAGTTGACACTCCCTAGACCTATCTAGGGTGTGGCGAACACACTCTTAGGAACCCAAATCTATTGGTGCTCCTTGGGTGTTCTAGGTATTCACTAGGGATGACTTCCCTTGGTACCTTCCTAAAGACTTTCTTAGGCTTCTCCGAAGCCTTAGTCACCTTTGTCTTGTCTTGGTCAACTCTAGGGATGTCTTCCCTTGCGACCTTGACTTGACTCCTAGACCTAGATTTAGTTCCATATTTATATGGAACTCTATGATAGGATGGACAATCATCCTTAGTCTTAGGTTTATACCCCAAACCTTTCTTGCTCCTAGAGGGTCCTTGATTTCCTAAATCTAGGTTTTGATCCTTAGATCCCTTAAATAGATTTTCTATTCTTTTGAGGGATTTTTCTAATTTATCAAGATTTGACCTCAAAACTTGATTTTCAATCAATACCTCCTCAAGGCTTGGTTTTCTAATATAGTCTTGGTAATTTTTCTTTTTGGCCTTATATTGGGTAGGTCTACCTTGGAAATTCCTAATTTGTTCCCTATCCTTAGAGGTGGTAGTCCTAGCATGGAAAGCTCTATAGTTTTCCTTAGATTTTTTTATACCTGCTATTTTAAGATAAATAGCATTAAAATGATAATAATTTTCCCTAACATGCATATTATCATGATGAAAATAAGTACCATTACCTAATGGTACCTTAGTGTTATTCTTGGAGGCTCCCCCTTGATTTGAGCTCCTCCTTTTGACTTTTGTCGGATTCTTCCCTTTTGGACATTGATTTCGATAATGTCCCTTTTCTTTGCATAAGAAGCACACAATGTGCTTCTTATTCTTCTTTGCCACGGGGCCGACCTCCTTTGGCTTCTCCTTGGTCGTGGGTGCCACTTGCACCTTCTTCTTGACCAATTTTGTACACTTACTCTTGTAGTGCCCTCTTTCCCTACACTCAAAGCAAATGATATGATTTTTATTTTTACAACTTGAAATTTTTATACCTTCATGTGGTGTAGAGGTGACACTTTCTTCTTCTTCATTGACATTGGAATATAATGTTGAAGCTTGTCTTTGATCCGATGCCAATGACACATTTTGCTCCCCCTCAATCCTAGAGGTGGAGGCTTCTTGAATTTCCTCTTCAGCCCTTGAGGTAGAGGCTTCTTGAGCTTCATCTTCGGATGTTGAGCACCTCTCAACTTCCGAGTCCTCTTCACTTGATGAATCTCCCTCTTCGGATTTATCTTGATTTGGTATAGTGGAGGGATCTTCATGAAGTCTTGCCAATTTGCTCCATAGCTCTTTGACGTCTTGAAATTCTCCAATCTTGTCCAAGATGGTGCTTGGCAAAAGATTGACCAATAGCTTGATCACTTTGTAGTTGGCCTCGTATCTCTTGATTTGCTCCTCATTCCATTTGCTTTTCTTGAGGAGTTTTCCTTTTGAGCTTGTTGGAGCTTCAAAGCCCTCCATTAGAGCAAACCATTGCTCTATCTCCATCATGAAATAATTTTCGATCTTTGACTTCCAAAGACCAAAATTCGCCTTGTCGAATGGTGGAGGTGCCCTTGTGTCATAGCCAAACTCCATTCTTGAATTTGAACCCTTTTGATGATGACTTCTTGAAATTAGGGTTTCTTCCAACTTCTTCTTCTTCCTCTAGCTCTTGCGCTCTTGGCGATGAGTCCAAATAAGAGCTACCTCGCTCTGATACCACTTGTTGGGACCGATTGGTGAGCTATAGGGGGGGTGATTAGCTCCGATTTGCTCCGTGATGATTTGTCGCGGCGGAAGACTCGAGCAAACGCTAACACAAAAGATTTACTTGGTATCCACCCTGGTCGGGTACTAATCCAAGGATCCACTCTCCTCACACTCTCATACACTATGAAAGTCTCCTTCTTGAGATGGAAAAACCTCTTACAAGCTTGTTACAAAGATACAACAAGAACAAAGTAAAATACAAATCAAATCTTACAAGATTTACAATAAATGAGCTCTCTTTGCTTTCCTTGCTATCTTCAAGCTTGTGATTGCCTCTTGGACCTTGGAAATGCAGCAGCACTAAGCTCCAAGGTTTCCCTTGAAATGACAATGAAGTTGGAGAAGAAGAGGAGAAGAACTGCGGCCAAAAACCTGCGCGAAAGACCTTATACCTGACGCCTAGGGTTTGGTAATCGATTACCCAATCGATTACCACGTAGGATTTAGCCGTTCAACGACTAGTTTTCGAACCGTATTCGATTACCCAATCGATTACGGGTGGCCTGAATCGATTACCCAATCGATTCAGAGCCTCACTGTCTTCTCGCGCAAACCTCCGTGATCGATTGCCCCAATCGATCAAGAGACACCTTAATCGATTGACCAATCGATTAAGGGAAGGCTGAATCGATTACCCAATCGATTCAGCTGCCTTCTGTCCTCTCGCATAAACCTCCCTAATCGATCAACTGATCGATTCATCCAATCGATTACCCAATCGATTGAGTCCAACCTAACTTGTTTCCACAAGTCTAGGATCCCCTACCAAGTGTCCGGTCAACCCCGTTGACCAACTTGGATTTCTCCTGCCTAGCTCCCAGCTCGGACTTACCCTGGTTCCCAACCAGATTCGCCTAACCCTCGAGTTAGGTCTAGTCTCTCGGTAGGCTTCCACCTTGCTAGCATGCGATCTCCCCGATTCATCTGGACTTCACCTAGTCCCACTAGGTCTTTTCCCATGCCAGCGTACGATCTCTCCGATCTATCTGAACTTCACCTAATCCCACTAGGTGTGCCTAGTCCCACTAGGTGTGCCTAGTCCAACTAGGTCTTTTCCCTTGCCAGCCTGCAATCTCCCCAATCCAACTGGACTACACCTAGTCCCACTAGGTGTGCTCAGTCAAGCCTCCATTCAACCTTGACCCACTTGACATCATACAATATTCAAACATCATATGACATTCAAACATCATTATCAAACATCGAAACATACGCCCATACCATAAGCTTACCAAGCTTATCAGACCTAAGCTCACCCAAGCTTAGTCAAACTAGGTCAACCCTGACCTAACCAAGATTGCACCAACAATTATTATTATTATTATTATTATTATTATTATTATTATTATTTGAGTTTAAGGGATAAGTTATAGTGTTCAAGTTAAAAAAAATTAAAACTAAAAAATTTAAGGCGTTCACAGGGTATATAGTATATGTATTTAGGGTTTAGAATTTAAAAAAATATTGTTTTTTTTAAAAAATTAAGGCGTTTAGATGAAATTTAGGCGCCTCAATCACTCAGGCGTGGGTGGTTGTGTAACTTACCATCTGCAACACACACATATACAGGGATGGATCTAAAAAAGATTAACAGGGTTTTTTCCAACCTCAGGTGACCGACTCAGCCCCACGGAAGTTTCCCATCTGTCGTCAGGGTAAATCGGGAAGCGTTCGTGGTGGGCGGTCTAGAAGCCCAGCGTTTCAGGGTTCATGCCCCATTTGGAGAAAAAATTCTTGTAAAATATGCCATAGCTAGGGATCGAATCACGGATGCCTGGGTTAACAACTAATCACTCTATCACTGCACCATAATCTCAGTGGCTACAAGAATGGATCTAGAAATTTAAGTTGGACTAGGTTGATCCTCAATTGATTGAGTCCGTCAAAGATGTCATAGATGAAGTATGAAAGTGAGAATTTATTTCGTGTGAGAATAAAATTTGAATTCATCGGATCAACATGAAAATAAAAATTATATGATTTAAATAGAAATTGATTTAGATTTAATTTAATTAAATTATAATCGAATTAAATAAATGGATGGATTCGATGGATTTAAAATGACTTGGGCTATTTTTTTGAAACTTTTTTTCTCCCTAGTTTTTGCTCCGCGTACGCAGAAGCCACAACCATTCTCACCGCCTCGCAATATTGACTTCTTCTCCTCTCTTCCTCCTTTCTTTTCTTTTGCCCAAGTGTAGCCTCTGTTCTGTTCTTCTTCGATGGCAGCAGCAACTTTTCTATTTTCTTTTCTTCTTAGCCGGCTCTAGCTAATTTTTCTCTTCCTTTGTTTTCTAGGTTAGCACAATAGCAAGATCCAATGATCCACCATTGCTGAACAATGTCAAAGTCCACCGAGGCTCCTCTTGTTTTCCTCTTTATTGTTGGTTGCTTGCCAGCCACCCCCCTCCGAGCCCAGGCCCTAGGCTTAGGGGTGAGCAAAAATTCGGAAAAACCGAATTAACCGAACCGAACTGACCGAATTTTGGAATTCGGTTCGGTTAATTCGGTATTCGGTTTTTTTTCGAAATTCGGTTCGGTTTTTGGTTAATTCGGTTCGGTTTTCGATTTTCAATTTTGTAATTCGGTTAAACCGAATAAACCGAATAGACCGAATAAGAATATTAATTTAATTATTTTTATTTAAAAATGTAATTAAATTAAATAAAATCTTGATTTTTTAATTAAAATCGAATAAAATTTTAAAAGTTCGGTTAAATCGGTTAATTCGGTTAAAAATCGAATTAACCGATATTTTTTCGGTTCGGTTTTTTCGATTTTTATTAAGAAATTCGGTCGGTTCGGTTTTGTTGAAAAATTTCGGTTTATTCGGTTTTCGGTCTATTCAGTTCGGTTCGGTTCGGTTTTAACCGAATACTCACCCCTACCTAGGCTGGCTCCATCCCTGCAAGTATGAGAAATGATATTCTGTCCGACGACTGAGTGATCTAACACGGTCGGTCGGTGGATTTACACGAGGACCCGAGAGAGCTCCTCAAATTTTTAATAACATTATTTTTATATAAATTATTTTATTTTTTTTAGTATAGAAATTTTTTTCTTATTATATATACTATTTGTATCTTCTTAAAAGATAAATATTTCTAATTGGTCTAATGATAAATTTAGTTTTTGTTTTAACAAACATCTAGGTTCAGATCTCTTGGAAGACTAAATTTAAAACAAAAAAAATATTTCTTTCTATTTTTCAAATTTCATATATATATATTTATTATATATTTTGAAGAGGTCATTATTATAATAATCATTTTTTGGTCATTGTTATAATAATTATTTATGTTATTTAGTATGCGACCCCCAAACATACAATTCTAGATCTGCCCCTAGTCAAAACTCAATTATTTTAATTGTTTTCTCCGTAGTATGCAATACTTTTTCTCTCTTTCCTCTTAAATTAAAATAAAATTCTCTCACATCTCTTCTTTGATTACATGAAACAATCACGGTGATTTTGATTTTTAAAAATCAATGACAGTTACTACATAGTAGTTATTACAATATGTAATCGCTACTCGATTATAGCTGCTAGCTACAACGTAATAAACTTTCGAATATCATAACATTTGACTTGAATATCAGAATGAGATAATCTTTTTATTTATTTATAGATCGCTGAACGAGTTTCGAATAAAAAAAAAATCGTTTTATTCTAATATTCGAGCCAAAGTTATGATCTTCAGAAGTTTACTACAGCAGTTACACATTGTCACAACTACTGCCAAGTAGCTGCTACAACGTTTAGTAGCTATTGAACTTTCGAATAGTATAATGTTTGATTCAGAAATTAAAATGAGATGATTCTTTTTTAAAATTATAGATCTCTAATCGAGTTTCGATTAAAAAAATTATCTTATTTTGATATCCGAGACAAAACTTTTGGTCTTTGAAAATTTAATACAACAACTACATAATTGTAACAATTATTGTCGAGTAGTTGCTACAACGTATAGCAGCTAATAACTACTACAACGTAGTAACTAATAACAATGTAGTAGTTATTATGCCAGCATAATAACTACTACAACGTAGTAAACTTTTGAATACCATAACTTTTAACTAGAAAATTAGAATGAGACGACTATTTTTTTTTAATTATAGTCCTCTAAGTGAGATTTGATTCTAAAACAGATCGTCTCATTTTGATATTCGAGTCAAAAGTTATAATTTTCGAAAGTTTGCTATACAATTGTAGCATCTATTGTCGAATAGCTACTACAACTGTGTAGTTGCTACAACTGTATAATAAGCTTTCGAACACCATACTTTTGACTCAAATATTAGAATGAGATGATTTTTTTAATCGAAGCTTGTCCAGAAATCTATAATTAAAAATAATCTCATTCTTATATTCGAGTCAAAAGTTATGAGTTTTGAAAGTTTGCTACGTTGTAGCAATTATTATTGAGTAACTGCTATTAGTTTTTAAAAATCAACACCATAGTAATTGTTACATGTAATTAGTGGTGAGATAAGAGAGAATTTTATTTTAATATAAGAAGAAAGAGAGAAAAGTTATTGCATGTAGTTGAGAGAGGGGTTAAAATAATTGAGTTTTGGCACCCATGTCGGATGTCGCTCATGAGCACGCAGGAGGTGTGCGGGACAAAAAAAAACGCGCTTGTGCGCGACATCCACCACCCTCTCTCTCTCCGCCTCCTCCCTCGTCGTCCTCCGAAGTGAAGAAAGCTGGCCGAGACTCTTCCCCCTCCCTCTCTCTACTGGCAATGGGTAGCTACGACGGCTGGAGTCGACGATGATATGGGAGGCGGGCAATCGACGGGAAGGGCGTGTCACTGTCCAGGCCAAGCCTAGGCGAGTGAGGGCGACGAGCGATCGGTGGGGGCTTAGCGGGTGACTGGCAATGATGGGGCGAGCCTCGACGGATTCACGTGTCCCTCTTGGTTATAGTATGGTGTTCGGGGCGGCGGCTAGAGGCCATCGTCGGTCAGCAGGTGGCTGGAGGCAAGCGAAAGGTGGCGATCGACTGGCGACGGGCGATGGTCGATGGACGGGCTCCAATGGCGTCGGTCAGCAGGTGGCTGGAGGCAAGCTTTTCGCGAGCAAAAAATCGCGACAATTGCGAAAAAAAAATATGTCGCGCATGAGTGCGTACCTTTTGTCGCTCAGGAGATCATTCCTCTCTCTCTATATATATAAAACTGATACCTTGTACACCCATGGTGACCTACCACTGTGGGTGACTCTCATCGGATGTCGCTCATGATCATGCATGAGGTGTTGGGCTGAATATATATATATATATATATATATATATATGACTGATGATACCTTGTACACCCACGGTGGCCTATCACTGTGGGTGACTCTCGTTGGTCGGGGCGCTTGAATTATTTTCAGGCACTCTGAAAATATTTTTTTTATAAGGAGCCCTACCGGGTGGATGAGCATGATAAAATCCTATATATATATATATATATATATATATAGTATTTTTAAATTGTTATTAATCTTTGAATTAAGGTTTAGGATTTATATTAATTGTGTGTAACTTTTTTTAAAGTTTCGGATATAGATGCCTAACTTTTTTTTTCGTTTTTGATTTAAGATTTCAAATTTGGTATTTAGAGGGTATATATTTTTAGGATTTAAATTTTAAGTATAATATTTTATTTTTTTATATATTTTTAATTATAATTAAACAAATTGTAGTTAATATCTTGCATGCTGTCATGTACCGTTTGACATAAAGTTTCAAGCATCGTATATTATTTAAAAATAATTTAATTATTGTTGAATACAAATGGATAGAAAAGAAGGGGGGGGGGGGGGGGGGGGGGAGGAACGAAATTTCATTATGAATAAGATTTGGTTTCACATCGAGAGTATTAAGATACAAGCATGCTAGTTGCAAATAAATACATGGGGAGAGGGTCTCTCTCATGCGTGAGTGCGTGCACGACCTACGAGTGTGGAATGCAAGATCGATCGGGGCAAAATTTGTCCAAGCAAATAAATCACATTTTGCCACCTGAGAAAATTTTTACTCAAATGTAATAGATGCATTGATTGATGATTAATGTATAATCAGTAACTCTAGACGTTTTGATCTAGATCGTTAATGAATAGTAAATGACGTTAATTCGATCATTAATCAATATGAGCCCTGTATAAGAAAGCTGTGACCGAAAATAAAAGAGATATATAGAGCAGCAATTGTCTGCCACCTCGTTCCCTAAGTCTTTCATTTGTTCTCGCTCGGTGGATTATCCGTGATAGCAATCGGTACTAGCTTTCTCAGTTCACCACGAGCAACCAGTGCTTGATTGTGTACGTGGTCCTGCTGTTGTATCCTGAAAAATAGACATCCATTATAACCTCGAAGCACAGTGAGAGGAGGACAAATCTATTTAAAAGAAACTGTTATTACGCAGGAGCAACTCTTCCTCTCCAACTCGAGAAGTTCAGTTCGGGAGATCCAGCTTGGAAGAGCGATTCGGGAAGTCCGATTTAGGAGATCTAGCTTTGGAAGTCCGACTCGAGAAGTCCGGTTCGGAAAGTCCAGTTTGGGAGATCCATCTCGGGAAGTCTGTCTCGGGAGGTCTGATTCGGGAAGTCCAGTTCAGGAGATCCAACTCGGGAGTCTCCAGCTCGGGAAGCCCAGTTCGAAAGATCCTGCTTGGGGAAGTCTGACACAAGACGTCCGGCTTGGGAGGTACAGCTCGGGAGATCTAGCTCGGGAGTCTCCAGCTTAGGAGATTCTATTCGAGAGTCCGTACTCTACATACAAGGCAGCTTAGGACTTTAAAGCCACTCTAAAATTAATTTATTTTAATATCTCCTATCTCCAACAATTATCAATCAAAGACAATTTAAACTATTCTTTAATATTAAATGAATTAACTAACTATTCTCCATTTAAAGTTAACACGTTTCATAATATTACATATATGCATTATGAAGTTTTTTTTCTTTCAAAAAGTAATTTAATTAATTAGCTTTTAGTTATTTTATTTCCATTTAAAAAGTAAAGTGCACTGCAAGAAGAAGGTACAAAATTATCTAAACTAAATGAGGCTATTAAATGATCCAAAATTTCATGTTTTCAGTCATTTCATGTTGTATCTAAAAATCAATGGTACCCTTTAATTGTTTTTTTATTAACACTCTCATTTTAATAAATTATTATTCAATTAGCTTTTAGCCCAACTTTTATAATATATTAGCGATGCCACACACGTATATAATGTAATATATAAAAATATATAAATTTTATCTCATCTAACATAAAAATTTATTTATTTAAAATTTAAATTTAAATTTTATAAATTTTAAAATAAAAATAAAATTATTTTTTTTAAAATTTTAATTTTAGATTAATATTTTAATTTTTCATTTTAAGATTTGTAAGGATTTATTTATCAATTTATATTTTTAAAATTTATGATTTTATTTTTTTAAAATTTTAAATTAAAAAAATAAGAGGTAGAAATTATTATTCAACCAGATCGTTAAATGGAAATATTTTAAATGATAAAAAAAAATCATTATGATGAGCGATAATTTTTTTTTAATTAAAAAATTTTGTCCTATATTATTATTGCATCGCATTTACAATTTCGTTATCTTTAGTATATGTAATTTAGGGAAGCAGCGTCTCTCTCCTCTTCCGGGGTTCGGCGAGTTTGAGCAGATTAGTCGGCCCACGGGAACTCGTCGGCGGCCAGAGTGCCGATGGCGGAGGGGACAACTGACCCTGATCGCAACTGGTTAAGCACAGCGATGGAGTCGACAAACGTAAGAACTTCCTCCTCCTTTTCTTCTCCCTCCCCCTCGGCTCTCTTCCTGGCTCTGATCCCGCTGCCTCCATCCCTGTTCTTATTTCTTGCGAGCCCTTCTGTTCCATCTTATTCCCCCCCTTCCGTTTGTTTTTTTTCTCTGCTTGATGCACGTATTAGACAGCGTGTTTGCTTTAATTTCTTCCAGATGGTTTCCCTACATAGTCGATATCTAGGGAAAATAAGAATAGCAATCAGCTACCATTTCATCATTTACAATTTAGTATGTGTAACTACCCTCAGTTATTTTATCTATGTTACCATTTTCCTTTTTGTTTCTTCTCTCTAATAAATGGAAAATTTTCATATAGCAATTTTAATTATAAATCAAGTATATAAGATAATTGACAAGTGGCCCAGGAAAATTAACCATAACAAATGGGGTTATTTTTGGTGGCAGTAAAAGCAACAGAAGTGACCTTCTGAACTTGTATTTTTAAATCTTTATTTTATCTTATGAAATGTCATTGATGCTCTTTTGCTGACTTCAATTTCTGGAATTCACGGTTGTTTGTTCTTGTTGGATTCTCTGTTAATCATGCTTGCTTCTACCAGCCTTTCATTGAATATTTTCATGGTTTTATTTTTTTCATTATGGGTTATGATTCCTTTCAAAAATTTCTTTTTTCATTTGTCTTAGAATTGCCATACCAATCTTGGTCCATTATGACATCCATTAAGGCTGTGCAACTTATCTATAGAAGGGGGATGAGATGAGACTCATGTGATGTATTTTATTGAGAGGATATGTATAAGATTTTCCATAGTAACATCGTGTATTGGGACTGCTCAAGTTCAGAACATCATCATCATCGTCAACCCATGTTTGCTCCAATTATTTTTTTAAACCTTAATCATAGCCTTTAATTTATGAAATTTGATATTGTTGGTAAGGGTGTAAGGCTTAGTGTGATATGCATATCAATTTCTTATGCTAATTGTTATCTTCTATTTGCATCTTGACTTCATGCTTGTCATGCCACTTGTATTGCTAACAATGGTTTGACTTAAACACAAAATTTTTGTTTTCAGTACTTTGCATATTTCTAGCCCATGGTTTTATAGTTCTACTTCATCTCAACCAATACTTGCAGTAGGTATTTATCATTAAAATAATTTAGACTTCTCTTCTTTTACCTTCCATCTATTAATTAGTTGATTGAAAACTTCTTATCTGCAAAACTATATCCTTTTGTCGACAATTTCATGTGCTAAAATTTTTCCCATCTTTTCATTTATAGCCAATCAGGGACAGTGATGTTCATAGCATCATCTTGTCTTATCTCATGCACAATTGCTTTAAGGAGACAGCAGAAACTTTTCTTTCTTGTACTGGGATGAGCCAACCTGTTGATTATTTTGTGGACATGGATAAACGAAAAAGTAGGTAACGTTAGTTACAAGTTATCTGACATGTATTTTAGACATTTAGGCCTTGCATTCTGGGATACTATTTTATTTGTTCTTTCTTTAGACTGTTGGTAAAATTATTTTGGAAGTGAGATGTGGATAATGGTAGTTCATGGAGAAGTCAATATAGTAGCAACTGAGGAACATGAGTTGTATAACACGAAGCTTGTGATTCTTGATTAGCTTTTCTGGCTAGATAATGTAAATTTTTTATAGCAAATATTCATTACTTTCACATATCTATTCTACCAATTGCATTATCATGGATCAAGTGATTATGCAAATTCTCTTGTTACTAATGTGAAATGCTTCAACTGGGAATGGATGAAAATATTTGTTGCAGTGGTTGGTATTGCCTGCAATGCACTCTTCTGATCAATAGTTTCTATCTAGACCAAGGTTTGTTGTCTGGTAGTCATGCCCACCAAGTTTATCTTCCATTGACCCCAAATTTGACCAAATGATCTTTGTTCAAAACCAGTACCTTGTAACATTTTTTTTTTTTTCATTCCAACTTTTCTCCTTCAGAGTTTATCAAATCATTCATCCATCTCGTGTGCCCTTTTGTAAAAGCTTTTTTTTTTTTTTTTTGACAAGTGGTTAATGAGTACCTTTAGTTTGAGTATCCAACACATGTATCGATTTAGGTGTCTAATATTTACGTTAATGTTCTTTCCTGAAGAATCTTTCAGCTAAGGTCATATATGCATGCATTATAAATATTCTAGAATCTAAGATGGATGTCTTTTCATTTAGCCTGTATCTGTGGAATTGAATGTAAGATGTTAGAACATGGACTAGACAAGAACTTAAATCTCCATGTGTATTCTATAGGAAACTAGTTTTAATCATGTATGATTTGCCTCAAAGCTGGAGGTTGTGCATCACATCTTTTAATTCGACGTCAATAAATAACAACAATTCATAGAGGAAGCTGGCTTTTGAATTAGGCAATGGAAAAGTAGTAGACATTTAAAAATATCACGTTGGATGCAGATCGTTGTTGTACTTGCATACCATAGTGCTCTAAAATCAACTCCATAATGCTGTGATTATTCTTTTGTATAACTCCGTGTGGTAAAATGCTTTCAATATCGCCTGCATCAGGAATTATTATATGTTTTTATATACATGTATTCTTGATTGATTACAAGTTACACCTACCTTCCACAGGATCAGATACTCCAATAGTTCGTTTCAGTATGACAATGTTTCTTGGAAGAAATGAATGTATATAATAAACAAAAATTTCTGATAAGTTTAATTTCTTGTTCTTCCTGTAGATGATTCAGAATTTCAATTTAAATTGAAGCCACATAGTAGAGGCAAATATGCGCCAGTTCATCCAGGAATGTTAGCGGTAATAATTTAAGATATTCCTTGATTGAGATAGTATGCATAATTTTTCAAACCTTAATAAGCGCGGCGAGATGAAGAAGCTAAGGATCTGATTAGAATAAATTTTCTCAACAGAGCCTCAATGCTCAACTGTTAACCATGTCAAATAGATATACATTTCAAGTGCTCTGGGCATAGAAAAATATAGGAAGTATTTAAAACATACTATTGACTTCTCATGCTGATTGTAACTGGTATAGTCTTCAACACTAAGAGTGACATTACTTTTTAAAATTTGCATGCCTGGAAATCCCTATGGAATTCCCTAGCGGCTCAACTTTAAACAATACTGACTGGTTTATTTGCCCATTTTAGTTTGAATGTGTGACTATTAAAGCAAAATGAACTTTATAAAAACCAACTATGTTAATCTTGACTGTTGCATGATTCTTTTGTATGCCTACTATTTGAGAACAATTTTGGTTTACTTAAATGCTCTATGGAATTAAATTTTGATTCACTGATCATCATGTTTTTTGATTATTTTCAGAAATTATCCATTATGCAGTTGAGGGAAATGCTCTCAAAGCAATTGAGCTAATTGAACAGCTAGTGCCCAACTTGCTAGAGGATAACAAGGATCTGCACTTTGATCTACTTAGCCTTCACTTCATTGACTTAGTACGCTCAAAACACAGGTAACAGATATTTTAATAATATATAATAATTCATAATATGTATTGTTTTTAAGTGAGTCATCATTTTGTTGCAGCAATGAAGCATTGGAATTTGCTCAAACCAAACTCGTAACATTTGGAAATACGGCAAAGTATGTTGAGAAACTGAAAGTATGATCAAGATCTAACCTAACCAGTACGCATTCCTAACTTCATTATTATTTAGTGTCCTTACCTTTCCATTTTGTTAGGAGTTTGTCACACTCTTTGCTTATGAGGAGCCTGAGAAATCTCCAATATTTCATCTTCTAAGCCCAGAATATCGAGAAAATGTTGCAGATAGTCTGAATAGAGCTATCCTTGGTATTTTATGTCTTAAAATTCTCTCTTGTACTTATCTTTCAGTATATATGATGAAGGATATACCTTGTGTTTAATGTTAGGTTGTGCTAATCTCCCGAGCTATTCTTCCATGGAAAGATTGATACAGCAAGTTACAGTGGTTAGGCATTTTCTGCATCAAGAACTTGGTAAGGTTAGTGGATAATAGTAGTAACACTAATAGCTCAGCAATTTTTTTTTAATGTTTCATTTTTATGCAGATAAAATGATCATTATAACTGTATCACCATTTTCTCGTTGCCTTTTTTGTTCCTCCTCTCTTTGTTGAATCGATGTTACCTGAATTGAAAAAAACAACTAAATCCTTTTCCAAGTCCTACCTACTTGATGTTTTGTTTATAGCCATACTTGAAACATCCACATGTTATTAGTCAAGTGCGCACATTTAGCGTGACTACTTCAGACCAGATGCCTATGTTATATCAATGCTAGGTTTTGGGACTTCCGCCACGTTGCCCCTTGTCGAGGCTAGGCAATTTTTATATAAGTTCATTGTTCATATATTTCAAACTTTTTTGGGCCAATTAAATCCACAGTTGACGGCAGAACGACTCCACTAGTCAAGGCCTCCTAACCCACTCCATTTGTGTTATGGGACAATGTAAGCTCCTTTCTTGTTAACTTGCATTAGTTAAGTATACCTTAGCATTCATTGTGAGTCAATAAATACGAATTCTCAAAGAGATCTGTAGTTCTATTGCTTCTATCATTGAGTTAATCCCTCAAGGCATTAAATTTGTATTGGACAATTATCTTTTCTAATTCTTTTGTAACTTCATGTGATATCCTACAGTGAGTTACCCTAATTATCATTCCCACTCACTATTGCATAGATCTATTGCGTATATGCTTACACTTGCAATCCCCTAATTTACAGGATGGCCCTCCACCGTTTTCTTTGAAGGCGTTTCTGAATAATTAGCATGAATATATACGAAGTGATCAAACAAAAACGACATCGCCGTGGTCGCTAGCGCCAGGAATATCTCAAACGCATGTGCTTCGTGTGCGAGTTCCAGCTGGATGAACGGAAAGCAAACTTGCATTTGGCTATGTAATTGTTTGATGGAATCAGTATAGTGTGACCGGCTCAGTAGATTCTCCAGTTTCTAATCTGTTCTTATTTAACATTCCTTAACATTAATGAATTTTTAATTCTACAAAAGGATTTAGGATGGTCTAGCTAATGAACTTGGATCAAGTAAATCTCTTTAAGTTTGCATGCGGTTTAATTAATTGATCTACCTGTTTGTCTATTGAATTAGTGACTTAGAGATTTGATTTTTATAATGATATTAATCAAACGTCAATTTCATTTTCAGCAATTTACTAAACTGCATATGCAATTTTATGTAATATCTAAAATACGTATCTAACTTTTAGATTTCTATGAGCAGTCGATTCATTAGTTGCTTAATATGTAACAGTTGAGTTCGTAGGTTGATTTTTAAATTTATTACGTTCGATTTGTGATTAATAGTTCATTGTCCATAATTTATTCGGTGACGGGTAGGATATTACAAACTCTCAAAAATATTTTAAAAACTTACGATTTATTTGATGTATTTCTAAAGTGGGTAAGGTTATCAATAAATTTTGATGATTTTAGAAATATCGGAATCGCTTCAAATTATAATTATTATACTCTTGAGGGTCGTTTGAGTATAACTATGACCTCGCCCCTGGGGCTATAGTGCAGTGGTAAGGTCGCTAGTAGTTAACCCAGACATTCTCGGTTCAATCACCAGCTACGGTCTATTTTGCAGGAATTTTTTCTCCAAATGGGGCGCGAACTCTGGGACGCTGGGCTTCTAGACTACCCCCGCGAGCGCTTCCCGATTTACCCTGGTGACCGGTGGGAAATTTTCGTGAGGCCGGGCCGGTCATCCCAGATTCAATTTATCTGCTGCCTAGTTCATCGAGAGTATAACTATGACCTCATATTTAGATTTCAGTACTTATAAATGAGAAGGATGAGATTAAAGAATAGTATATCTGAAATAAGAAGTAATAGTTAGATTCGGTAGCCAACGTCAAAATAGAATTTTATCTGTTAAGCATACTCTTGGCTTAGGAAGTCAACCGAATCGATGTTTATTCTTAGTAAAAGAACTATAGGAGAAGTTCCTAGAACTACATAAGAAAATTCGGAAGAAAATTTCGAAAGAAAAACTTACATGACCGGATCTACTCTGAACTCAGCTAACCAACCTCCGAATGGAAGAAGGAAAGACAGTGACTCAATTACTTGCAAAGATCAAGGAGCTAATAATTAAACTCACGAATCTCAGAGAAATGATAATAAACAGATTTGTTAAGGTATGCTTTGAACGTGTTTCTGAGAATATCAGAGTGGATGTCGTCAATCAACTCGTACTATATCTTCAAAGACCTCGAGATAAGTACATTAGAGAATTTATTTTCGACTTTCGAGCTTCACGAGTCTCGATGTGCAAGAAGAAAAGATAAGGTAGACAATATCGTCCTGAACACAAGGAAGATTGAACCAGATGCAGAGTCTTCAAACGATGAAGAAGAAACGACCTATATGGTAAGAAAACTATATATGATTTTTAAGTCTAATAAATTTAACAAGATACAGGGAAAGAAATGTTAGATATCTTGGATATCTAGTGTGAATGGAAGAGAGGTGGTGGGACTTTAGTCCCACATTGGAACTTTATAGTGAGTAGAAAGTGAGGAGGGGAATAAAGGGACTCTCTTGTGAGTGGGGCTTTAGTCCCACATTGAGAGTTTTAAAGCAAAATGTTTGGTTTATATTATATCACAAGCATGATAGTTGTGAACAAATGCTAGGGGAGAGGCTCTCTCTCACGTGTGGGTGTGCAGGGGGGTGCAAATCTAGGGCCCGGATTTATACTGAACCAAGTGAACTCGTGTGCGTGCACGACCCGCGCACGTCGAATGTCCGACCGGTCGGGGCAAAATTTGTCCAAGTAGATCAACCAACATTTTGTCAAATTGATTTTTGCTCAAATGTAACTGATGCATTAATTTTGATTAATGCGAGATCAGTAACCCTCAGACGTTTGGATCTGGCCGGGTAAAATAGCAGTAAATGGCGATTAATTTGTCATTGAATGCTGCGGGGTCTGAGCCTATATAAGGAGGTCGTGACCGAGAGCAAAGATACGCAGACGCTGCGAATTTCTCCTCCACTCCACCTCGTTCCCGACCTCCGCTGATAGCAGTCGGGTACCTCCTCAGTTCGTCGCGAGCAACGAGTGCTCCGCTGTGCTCGCGGTTCGCCTGTTGTATCCTGAGAGATAGACGCCCATCTGAGCCTCGAAGCACCGCCGGAGGAGGACGAATCTGTTTCAAGGAAATTGCGCTTCGCAGGCCTCAGCAACTTCTTGTTCGGTCGGGAGACGTCTGACTACTACTCGGGAGCTCGGAAGCTTCACTCGGGAATTCCACTCTGCTCGGGAGACATTATTCCGGTCGGAAGCTTCACTCGGGACTCCACTCGGGGATTTCACTCGGGAATTCCACTCAGAATTCGAAAGACGCTGGTCGGGTCGGGAGACTCGCTCGGGGGCTTCACTCGGGAGCTCGGGAACCTCACTCGGGAGCTCGGGAACCTCACTTGGGAGCTCACTCGGCCACTCGGGAAAAACTGTTCGGATCGGGAGTTTCCACTTGGACCTCACTTGGCTGCTCGGAGCTCACTCGGCAACTTGGGAAAAACCAGCTCGGGCCATCGAACAGATAAGTTGGAATTAAATTTATAATTTTAATTTATTATAAATTCTCGAAATATCCTCTAACAAGAAATACTCTCCAGGGAAAGAAATACTCTCCAGGAAAAAAGCAAGTCAGATGTTACTATTGTAACGAAGAAGGTCACGTCAAGAGTCACTACCCAAGATTGAAAAACAAAAAGAAAGTGAAAAAAGAGTCCAAGCTAAAACACTTTAAAGCCATGTGGGATGATATGTCATCATCAAAGTCTGAGATTGAGACATACGCTGGACTTACACTTATGACAAGTCACCAAGAGGAAGATAATGACATTTCATCCGAGATGAGCATCAATAGAGGGGAAGATATTTCAAAAGAAAACAGTAGTGAAGGGGGAGCATCCAGTTTCAAACACAATGAAATGATAAATGAGGTATGCAAACTTCCTCAAAATATGCTTTATATTGGTATAAAATCTATGATTAGATTTTTTGCAAATTAAGGACAAAGTATGTAAAATGAAAAAAAGGATAATATTGATTTAAAAACTAATTTAGCTACCATTAGATCTCTTTGACAAACTAAATATTGAAAATGATAAATTAAAACAACAAATAGGATTATTGAAAAAAGCTTTAGTATGTTCAAATTCGAATATTATGCAAAATGTAAAAATTAGATATTATGGAGGACTTAATTAGTATTTACGAAACTCAGAGAAACGATAATAAATAGAGATTTATTAAGGTATGCTTTGAACGCGTTTCTGAGAACATCAGAGTAGATGTCGTTAATCGAATCGTATTATATCTCCAAAGACCTCGAGGTAAGTACATTAGAGAATTTATTTTCGACTTTCGAGTTTCACGAGTCTCGATGTGCAAGAAGAAAAGATAAGACAGACAATATCGTCATGAACACAAGGAAGATTGAACCAGATGCAAAGTCTTCAGACGATGAAGAAGAAACGACCTATATGGTAAGAAAACCAAATAAGATTTTTAAGTCTAATAAATATAACAAGATACAGGGAAAGAAATATTCTCCAGGAAAAAAGTAAGTCAGATGTTACTATTGTAACGAAGAAGATCATGCCAAGAGTCACTGCCCAAGATTGAAAAATAAAAAGAAAGTTAAAAAAGGGTCCAAGCTAAAAAACCTTAAAGCCATGTGGGATGATATGTCATCATTAAAGTTCGAGATTGAGACATACGCTGGACTTATATTTATGGCAAGTCACCAAGAGGAAGATAATGATAGTTCATCCGAGATGAGCATCAATAAAGGGTGAGATATTTCAAAAGAAAATAGTAGTGAAGGAGGAGCATCCAGTTTCAAACACAACGAAATGGTAAGTGAGACATGTAAACTTCTTCCAAATAAACTTTATACTGGTATAAAATCTATGATTAGATTTTTTTGTAAATTAAGGACAAAGTATGTAAAATGAAAAAGGGTAATATTGATTTGAAAACTAATTTAGCTACAGCATGCCCATTAGATCTCTTTGATAAATTAAAATTTGAAAATGATAAATTAAAACAACAAATAGGATTATTGAAAAAAGCATTAGCATGTTCAAATTCGAATATTGTGCAAAATCTAAAAATTAGATATTATGGAGGACTTAATTAGTATTTATGAAATCATAGAGATTAAATTATAAAAATGTTCAAAAATTATATTCCGTCTAAATTTTTAATAAACCCAGTAGGTTAAAATTTATATTGAGTTCTAAAATCTTTCTTATCTAATTAAATTTATTTACATTCTTGAATTTAATTATGACTAAAATTGATTATTTTTTAGAATTTCAAAGTTACTTGAAAAATCTTTAAAAAACATGTTTCATCAAATTTGACTTGTTTAAAATATTTTTATAATAGACAATAAATTTATCTATTTATGGATTTTTTTGTATTTTTTTTGCATGCTAGCAATTAATTTTGGAGAAGCAACCTATTTTTGAAAATTTACTTTCGAAATTAACTATTTTTGATATATATTTATTTCTCTGAGAAGAAAAACTATTTTTTTTAACTAAAAAAATATTTATTATTTTTTCCACATAGAAATTTTTTCAATTTTTTTAAAATCTGATTAAAGGGGGAGAATTTTGACCGTTAAATTAAGGGGAAGATTTTGATAGTAATATTTTTTTTTTACTTTAATGTATAATATATTTTATTATATTTTCTTAAATATTTCTGTGTTTTATTACCTTAATTTAACTTCGGTTGATATGCATCAAAAAGGAGAAGATTGTAAGTACCCTGGATTAGTTTTGATGTGATCAACCGGGTTAGTTTTGACGTGATAAAAAGGTGAAGATTGTAAGTACCTCATAGTTACACTTAGAAGGTCTCTAGTATAATAATCTTGGTTTGAAATGATTTTGATTTTCTTAAGATTATTAATGAGTTTTAACTAAAATTCATTGATGTTCTTAGACATATTAAAAGCACTTAAGATGATGTTCATTACATTTCTCACGTCATTCTAAGTGTAATCATGCCCTTAGATGTAGATTCGACTTTTTACCAAAGAACGTACTCAAAAATTGATATTTACCAAAAGATGTATCATGGTTTCATTTTTACCAAAGAGCGCATCTAATTTAGTGAGCTTTCTCTTATACCCCTCCCGTCAAGTACAACCTTTCTCTTTCTCTTTCTCAGTAACGAATTCCGAGACATCTGAACATACATGTTTTTTCAGACTTTTCATTTTAAAATAATATATTATGGAATCGGCTAAAAAATGTAAGGTAAATAAAGAAAAAATATTTTAGTTAAAAAAATAACTCTTCCAACGTGATTTCAAAAATATAAAGAGATGATTTTTTATATTTGATTAATATAAATTAATATATAAAATAATATTTAATAAATATATTAATATATAAAAAAACCTATCAAAACACGTAATTTCAGATTCAAACGCAGGGCCTGAAATCACGCTAGGATCAGACTTCAGGCCGTAGGAGGGCCTAAAGTCATTTAACTTCAGGCCCTGTGTGGGCCTGAAGTCAGATGACTTCAGGCCCTACGTGCACTGAAAATTTTTTATTTTAAAAATATTTTTTATAATATTTAATCATGATTTATTAAAATAAATAAAAATATCAATAGTTCTAGGAGATGGTATTTAAGGTGTCCAAACTTCTAATAATTATAAATTATATTGCAATAGGAGTTTTTAAAGTTTATCAGTGGGTTTTCACCAAAACCCACTTATGGATCTAGGATATTTGGATTTCTCAAAACCCAATATCAATAGTTAGAGTTGAGCTAGGAGATGATATTTTTGGCGTCCAAACTTCTAATAATTATAAATTATGTTGCAATAAAAGTTTTCTAGGATGAATCAGTGGGTTTCGGTGAAAACCCACTGATGGACCTAGGATACTTGGATTTCTCCATACTTGATATCTCTATTTAGAATTTACTTAGGAGATATTATTTCTGATGTGCAAACTTAGAACCTATAATTTTCAGTTATGTTCTCTAACCGTATCAGTTGGCATAAAAAGATGTATAAATATTACTGCATCTTGGGCACAGTTAAAGAAACATCTCTTTCAACATGTTTTCAAAAATATAAAGTGATAATTTTTTATATTTGATTAATATAAATTAATATAATAAATAATATTCAATAAATATATTAATATATAAAAAAACCTATCAAAACATGTGATTTCAGATTTAAACGCAGGATCTGAAGTCATCCTAGGAGGGTCTTAAATCATCTGACTTTAGGCCCACGTAGAGCCTGAAGTCAAATGACTTCCGACCCTGCATGTTGATATATTTGCTTTTAATTCCTCAGTCGTCCAACATGAGTTTCAATGATGAGGGTGGGATTCTAATCCAATAAAATGGCAACGTAATGCCTGATGCTCTGATGCTCCTGCTCCCATTAATATGGCGATCACATTAGTCTTTTGTATTTAGTTTTATCTTGCATCACATGAAATTATTTTCTCAATTTAAATATGTGATCATCAAATCAAATCATAGGACAACTTTATATTGTATTAAGATTTTCCTTCACTTTAATCGTCCAATGCAGGGTCTGAAGTCAGATGACTTCAGGCCCTCTTAGGATGATTTCAGGCCCTGCGTTTGAATCTGAAATCACGTATTTTGATAGTTTTTTTATATATTAATATATTTATTAAATATTATTTATTATATTAATTTATATTAACCAAATATAAAAAATTATCTCTTTATATTTTTGAAATCATGTTAAAGAGATGTTTTTTTAACTGTGCCCAAGATGCAGTCATATTTATACATCTTTCTGTGTCAACTGATACGGTTAGAGAACATAACTGAAAATTATTGGTACTAAGTTTGTACATCAGAAATAACATCTCCTATGTAAATTCTAAATAGAGATATCAAGTATGAAGAAATCCAAGTATCCTAGGTCCATCAGTGAGTTTTCACCGAAACCCATTGATTCATCCTAGAAAACTTCAATTGCAACATAATTTATAATCATTAGAAGTTTGGATACCAAAAATACCATCTCCTAGCTCAACTCTAACTATTGATACTGAGTTTTGAGAAATCGAAATATCCTAGGTCCATCAGCGGGTTTTGGTGAAAACCTACTAATAGACTAAAAAACTCCTATTGCAACATAATTTATAATTATTAGAAGTTTAGCCATCAAAAATATCATCTCCTAGAACTATTGATATTTTTATTTAATTTAATAAATCATGATTAAATATTATAAAAAATATTTTTAAAATAAAAAAATTTTCAGTGCACGCAGGGCCTGAGTCATCTGACTTCAGGCCCACGTAGGGCCCAAAGTCATTTGACTTCAAGCCCTCCTAGCGTGATTTCAGGTCGTGCGTTTGAATCTGAAATTACGTGTTTTGATAAGTTTTTTTTATATATTAATATATTTATTAAATATTATCTTATATATTAATTTATATTAATCAAATATAAAAAATCATCTCTTTATATTTTTGAAATCATGTTGGAAGAGATGTTTTTTTAACTGAAATATTTTTTCTTTCTTTACCTTATGTTTTTTTGCCGATTCCATAATATCTTATTTTAAAATGAAAAGTTTGAAAAAGCACGTTCAGATGTCTCGGAATTCGTTACTGAGAAAGAGAAAGAGAAAGACAGTACTTGACGAGAGGGGTATATGAGAAAATTCACTAAAATGAGTGCGCCCTATGGTAAAAATAAAACTATGGTACGTTTTTTTTGGTAAATATCAATTCTTGGATACGTCCTTTGATAAATAGTTGATGTAGATTTCAGTGTAGATAGAGAGTTACGAGTTTTTGAAATTGACTTAAATTTGAAGTACTTTGGTAGTTGTGTAATGATCCTAACTGATGAGTTATAGATAGTCGATAACTGATCATAAATCGAACATAATAAGTTAATAAAACGATTGGTGAATACTACTGCTCTATCGGTTGACTACTCATAAAGTAGGAGTATAATTGAAAATGACTATGATTTGATAAAAATGAAAGTTGGATACTCATTTTGGGCATTACTAAAATTTGCTTACCCAGTTCAGTGAATTGCTATTTTTTTTATAGCCATGAAATTATCCAAATAAATACCAGAGTTAATCAACATATTCCCAAACAAATTAAAAACATTTGTTGCCGCAAAATGAATGAAACTATGCAACTTAAATTCCCTAAATATTTGAAACAAATGAAAATAAGTTGGAATATAGTGAATTAAAAATTGCAGTTAGGATCGAATGAATGAAGAGTCTAACCTCATTGTTTAGCAGAGATCTTTCCCTGATAAAAATGCAATCCGTTTAAAAGGTCCATTTCATTCTTACACAACGATCACTTTGTAAGGAGAGACTTTACCATCCTCCTTCAAGAGCCAAATGCTTCCTCCTAGTGGTCTGTGTCGATCCTCGACCTGTACCGTGACCTGCATAGATATTACTTGACATGAACCCATTTAGGACTTGAATATCGGTTAGGATTGGTGCATATCAAGCATGAACGCAATTGTGTTATGCCAAGCCAAGACCGTGGATGACTCCCTTCAATCCACTTGATACCTCTACCCAACTATAAAAGCAATAAAAGAAAGTCATAATTTTATGGGTGGAATTGACCTTTGATTAAGTTGATTAAATTTGAATTGTATTTTGATATTTGATTAATATGTTTGATGATTGAGTAATGTGTTACATGGGTAAAAGTTACTTGAATATTTGATATTAAAAAAGTTCTAGTGGGTCAATATTAATTGACACTTGATACTTGGAAGTCTAATTATAATAAGAGTTGACAATGTTAGATCAGGTAGTAGACGAATTTAGGATGATCAGCCCGGCTTTATAGAAGTTTCCCATCAGTTATCAGGGTAAATTGGGAAGCACTCACGGTACAGTTGGCGGTCTAAAAACCCAGCATCCCAGGATTCGCGTCTCATTTGGAAGAAAAATTCTTGCAAATATATCGTAGCAGTGAAATGGGTAGATATTCAAATGGGTCATTAACCGTAAAATAGGTCCAACAAGTATTAGCAATGAAAGTCCTAATAGATTGAGACATAAGAGAAAATCCTAATAGGCATGGAGGACTAGAGGTTAGACAATGACAAAATGTAAGTCGTGAATGACTAGATGTTAGAAAATATAAGTCATGAAGGACTAAATGCTTGGTAGTGACAAAAGTTTAATAGGTTGATATTTGGCAATGGAAGAAGTCATGGTAGCTCTAAGAATTTGATGCTAAGCAAGAGTGAAGTCCAAGAGGAATGAATTTTAGACGGTTGGAAATAAAGATTAAAACAATGCTAATACTTTTTCCCCCTTGGTTCGGAGTCTTCGACAAAATTAGAAGTGCTTGTAATGAAAATAATTATATCGACAAATATAAAGAAGACGATAGAACGTAGTCGTCAGAATAGCGTTACGATGTCATAGAGCAGTTTTCGGAGTAGCACACAAGAGCGAAAGTCATATGGAATTGATGTTCCAAGCTCCTAGTCGATGCTCCTTATAAAGGTTGTTCCGGGTGCCTAGAAGGTGCACTGATTGCCCCTATTGCGCTGACAAGGTGAGACTTGATGAAACTCTATCCGCGCCAAGTCTATCTGGGTCCGAGCGCTTGGACCGCCCTCTGGGTGCCTGAACTTAAACGTAATTCGCCCACTCCACGTGCGCCAACTTAGCTATGTGCAGGGCTGGGTCAAAATGGTCCAGGTGCCCTGATCTTCTTCCGGGCGCCTAGAAGTTGATTTTCCAGCACACCTCTAGCTTTACCTTTCTTCACCATAGAGTTAGAGAAACAAACATAATATGGAGTTTAAATACATTTTGATAGTCTCGAGACTATTTGGTTATGACTTTGGATTTTGCTGAAATCCTAGGCCGAATCGACGCCTACTATTCCCTCAATGGGGAACGTGTCATCACCTACTCCTCTAAGGAGAATTTATCTTTGCCAAACATTAGGTCCTCTAGACCTGTTTAAACTTTTGCTCGACATTCGATATAGACTTTCGGGACTCTAAACATTCAATCCTCGACCCACCTAGACTCCTGCTCGTTGTCCTCGATCTGCCAGGACTCCTGCTGGATCTTCTTGACTAGGACTTCGTTGCCCAATCCTCGACCAGGTCTTCATGCCCAATGTCCCTGGGTAGGTCTTCATTGCCCAGTTATCTGACCAGGACTTTATGCCCAATTTCCTTGACCATATCTTCTTTCCCTAATCACTTAATTGGGACTTCTTGCGTAGCATCAACTAGGACTTCCTTGCATACTCAGTTCAACTCTATTAGATCACAAGAACCTATAACTTTGAACTTTTGCTAATATCAAAACCCAAGTTTGATTAGTTTGTGTTTCTAGCATCAACAGTAAATTCCATTGGTAAACAGGTGGTCTTCCAGTTTTATCTCTCCCATCAACATCAGCTATCCACACATAGATTTTCAATGCATCTGAGCCACATTTGAAAGATTTAAATTTCAATAAATTTCGATGGTTCAGATGCATGCAACCTCAACATCTCTCTCTCTCTCTCTTTGCCAATGCAAACCAAATCTCTTCTTTGTTAAGTCTTCGAAGGTAAAAAAATTTGGCATTCTATTTTAGTTGGTGAGATTGTCCACTGAAAGCATTTGCAGTTTTCTTATGTTCCTCTTAGGCGGCAACAACTCGCTTAGGTTTCAATGAAACCCATATACCAACTTGGTTTGGCTCTCTGTATTCGAGTTTAGGGTATGTTTGACATTTATACTCTTATTTCAGAATGGTGCAAGAGGTGTGAAAGATGTTTCAGCCTTTAGTTGTAGATCATCCACAAAGGTATGTATCATGGATATGCTCAAGGAACAACATGGGCTTGGTGTTAGGAGATTAGCACTACCATAGGCCTAGTTTGATCCCAGATCAGGCCTTATGTAAGCATGATTTTGTTAGGATTTATACTAAAAGCCTTGCTTTCTGTATGGGCATCTACATTTTGAAAGAAAATCACAAGATCATTGTTTGCATGTTTATATTAGTATGTACATATTGTCTAATACTTTACACTGTAGATAACATGGTGTGTGGTGTCACACAGAAGATCATGTTATCAGTCTCTTGTAGAGTATAAGTAGAGGCTCACAACCGAGATGGATTTGGACAAATTATCAGGATGGTTGTAGTGTAATTTGGTGTTGGTTTGTCTTAACGATAGAATTACATTAGTGCACTTTGTGTGTATTGAGCAGGACTGACATAGAGGTGATTCAATTTATACTGACTTCATAATTGAATCAGACCTCAGTTATTATGAAGTACATGCTCTTAATCCCGATATAATAACGGACACATGTACTTAGGTATTTATTTCCTTGATTTACCAATGGGCAAGATTTATTCTGTTAAATCGATAGGCTCGATAAGTTGGGAAATAATATTATTTACATGGTGTGTCGTTGATTATAGAAGGAAACTGTGTCCTGGCGAGTCAGGTTAATGATGAACTCTTGAGGAGCTCATAAGGCTCGTCATGTTAAATCCTGTAGGTGGACTTGGCTCGACATGATGATAAGGTTGAGTGGTACTACTCAAGGAGTTAGATGTTGATTAATTAAATTGTTAGTAATTTAAATTAATTAATGGACATTCGATATCTTAAACACGGGGAGATACTTGTACTCATAATAGGTGGAGCCCATATTTAAATATGGGGGTTGGTGAGGTAGTTTAATGGGGATCCTTTAGTGGAATGAATCTTCATTAATGGATCGAGCCTTGATCCATTAGGTAGTCAAGATCGAACTCCTCCTCATGGTCCCAATTGTAGCCTTATATATACTCATGTAGTCATGAGACCAAGCCATGCAATTCATCCAACCCTAAGTCTCTCCTCTCCTCCTCCCTCTATCCCTTCTCTCTCCTAGGTCACGTTGGCGATAGGGTGAAGGAAAATTAGGTTTTTCTTCTCCTTCTCATCTCCTCTTCCTTCTTCGGTTATTGCCGGCGATCACTAGATAAGGAGGAGTGTGCTCCTCCTTTGTGGTGCGCGCGAACAAGGGAGAAGAAGGAAGACCGGCGGGCGGCGGGAGCTCCTCCTTGTGGTGCTCGGCGGCGTGTGTGAGGAAGAAGGGAGGAGAAGTTGTCTTCTTCCTTATGTGCTTGGTGCCGCGAGATAGGAAGAAGAAGGAGAGGTTGGTTAGGGTTGTTGTGAGGGAGAAGAGCTCTTCTCTTCTTCTCCTTCACCATCTTCTTCCTTGGAGTGGCCGGTGACAACCCTAGGGTTAGGGTTTGGTTGGCGCAAGAAGAAGGGGTTGGTTGGTGGCCATGGTGACTTCGGTTCTTGGTAGATCGTCACCTACACAACGTCCAAGAATGGAGGGTCATACAATAGAAGATCATGAGGTAAAAGGGAAGGTATAACTCTTCATCTTTGATTCCTTTGATTTCTATCATTTTATGTGGTTAATTAATTATCATTGGTTGTTAATTATTTGTTAATTAATTATGATAATTAATTATTTTGGGCCCCGATGATAAACACAAAAATCGACGATCCGCTCGTCGTCTATTCTGCGACTAATTGGTTAGGCGAGTTACAAGGCTTGAACAACAAGTTTGGTCAAGTAGTAACTCGAATCAATTAGTACGACGATGAGACGGTCGTTTGGGAAATAGGTCTCCATTCGGATTAAAAATTTTAATCCGTGGACATGGAGAGGTTTCCCATGCGCGAGCTGGCATCCCCTTTGGTGAAAACTTTCAATTGGTATCAGAGCAAAGGTTTTTCAATTTTGTGTGTTTTGGATTCGGTTACCTTTTGCACTTTATCATATATTTTATTTTGCCGGATAATAGTAGGATGTGCATAGGCTAACTCTTTGGTTGCAGGCATGAGATTCCAACTATTATGGCTAAAATAATGTGTGTATGTGATTGGATGTGCATGGTTGTAATATTTGAATCCTCGGGGTTGACGAGGCTAAATTTGTATTTGATTTTTGTAATTAAATACGACACTTGTTTAGCTGTGCTTTTTATTTACTTTTGATCTAGATTTGATGTACACTCCTTTGTGGAGTATAGGATCAATGGATGTAAATAAATAACATTTTATCTCGGCTCAGAGATCCCTTCAATGGTGGCTTGCGCATGGATAGGGAGGAGCGGACGAAGTGGCGACACGACTGGAGGTATATTGAAGACTAAAGCCTTAATAGTTGGAAAAATTAGATTTTTCTTGTTTATTGCTTTTAGTTTATGTTCTTGTCATGCTTGCATGAAAATTCCTCAATTATAAATAACTAAGTGGGAGAGGGACCCTAAGGGTTCCATGACCTCTATTACTAATTTGACAAGTGATGCGAACAAGCTTGTACGTTGGCTCTGAGTGCCTTCCTCCCCATCGAATCGGCTTGTTCTGCGGATCACTGGGTCAGACGTGATTATAGAAAATTATTTAGGAGCGTGTGATTTTTCCCATCGGACGACATATAATCCGAGATAATTTTCTTAGTATCGTGTAATGGTAAACACTTAGATGCAAATAATAGTATCCTCCCCATCAGAGTCACTGCTATTATTTGTAGGGTCGAAGAGGAACCAACTATTAATTTTATTTGTCAAAAAGTTAGGTTGACAAGATAATAAAATTAATGGGTAAAACCTCCTCTTACAAATGTAGATTCGTATACGTCTACACTATCGCGTCATGCGAAATTCTCGGTGTTTTGAGGAGTTGGTTGATTTTAAAATTTATTATTTTGAGGAATTAATATTTTTTGAAATCTAAATTGTGTGATCGTTGTGATTCTCAGGAAAATTTTCAAAATGGCTTTCAACCCACTTGCTTTAAAAGAAAATGAACATACTGCCCCTAACTTTAATGATTGGGAACCGAACCTGGATTGTCTTGACTGCCGAGGAATCCAATTGTGTACTTTTCGAGTACTGTCCTGAAAAACCTAGCGTGAATTATGATGAAGAGGAGAAGGAACGTTTTAGGCAGTGGATAAAAGCAGACAAGATGGCACAGAGTCATCAACATCAGGCTTCTTCCACTACTTATTATATGACGTTCAATTTCAAAGAACTCTTTGGACATCATAATCGGGCCGCTAGGTAAGAGGCCATGAGGAGCTTGATGACGACCACCATGATTGAGGGTTTGCCCGTGAGGGAATATGTTCTCAAAATAATGGCTCGGTTAAATGAGATGGAAATCCTTCGAGCAGAGATCGATGGGGAAACCCAGGTCGATATCATTCTCCAATCTCTACCAAAGAGTTTTGAGCAGTTTCGCCTAAGCTATAATATGAACAAACGTACATATTCATTGGCGGAACTTTTGACAGAACTCCAGGCGTTGGAAGGGTTTTCTCCTTAGAGTGCACATGCTTTCGTTGCTCAAGAGGTTTCTACTTCTAAACCGAAAGGCAAGAAGAAGAAGAAACAAGCTGGGGCAAAGAAAGTGGCTGGATTACAGGGACCTCAGGATGGCGTGAAGAAGCCGAAAGGCAAGTGCTTCACGTACAAGCAGATTGGACATTGGAAGGTGGACTGCCCCCACCGTTAGAAGAATAATCAAGGTATATCTTTTTTTTAGTTGTTGAAACATGCTTAGCAGTGCTATCTACTGGTACCTGGTGTGTAGATATGGGAGCCACTGATCATGTCTGCAATTCTTTGCAGGGGTTCTAGGAAACCCACGATTAGCTAATGGAGAGATTACCGTATACATGGGCAATGTTATAGAGGTGGCGTCTGTTGCAATGGGAGACGTTTATTTATCTTTTGATAGAAATAAAGTTTTGATTTTAAGAAATTACCTTTATGTACCTACTTTTAGAAAGAACCTTGTTTCAATTTCTAAAATAATAAATGATGGGTATTATATTTCTTTTAATGACAGAGTTGTTATAAAAAGGAATAGAAAGATTATCTGTTCAGGTAAATTGGTTAGCAATTTGTACACTTTAGAACCAAAATCTCCCACGATGCAAATAGAAGTAAATAACTCATCGTCTAACCTTAAGAGAAAAGAACCTTTGAAGATGAACCAAACATATCTTTGGCATCTATGACTTGGTCATATTAACCTTAGTATGATTCAAAGGTTGATAGTTGATGTGCCCTTGGGTTCATTAGTGGTGGAATACTTCCCAACCTGTGAATCTTGCTTGGAAGGTAAAATGACCAAGTGGCCTTTCATGGCCAAGGGGTATAGAGCCAAAGATGTGTTAGAATTGGTTCATTCTGATTTGTGTGGTCCTATGTCTATCCAGGCTAGAGGTGACTTTGAATACTTCGTCTCTGGGCCTTTATGTTTTTCAAGGAGGAATTCTCCTCCTCATGTTTTTGGGCTTGAGTGGAGGTTCCTTCCTAAACGGGTCCAGTTAAGGGACTAGAGTTGACTCTCTCTTTCTGGATTTTGACTTTCTATTGGAGGGATTCGACCATAACGTTGGCTTTGGCCAACTTACGACATAGATATGTTAGACCAAAGAAAACGATAGAGGGGGGAGGGATGAATATTGTAAAAAAATTTCGGACTAAGAAAGAGCAAATACGCAGCGGAAAATAAAGTAACGAAAAGCAAGACAATAGACACGCGGGATTTATTTACTTGGTTCCCGACCCCCCAGGGTCAGTACGTCCAAGGCCTATGTACTCGGCGTGAGTCCACTATTGGTCTCCTTTTCGAAATTTTTGGAGGCGGAGAAAACCGGTCTTACAGTTGATATACAAGCAAAAAGGATATGAATTGAAATGCAACTTGAATTAAAACAAACCAAACAAAAACAGACGATTCGACCAATCCGGAACTCCGAAGCGTCGCGCACTTCCTCCTGGAGCTTCCTTGGTCGCAGAGCTTCGTCTAATCGCTTTTGCTTCGCACGAAATGGCTTAGAATGAATGTAGAAGTTGTGTCTGAAGCTGAGGGCTCAAAGCCCCTTTTATAGGCTTCATATGGGCACCTGTGTTGATGGGGGCGCCTACACATGGCCTCTCCTGCGCGATCCCTTATCCGCAGGCTCGGTCAGTGGTTATCCACCTTCACTTGGGCGCCTGAGCTGATGGGGGCGCCCGTGACCTCACGGGCGCCTGATCCGCCTTGGTTCAATGGCTTTGCAGCTGTGTTTGGGATCTTACCATCACACTTGGGCGCCCGTATCCATTCGGGCGCCTGTGTCCATTCGGGCGCTTAGGCCCAGTGAAGCACCTCCCTTGCAGACGACCAGTCCTTCGATCCTGCAACTAAGGTTAGTACCCAAAACACAACAAGTATTAGTTACAACCGTAGCTGTCTTGGTTCTGACTTCGAATTTCCATGAAACCCTACGTCGAACCGACGCAAGTTCTCACCCCCGAGAACGCGCCTTTCACCTACTCCTTTTCGGAGACGGTTGCCACCCAGTCCTTCGGGTGGACTTTTGCTTAGCTTCCGATACTCTCGGATCTCGAGACGTCCGAACCTTGACCCGTCTCTACTTCTGTCCTTAGTCATCACACAGCTAAGTTGCTCATGTTGGAACTCGGATGGCTAGAGAGGAGGGTGAATATAGCCAGACACAATTTCTTGCAGCTTTTCAAATCTTGCTGCACTTGAAGAGTTAGGCAGCGGAAACAAACAACACCAGTGCAGAAACAAAAATAACAAATAGAAATCAAAACAAACACAGCAAACCAGACGACACAGCGATGTACAAGGTTTGGGGATAACTTGCCCCTACTCCTTGGTGTGCCCGTAAGGTGGGCGATCCCTTGATTGTCGGCAGATCAAGCCCCGGTGAACACCAGATAAGATAGAGCCTCCTACTCGGTGGAGAAACCTCTCCACAGATCTCATAGATGATTGAACTTGAGTACAAGAGATCACATAAGAAGGAACACTCACAAAGATCTCACAGGAATGCAACAAGATCGCTCAAGCACAAAGCAACAGAGAGCACAACCCCACAGCAAAAACATCACTCATTTTTCTGTCTGTCTTTTTTCGCTCCTCTGCTTCCAGCCTCATCTTTGTTGATGCAGTCTTGCCCTGATTGTTGTTTTGGTGTTGACACCGATTTTAGTTTAGGTGGATGATTATTGATGATGATTAAGTCCTGATCGAGGATTAGGCATGGTATGGAAAATCCTAGCTTGGAGGGCTAGGTGTTGGAAAATCCTAATCTGGGAGGTTAGGTGTTGAAAGTCCTAGCTTGGAGGGCTAGGTGTGTGAAAAGTCCTAATTCGGAAGAGGTGGGTGAAAAGTCCTAGCTTGGAGGGCTAGGTGAAAAGTCCTAACTTGGAGGGGTAGGTGCAAATTCCCATCTTGGAGAATTAGGTGAAAAAGTCCTGGCTTGGAGGGTCAGGTCCTAGCTTGGAGGGCTAGGTTTGGAAAAGTCATAATTCGGAAGGGTTGGGTGAAAAGTCCTAGCTTGGAGGGCTAGGTGAAAAGTCCTAACTTGGAGGGTTAGGTGTAAATTCCCAACTTGGAGAGTTAGGTGAAAAATCCTTAGCTTGGAGGGCTAAGGTGGATGAAAACTTAGCTTGGAGGGCTAAGTTTGAGTCCCTGGATCGGTCTGGTGATCGATCAGGGATTCTGGCACGCTGCTCCTTCGTGGATTGGTTTGGTGATCAATCCAGCGATGACTGATCGGTTTGGTGACCGATCAGGGAGCACACAGTGAGGTTGGGAACCTACTGTGCTACTCCTGATCGATCTGGTGACCGATCAGGGAGTATGCGTTTCACCCATTGACTGGCTCCTGATCGGTCTGGTGACCGATCAGGGAGCGAGCAGTGAGGTTGAGTTCCCATGCTGAACTGCTCCTGATCGGTCTGATGACCGATCAGGATCATTGTGCAGATCATTCTGGAGAACGATCCAGCTTCACGGGTTTCTCACTAAGATCGATCAGGACGGTGCCTGATCGGTCTGGTGAGGATCTGATCGGACTGGTGACCGATTAGGAGAACCCCTGATCGGTCAGTTGACCGATCAGAAGGCTTAGGCTGAGAAACTCAGAAATCGCCCGATATAAGGGTGGATCGGTCCGGTGAACGATCCACGACCTGGGATCGGTCTAGTGATCGGTCCAGGAGAATCTCAAAGAAATCGCGATTTCTGATTGAGCGTTGGGGATCGATCAGGATGGATCCTGATCGGTCTGGTGACCGATCAGGAGGCTCTCTGATCGGTCCGGTGACCGATCAGGAGGCTCTCTGATCGGTCCGGTGACCGATCACTTTAATTCAAATTGCATTGTCAGACGCTCTGATCGCGTCTGAACGAATCTGATTCACTGCCACTTACATCTGATACTTGATTTACTGTGTGATATGCTGCTCTAACTCTCTGATTAAGTTGTAGGTGACAGGGGAGGATTCAAACACTCAAGGAGAGGTCAATGGAGGCTTTCCTTGGAGCAGGTTTGTCCGATTCTTCATTTTCGGTTGCAACGGCCGAGCTGCAGACTGGAGCCGAAACTGGGGCTTGGCTGAGGGGATCTCAAGAAGACTAGAGAGGGCTCAGTGGTAGCTGGCGTTGGCAGTGAGGTAGCTGGAGGCTACGGAGGATGTTGTCACCTGGTGCTGTGTGGAGAATCAAAAGGGCGGAAGTTGGCTTCGTAGAGGAAGAGTTCGTGAACTAGTGTTCTTGCCGCGCCTAGTGTTCTCCACATCAAGCTTGCACGTTCTGAAGTTTCATTCTCTTGAGTAAGCTGCTGAAAACTTGAAGCAACCTTCCCTTACTTGAGCGCTTGAAGGAGAGAACAAGGAGCTGGGAGTCCGACAGTGGGAAGTCACGAAGAAGGGTTCTTGCGTGAGATCGCCACTGGGTGGAGCTCAGTGAAGCTTGCTGTGTTCTTGTCCTTGCTAAGTGTTTGAGTAAGATCCTTCTTGTTGTTTCTTTCTGCTTAAACTTTATCTGTGATTGAAACGCTGTGGAGAGGTTTCTCCACCGAGAAGGAGGTTGCGTTATATCCGGTGAAAACCGGGACTTGATCTGCCGACGATCAAGGGATCGCCCACCTTAAGGGCACGCCAAGGAGTAGGGGCAAGTTATCCCCGAACCTTGTAAATCCTCTTGTTAGCGATCTTGGCAGTTGTCTCTGTTTGCTTTCATTTCTGTTTTCGTTTACTGCACTGCTTCACTTTTCTTTGTTTCTTCCGCTGTGCTACTGATAAGTTGAGTGCATGAAACTTGTTATGTTTCAAAGAAAAAGAGATTGGCTATATTCACCCCCCCTCTCTAGCCATCCGTTTCCAACAAGTGGTATCAGAGCTTGGGGCTCTGTACACGGCTTAACATCCAAGAGTTTTCAACAAGATGGCGTTGAGAGAAGGCTTCTCCACCACCCGACTTCTATTCTTTAATGGCACCGACTTTCAATATTGGAGATCAAAGATGGAATACTATTTGAAGATGGATATCCATACTTGGTTCGCGGTGAAGGAGGGATTTACCCCTCTTAAGGATGATGAAGGAAAAGAACTTGAGTCATGGAGGTGGACTGCTGAACAAACACGAATGAGTGAAGCCGACGCGAAGGCGATTGTCACTCTACAATGTGGCATGAACAAAGACCAACTCATCAAGGCTGGTCCTTTCACAAGTGCAAAGGACTTGTGGAACAAACTCATTGAGCTCCACGAGGGCACCCGAGATTCTAGAATCGCCAAGAGGGACTTGTTCCTCAATCAACTCCAAAATCTCGCCATGAAGGAGAATGAGTCGGTAAGTGAACTTCATAGCCGGTTCAAGGAAGTCCTCAATGGACTTCATTCAATTGATGAAAAGGTCGAGAATCGCGACCTTGTGAGGTATGTCTTGAAAGCATTTCCAAGGAATGCTTTGTGGTCATCCATGGTGGATGCCTACAAAGTATCCAAGGATCTATCCATTGTAAAGCTAGATGATTTATTTTGTGAGATGGAATTGCATGAGATGGCTAATAAAGGCACCAAGGAGAAGGGGATTGCCTTAGTTGCAGGGGACCGGTCCAACAAGAAGAAGAAGGAGAAGAAGAAGGAGAAGGAGGTCTCTTCATCTTCATCCTCTTCCGAATCCGAGTCCGATTCTGAAGAAGATGGCAGCGGCTCCTCTTCATCCGAGATGACAAACTTTGTGAGGAGAATGATGCGAAGGAATCGACGTTTCAAGAGTAGAGGTAACACTAGTGAAGTTAAGCTTGATAAGACTAATGCATCTTGCTTTGAGTGTGGTAGAAAAGGGCATTTCAAGAATGAATGTCCAAAACTAAAGAAGAAGGAGGAGAAATCCAAAAGGAAAGAAGGAAGATCCAAGAAGAAGAAGAAGGCTTTGAAGGCCTCTTGAGATGACTCCTCCTCAAGCTCATCCGATGAAGAGAAGGAGGAGAAGAGCACAAGGAACGTGGCACTCATGGCTCTTGGAGAGGAGAGCAGTGATGAATCTTCAAGCTCCTCAAACGCGGCTTCATCATCTTCGGATGATGAAGAGGTAACTTCTCCCGAGCTTGAAAAATGTTATAGAGCAATTGCATGTTTAACTAGTATGCTTAAGAAATCAAAGAATAAGGTTAAAGCATTGCAATTAGAAATTGATCAATTGAAGGCATCTAGAGATGATAATATTGACGATTTGCATGTTGACTTGCTAGAAGATGAAATTAAATCTTTGAAACATGAGATCGAAAATTTGAAATCCTCTAAGGTTGGGGAAGTAAATGATTTGCATGATAACTTGTTAGTAGAGGAAAATCAATCTTTGAAAGGTGAAGTTGAGAAGCTCAAGAATATTCTTGAGAAATTCTCAACTAGCTCTAAGACCTTAGACATGATCCTAAATGCCCAAATGGCAGTTTATAATAGGGCCGGTATTGGTTACTGACCCAAAGAACCCTCATTTGTGTCTCTCATGTCTAGGACTGATATGAGACAATCTAAGACACCCAAAACTCAAAAGAAAGTTGTCAAGGCATGGGTGCCTAAGTCATGTTTAGTTGATGCTTTAGGTCCCAAGGTTTGGGTACCAAAACTTCTATTTTTCGAATTATGTAGGTAATGATTGAGGGGGAGCATCTATCAACTTGGTTCGTTGATAGTGGATGCTCCAAACACATGACCGGGGATAGATCATTGTTTACCATACTTCACAAGAAAAGTAGAGGTAATGTATCATTTGGTAACAATGGTAGTCTTAAGGTCATAGGAATAGGAGACATTCAAATATCCGAATGTCTTAGAATTTCAAATGTCCTTCTAGTCAAGGGGATGAAATTTAATCTCCTAAGTGTCAGTCAATTGTGTGACACGGGTTACACAATTGACTTCCAACCAAGTCAATGTCTAGTTAGACACAATGACACCTTGGACACAGTACTAGTAGAACAAGAGTAGACAATATTTATCAAGTTTCATTTAAAAGTGCTACTAATGTTCTGCTAAGTGTTTCATGTCAAAAGAAGAGGAGTCCACCCTTTGGCACCGGAGATTAGCTCATGTGAACATGAAGAACATCCGGAAGTTGGCCAACAAGGGACTAGTCCGTGGCTTACCAAGCATCAAGTATGAAAAAGACAAACTTTGTGATGCATGTCAAATGGGTAAGCAAACAAAATCTGCACATAAAGGTAAAAGCGCTGTAAGTACATCCAATGCTCTAGATTTACTTCATATGGATGTATTTGATTGTAGTACCATCATATCATTGAATGGAAGTAGATATTGCTTTGTGATCATTGATGATTTCACTAGATACACATGAACTTACTTTTTAAAATATAAGGACCAAACCTTAGATGTTTTCATTTTTTTTTGTAGAAGAGTTGAAAATGAAAAATCATTAACCATTAAGACAATTAGAAGTGATCATGGAGGTGAATTTCAAAATCAAAGGTTTTTAGAGTTTTGTCAAGATAGAGGTTATAAGCATGAGTTCTCTACTCCTAGAACACCACAACAAAATGGTGTTGTAGAGAGGAAGAATCGTGTTCTTCAAGAGGCTGCACGAAGCATGCTCAATGAGTACTCACTCCCGAGTTACTTGTGGGCTGAAGCTGTAAATACAGCTTGCTATGTGCAAAACAGAGTCCTCATCCATAGGTTCTTAGGAAAGACTCCCCAGGAATTTTGGTTTGGAAAACCACCTACGGTTAAACACCTTAGGGTGTTTGGTTGTAAGGTGTTCATTCTAAACACCAAGGACCACCTTGGGAAGTTCACGGCAAAGGCTGATGAAGGGATACTAGTCGGGTACTCCCTCGTTAGTAAAGCCTACCGAGTGTACAACAAGAAATCTAGATTAGTTGAAGAGTCTTCTGATGTGGTCTTTGAAGAAATTCCAAAATCAACTGACCAATCAGAAAATGTAGAAGGAGTTCAACTCGAACTTAGGAGACTAAGTTTGAATGAGAGTCCAAATGCTGTTGATGGTAATGAATCCGATAACGGTGAGCCTAGACAATCCATTGATCAGCCGGATCCTGAGGCTGACCTTGTGTCTGGTGAACCTATTCAAGAAGCACCACCAACACCAAGGCAAACTAGATTAGCCTCTAGTCATCCCCAAGATCAAATTGTTGGAGACATCCATCAGGGGGTTAGAACTAGATCATTCTTCCGGAATAAGGCTAATGAAGTTGCCCTAATTTCCGAAGTTGAACCTAGGAAAATTGATGAAGCATTAAGTGATCCCGATTGGATCATTGCAATGCAAGATAAACTAGGTCAATTTGAAAGGAGTCAAGTTTGGGACTTAGTCCATAGACCCAAGAAGACCTCCGTTATTGGAACCAAATGGGTCTTCAAGAACAAATTGAACCATAAGGGAGAAATCATTAGAAACAAGGCACGCTTGGTAGCCAAGGGATACAGTCAAGTTGAAGGCCTTGATTATGATGAGACCTATGCTCCCGTGGCACGATTAGAGTTCATCCGATTGATGCTTGCATTTGCAACACATCGTGGTTTCAAATTATATCAAATGGACGTCAAATCGACCTTTCTAAATGGTTTAATTAGGGAAGAGGTCTACATCGATCAACCACCGGGGTTTAAGAGTACCGAATTTCCAAACCACCTGTTCAAACTCAAAAAGGCACTGTATGGCCTTAAACAAGCTCCCCGGGCTTGGTATGAGCGGTTGTCGACATTCTTGATAGAAAAGGGCTTCGTTAGAGGTCAAATAGACCCTACACTAATTCTACGAAGAGATGGTGACAATATTTTTGTAGCCCAAGTATATGTCGATGACATAATCTGTGGCTCAAATAATAAGGGCTATCTAAATGAGTTCATTGGACACATGGAGAGTGAGTTTGAAATGAGTCTAGTGGGAGAGTTGACTTTCTTCCTTGGACTTGAAATCAAGCAAACTCGCGATGGTATCCATGTGCACCAATCAATGTATACACAAGAAATGCTTCGGAAATTCAATATGAGTGATTCAAAAGAGGTAACCACTCCCATGGCGACAAACACAAGATTAGACAATGATGAGAGTGGTAAACCCGTTGATTTAACTCAATATCGAAGTATGATAGGTAGTCTGCTATACCTTACAGCTAGTCGACCTGATATACTATTTGCTGTAGGTATGTGCGCTAGGTATCAACTTTGTGCCAAGGAATCCCACTTAATCGTTGTTAAGCGGATTTTGAGATATCTCAAGGGCACAATTGGTGTAGGTCTTTGGTACCCCCGTACCGAATCTTTTGATTTGATTGGCTACACGGATTCCGACTACGCTGGATGTAAGTTGGACCGGAAGAGCACAAGTGGGGGTTGCCAATTCTTAGGCTCGTCCTTAGTATGTTGGTCAAGTCGGAAGCAACATTGTATTGCTCTCTCCACGACCGAGGCAGAATATATCGCCATGGGAGAGAGTGTATCACAATTGTTGTGGATGATACATACTTTAGAGGACTATGGATTGAGTTACAAGGGTGTGCAAGTGTTATGTGATAACATAAGCACAATTAACTTAACCAAGAATCCAGTCCATCATTCTAGGACCAAACATATTGAGGTGCGTCATCACTTCATTAGAGATCATGTAGCTAGGAGAGATATTGTACTCTCACATGTAGAGTCCAAGTCAAACCTAGCTGACATCTTCACTAAACCACTCCCCGAAAATGAGTTTAGTTTCCTAAGACGGGAGTTGGGAATGTGTCGTGCTTCATAGGGTTGAATTACATTCAAAACCCTTCATGATTATTTCAAAAATGTTGGGAAACATTTGGGTAACTTTGGGAATATCTCACACAAACTATAAGGTTTACCAAAACGTTTTTGCTTGCTAGAAATGGGGTGAGATGTTAGGTTCAACTAAATTTCTCAAAATGTCATTGCATCCCTTGAGAAGTTAAGTTGACGAGATAATAATCACGGTGGTGACCAAGTATGGGGAAAACCGATGCATAACATATGTGTATTTAGCTCCATGATCATACTTGGACATTCCAATCAAGGCAACTTGATTGGAAACTTGATTTTGGAACAAAAAGTGATTGAATTTGCTTGAATGATTGATTGATTGAGTTTGACTCCATTTGGTTGGATCAAAGTGATTGTTGAACTTTTAAGGACCTTAAATCCTTGTTCAAGGATCTATTTTAGTCATGAGATCATGTCCAAGTTCGATAAACTTCATCAGATCTCCTTGGAGAGCTTCAGAAATTCTGAAACTGAACATTTCAGTTCGTATCAGGGAGAATCAGGAACCCTGATCGGTCACTGGACCGATCAGGCCTAGGGCTGATCGGTCCCCGGACCGATCTAGCTTCATCCTGTGACGATCGGTCCACAGACCGATCGGAGGGCCATCAGTGACTCTCCGAACTTTTTGACCAAGTGTTCTGAGCTAGCCTGGATCGGTCCCCGGACCGATCTGGCACCCTATGGGGATCGGTCCATAGACCGATCAGGGGGCTCCCAGGTTTTTCTTCGGACCCTACTGTCCATGCCCTGATCGATCAGACGACTGATCAGGAGCACGCCTGATCGGTCACTAGACCGATCAGGACCAGGTCAGTCCGATCAGGATGTAGCCTAGCGAAACTCCGTTCAATCGCATTAAATTCTGGTTGGTGGACCGATCCACCAACCAAATAACACCTCCCGAAACACTTCCATCTCCCGAACCCTAGCGCCGAAAACCCTTCTTGCGCGACTCTGTGTGTGCGAGAGTGCCTCCTGCGTGTTCGTCTTCCTCTCGTGAGCGTGAGTGTGAAGGTCTCCAAACCCTGTGCGAGTTCTTCTCTCGCAGAAACACCTTGCGACTACGTCTTGCGCCATGAGCATCCTTCCGCGCAAATTTCTTACTCTTGACCTCCAAGAACTACACTGATGGCACCAAAGTAAGTTCTTGCCTTGGTTTCTTCCTTCAAATCAGTCTATGGTGTTTGTTTGTGAAGCTAACCATGTTTTGGTTCTTGTTCTTGCTGTGGTGCCGTGATCATTTTGTATTCGCCGTGACCTCACTTTCTCACCAAATGATCAAATCGATTTTTCACCTCATTATTGTTCTATTGTTGATCTTGATCTAATGTCTAACTATGATTGGGTCTTACCCTTGATGATCAAAATCATTGTTCTTGAATTCTTGATTCATTCTATGTTCATCTTGCTCAAATTGATTAAATCATGACCAATTCGATCCTTTTAGAAAGTCTTCTAAGGGAAAGGAGGTTTTGGAGGGCAGTTCGAGGGGGAAGGCTCCTTCGTCATCTACACCTTCTCAAAAGCCTCCACCACCTCAACATACTCGGTTTTCGAGTCCTGGTCTTGCTTTCAAATTCCAGTGGCACAGTTTCAAGTTAATGCCATGTCGAACTATCGACCATTCCTTCATCTATGACCATTGCCCAACCATCCGACACATTATCACCCATTATAATCTCCAATCTATTCTTTATCTTGAGAGACCAATCAACCTTGACTTGGTCTCTGAATTCTATAACAATATGATGAGTGGAGAGGGCACCGGGTGGAGCACGGGGTGGAGGACCCGTGTTGCCGGTATTGATCTTGATTTCAATCGATCTATTTTCACTAATTTTCTCGGCTGTCGCAGATCAAACAATGATTTCTTTCTCTACCCTTTTCCTCCTAATCCCCTTCCAGTTCCATTCAATGGAGTAACTCCCGATTCCATCTACGAGTACTTTCTAGGCCATCCCAGGCCAGGGGGTTCTGGTGAGCGCACCCGTGACTTTCCCACTTTTCCTGCTCTTCGTCTTTCCCCTGTTGACTATGTGTTGTTTAAAATCATCACCAATTGTCTCCTTCCAACTACTTCGAAACACCTTGATGAGATTCACTCATTCCACTGCTTGATGCTTTACGGGATGCATCAGCAGTTAGACTTTGACCCAGTGTCTTCGGTCTATTTCTCTATCATCGTCCACAGTATGTAGTTATCCCAGTCAGTCTATATGCCATTCGGTCATATCATCACTGCCTGGCTGGAGTCGGTTGGCATCGACGTTTCACAGGGCCGAATTATGCCGATGATTCAACAGGACTGCCGTCTGGATCGTCGCATGCTTGCTCAGTCCGGCATTGTTCTTGGGGCCGAGGGGCTGAGGTGGAAGGATCGCCACCGCGCGCGGGAGCTACCGCGGGCAGTTCATGACCAGGGGGCGCCAGCTATTACTGCAGATTATGATGAGTGGGCTCCTGATCTACGCTGGCAGATTGCGGAGATAGAGCGGAAGATAGAGCACGAGTTACACATCTCCGGGCTTTGGCGACAGGAGGTCAGCTCCGAGTTTCAGTCTTTTGATCGCCGTTTTGATGCCCTAGCATCTGATGTCTCTGAGATGAGTTCGTTCCAGGACAGATGGTATAAAGACTGGTATCATCATATGTTTCTTGATGGTGCGTCCCCCAGTGGCCCTTCACCCGGGGATATCATATATATCGATGATTCCAACGATGATGCCGCTGACGATTGCTGAATTCATGATTTGTGTGACTTGTGGGTTGAATGCCCTGCGACTTGACTATTGTGGCCTTGTGCCACACGTATCTTCTTTTGATGCATGTGTTCTGCATCTTGCTACTTTTCTGATGTTTATGCTTTGACTTGTCTAACTTTACCTCACATGCTTATCTAATCTTAGTATGTCTATTGTTGATGGCATGATTGTTTATCTGAGTTTTATCTGCATGTTTGCTACATTGCCATGTTCATGCTTATAATGCCATGTCTAGTTGATACATATGACTGTCATGACATGCTTTGTGAGTTGTTCATGACATGCTTTGTGAGTTGTTACTTCCTGTTCGTATGATGCATGTGATTGCTATATCTTGCTCTATCTTTTTCACATGTGTTCATATGGTTATTCTAAACCTATCACATCTTTGTTGATTTGGGATACCCTTAGGGTTGAGGGGGAGTTTGGTTTAAACTTAACAGCCATTCTAGACCCCTTTTCGGTGTTTGACAAAGGGGAAGAGAGTATTGGTTGGTTAAGTTTAGGATGATCATGTTGTAGGGGGAGGATCTGGATTCCCTTAAGATTCTAAAGTTAAAAAATATTGATTAAGATCCCTAAACTTAAATCGGATTGTCAAACAACAAAAAGAGGGAGATTGTTGATGCAGTCTTGCCCTGATTGTTGTTTTGGTGTTGACACCAATTTTAGTTTAGGTGGATGATTATTGATGATGAATAAGTCCTGATCGAGGATTAGGCATGGTATGGAAAATCCTAGCTTGGAGGGCTAGGTGTTGGAAAATCCTAATCTAGGAGGTTAGGTGTTGAAAATCCTAGCTTGGAGGGCTAGGTGTGTGAAAAGTCCTAATTCGGAAGAGGTGGGTGAAAAGTCCTAGCTTGGAGGGCTAGGTGAAAAGTCCTAACTTGGAGGGTTAGGTGCAAATTCCCATCTTGGAGAATTAGGTGAAAAAGTCCTGGCTTGGAGGGTCAGGTCCTAGCTTGGAGGGCTAGGTTTGAAAAAGTCATAATTCGGAAGGGTTGAGTGAAAAGTCCTAGCTTGGAGGGCTAGGTGAAAAGTCCTAACTTGGAGGGTTAGGTGTAAATTCCCAACTTGGAGAGTTAGGTGAAAAATCCTTAGCTTGGAGGGCTAAGGTGGATGAAAACTTAGCTTGGAGGGCTAAGTTTGGGTCCCTGGATCGGTCTGGTGATCGATCAGGGATTCTGGCACGCTGCTCCTTCGTGGATCGATCTGGTGACCGATCCAGCGATGACTGATCGGTCTGGTGACCGATCAGGGAGCACACAGTGAGGTTGGGAACCTACTGTGCTGCTCCTGATCGATCTGGTGACCGATCAGGGAGTATGCGTTTCACCCATTGACTGACTCCTGATCGGTCTGGTGACCGATCAGGGAGCGAGCAGTGAGGTTGAGTTCCCTTGCTGAATTGCTCCTGATCGGTCTGATGACTGATCAGGATCACTGTGCAGATCGTTCTGGAGAACGATCCAGCTTCGCGGGTTTCTCACTAAGATCGATCAGGACGGTGCCTGATCGGTCTGGTGAGGATCTGATCGGACTGGTGACCGATCAGGAGAACCCTTGATCGGTCAGTTGACCGATCAGAAGGCTTAGGCTGAGAAACTCAGAAATCGCCCGATATAAGGGTGGATCGGTCCGGTGAACGATCCATGACCTGGGATCGGTCTGGTGATCGGTCCAGGAGAATCTCAAAGAAATCGTGATTTTTGATTGAGCGTTGGGGATCGATCAGGACGAATCCTGATCAGTCTGGACCCAGCCTGATCGGTCTGGTGACCGATCAGGAGGCTCTCTGATCGGTCCGGTGACCGATCACTTTAATTCAAATTGCATTGTCAGACGCTCTGATCGCGTCTGAACGAATCTGATTCACTGCCACTTACATCTGATACTTGATTTACTGTGTGATATGCTGCTCTAACTCTCTGATTAAGTTGTAGGTGACAGGGGAGGATTCAAACACTCAAGGAGAGGTCAATGGAGGCTTTCCTTGGAGCAGGTTTGTCCGATTCTTCATTTTCGGTTGCAACGGCCGAGCTGCAGACTGGAGCCGAAACTGGGGCTTGGCTGAGGGGATCTCAGGAAGACCAGAGAGGGCTCAGTGGTGGCTGGCGTTGGCAGTGAGGTAGCTGGAGGCTACGGAGGATGTTGTCACCTGGTGCTGTGTGGAGAATCAAAAGGGCGGAAGTTGGCTTCGTAGAGGAAGAGTTTGTGAACTAGTGTTCTTGCCGCGCCTAGTGTTCTCCACATCAATCTTGCACGTTCTGAAGTTTCATTCTTTTGAGTAAGCTGCTGAAAACTTGAAGCAACCTTCCCTTACTTGAGCGCTTGAAGGAGAGAACAAGGAGCTGGGAGTCCGACAGTGGGAAGACACGAAGAAGGGTTCTTGCATGAGATCGCCACTGGGTGGAGCTCAGTGAAGCTTGCTGTGTTCTTGTCCTTGCTAAGTGTTTGAGTAAGATCCTTCTTGTTGTTTCTTTGTGCTTAAACTTTATCTGTGATTGAAACATTGTGGAGAGGTTTTTCCACCGAGAAGGAGGTTGCGTTATATCCGGTGAAAATCGGGGCTTGATCTGCCGACGATCAAGGGATCGCCCACCTTAAGGGCACGCCAAGGAGTAGGGGCAAGTTATCCCTGAACCTTGTAAATCCTCTTGTTAGTGATCTTGGCAGTTGTCTCTGTTTGCTTTCATTTCTGTTTTCGTTTACTGCACTGCTTCACTTTTCTTTGTTTCTTCCGCTGTGCTACTGATAAGTTGAGTGCAGGAAACTTGTTAAGTTTCAAAGAAAAAGAGATTGGCTATATTCACCCCCCCTTCTCTAGCCATCCGTTTCCAACAATCTTAATCTCCCTCTCACCATCACAAGCTTCATAAGCATCCACTGAGCCAGCCTGAACCCACTGACCTCCCTGAGCACTCAGTCCACTGAAGACCTCCTCTCCAGCTGAGTTTCCATCAGTCGCCAGCTGCTCCAGTTGCCGTTGAAACCTGAGAAGGAGAAACAAACAAACCTGCTCCAAGGAAAACCTCCCATTGACCCTCCTTGAGTGTTTGAATCACCTGCTATCATCTGCACACTCCCACAGAGGCTTAGCAATGTATATCAAATGAAATCAGCAATGTATCAGAGAATCGGCAGAGAAAACAGAGCGATCAGACACTTCTGACAGCGTATTTGAATTAAAGTGATCGGTAACCGGACCGATCAGAGGGTCTCTTGAACGGTCACCAGACTGATCAGGCTGGGTTCAGACCGATCAGGCTCCGTCCTGATCGGTTCCCAACGCTCAATCAGACATCGCAATTTCTTCGGGATTCTCCTGGACCGATCACCAGACCAATCCCAGGTTATGGATCGATCACCAAACCGATCCACCCCTTTACCGGGCGATTTCTGAGTTTCGCAGTCCAAACTTCCTGATCGGTCACCGGACCGATTAGGGAGCCTCCTGATCGGTCACCAGACCGATCAGGTCATGACCAGTCCGTTCAGGATCCGTCCCGATATATCATAGTGAGAAACTCGCGGCCCTGGATCGTTCTCCAGAACAATCTGCACAGTGATCCTGATCGGTCACCAAACCGATCAGGAGCAGATCAGCAAGGGAACTCAACCTCACTATGTGCTCCCTAATCGGTCACCAGACCGATCAGGAGCCAAGCAGTGGGTGAAACACATACTCCCTGATCGGTCACCAGACCGATCAGTCATCGCTGGATCGGTCACCAGACCGATCCACGAAGGAGCACCGTGCCAACTCCCTGATCAGTCACCAGACCGATCCAGGGGCTCCAACCTAGCCCTCCAAGCTAGGACTTTTTCACCTAACCCTCCAAGTTGGGAATTTTCACCTAACCCTCCAAGTTAGGACTTTTCACCTAGCACTCCAAGCTAGGACTTTTCACCCAACTCTTCTGAATTAGGACTTTTCCACACCTAGCGCTCCAAGCTAGGACCTGGCTTCACTCACCAGGATTTCATCTAACCTGGCTTCACTCACCAGGACCCGGCTTCACTCACCGGGATTTCAATCACCTGGCTTCACTCACTAGGACCCGGCTTCACTCACCGGGATTTCAACCTAGCTTTATTCACTAGGATTTTCATCACCTGGCTTCACTCACCAGTACCCGGCTTCACTCATCGGGATTTCCATCACCTGACTTCACTCACCAGGACCCGGCTTCACTCACCAGGACCCGGCTTCACTCACCGGGATTTTCATCACATGGCTTCACTCACCATGACCCGGCTTCACTCACCGGGATTTCCATCACCTGGCTTCACCCACCAGGACCCGGCTTCACTCACCGGGATTTTAACCAGCCTAGCTTCCCAAGCTAGGACCTGACTTCACTCACCAGGGTTTCATGCCCAGTCCCCGACCAGGACTTAACCCAAATTCGCTCAACCAAACTTAAATCGTTGTCAATACCAAAACAACAATCGGGCCAGACTGCATCAACAATCTCCCCCTTTTTGTTGTTTGACATCCCGATTTAAGTTTAGGCATTAAATGATCAATTTAAGCGTGAGGGGAATCAAAGTCCTCCCCCTACAATAACCCTAAAGTTAATCAACCATTTTCTCCCCCTTGTCAAACATCGAAAAGGGTATGGTTATTAAGTTTGAACATACCTCCCCCTCAAACACGAGTCTCTCCCCAAACCCAAAATAATCAAAGTTAAGTTTTGAATTGCACATGAAAACATATACAGAATAATATCATGGTCAAACATGTATATGTTTCATATGACAAGTAACTCAAAGGATGATTTTGGAACTGCATATGAGAGGCATATACCATAAATGTATCATGGCAACAATGTATATGCATCATACGACAACAATTATCGCAGTTCCATCAGACTGATGATCGATACAGAAAAATTTCTGATTTATTTATGAACGATCAATTTTCTGAAAAAATTCTATAATTCTGATTCGTTCCTGATCAGACTGTAATAACAATTGGCATCCCGTAACAGTGAAGTAGACTCTATTAATATTCGATATTTCAGAAAAATTTCTGAAACACGACATTAAGAACAAGAGTCATGACTCAAACAAACCCTTTCTTATGAATTTGAACATTCCAACATAGGTTTGTATCAAATCAGTATTTAGGTTTTGTTTCAAGTACCACTTGAACAAATTTGTACTTCCTTAGTACCAAGATTGTACCAATGGAGGATCAAATAAATTTCAATGTAATTGGTTTGTATCAGATTTGTTTGTAGTATGATCATTAAACTGATATAATTCTATGGAAGGTGATTGGTCTCAGGAGTTTTTGGATCAATTTGGAACGATCTGGGAATTCCTTGATCAGAATTGATCTGATCGGTCACCAGACCAATCAGAGTGAGTCCTGATCGGTCGGTGGACCGATAGGTATGACACAGAAAGGTTTTTGAAACTGAGAAGTTTCAGAAACGGTTCTGTTTCAACGTTTGAACACTCTAAACCCTAACACAATCAAATTTAACTCCTAACAGAGTTCCATTAAATAATACTCATGTTCCTTAACCAAAGAAAACAACATGATTTGCATCTCTTTAACTAACATGTATATTTTCAAATCATGCAACATCTCCAATATAACTTGAGAGTAAAACTCATACATACAACCATCTCCAATATTTTAAAGTGTGATTCAGAAAATACATGGTAAGCATGAATGTGATGAGTTGGACTTTCTATGGTAAATACAAAGTGACTAGTGTCCCTTAACTAAGGTTTATTCCACATTAAGAATTTCTATGAAAAGAGACACAAACATGTTTGTATTGATTTCAATGAGTGATCACATCTCCAAAACATGCTTGTAGTTTGTCCGACATGCATTTATTTTATTTACCTCATTTAGACAGTTTCGAAAACATGCATTCACAAAAATATGAAGTTGCCATGGAATTGTCTAAATTCTTTAATTGTATGCAGTCAAAAGAAATTAACCTAGACCTCAAATTTATGATGAGATATTGCAAGAGTAAACTGTTATTCTAACTTATACCTCATATGGCAGTAACCTCAAACTTGCAATAATAAAGCTACACATTCTAGGCAATCCACAGTAGAAACGATTCATGTGTCAACCTAAACCATTCATGCAAAATATATAATTTTTTTTCAAAACTTGTAGATTTATTTTGAAGCGTGGATATACCATCATTCATTGCATGAAAAGTTTCCTTATTGCCCAAATGAGATTTCATTAATCACTGGACAAGGGATCATCTTGTTATAAGAACTAAAACAATGAAGCTCAAAGCATTTAATTCGTATTTTCCATAACCAACCATGTGAATGACAATTTTTATCTTGGTCATGGGTTTGGAGCACCAAATATCAACCTCCCATGTTGATAGATGCTCCCCTCAATTAATGCTTATACAATTCTAAATATTGAGGTTTTAGGTACCCAAATTTTGGGACCTAAGGAATCTACAATGAGTGACTTTGGCACCCATGCCTTAGTCTTTTTCTTTCTAACCTTTTGAACCCTAGAGTCATTTGATGATCTAAATTGGGTTCTTAACATTAATGATACAAAGGTTGGTTCTTTAGGTCGGTAACCTATACCGACCCTATTGTAAACCGCCCTTTGGGAGTTTAAGATCATGTCCAATGTTTTAGAGCTAGTTGAAAACTTCTCAAGAATATTCTTGAGATCCTCAATTTTGCTCCTCAAGTCCTTATTGTCATTCTCAAGGGTCTTAACATGTGAGTCATCAATTACCTCATCCTTAGAGGTTTTCAATTCCTTTACTTCTAATCTTAATGATTTAACTTTTGCCTTAGATTTCTTAAGCATGTTTGTTAAGCAAGCTATTGTTCTATAGCACTTATCTAACTCGGGAGAAATTACCACTTCATCATCCGAAGATGATGAAGGCGCGGTTGAAGAGCTACTTGATTCGTTATCACTTACTTCTCTCGAGTCCTCTAGTGCCATGAATGCCATGTGACAGTGAGTGTTCTTCTCCTCCTTCTTCTTCTTGTTGTTACCTGCCACTAAAGCAATCCCTTTCTCTTTGGGACTTTGGTTAGAGATCTCATGTAATTCCATCTCACAAAATAAATCCTCTAACTTAACAAAAGATAAGTCCTTGGAAATCTTGTAAGCATCCACCATGGATGACCACAAGGCATTCCTAGGAAATGATTTAAGGACATACCTCACTAAGTCTCGATTTTCTACCTCTTCACCAATGGAGTGGAGACCATTCAATACTTCTTTGAATCAACAATGAAGCATACTTACAGTTTCATTTTCTCCCATTGTCAAGTTCTGGAGTTGGCTGTGAAGGAGATCCTTCTTGGCTGTCCGGGTGTCTTGAGTTCCTTCATGGAGCTCAAGGAGTTTGTTCCACAAGTCTCTGGCAGAGGTGAAGGGACTAATCTTGATCAATTGCTCTTTGGTCATCCCACATTGTAAGGTGACCACAGCTTTGGCATTTGCTTCCCCCTTCCGGATTTGCTCAGCCGACCACTTAGAAAACTCAAGCTCCTTTCCTTCATTATCCTTTGGAAGGGAAAACCCCTCCTTGACAGCGAACCACAAGCTCATGTTTGTCTTCAAATAAAACTCTATTCTTGACTTCCAATATGAAAAAGCAGTGCCATCGAGGAATGGAGGTCGGTTTGTGCTCAATCCTTCTCTTCCAGCCATCTTGCTATAAGCTCTCGGATGTTAAGCCGTGAACAGAGCCCCAAGCTCTGATACCACTTGTTGGAACTCTGATGGCTAGAGAGGGGGGGGGGTGAATATAGACAGACACAATTTCTTGTAGCTTTTCAAATCTTTCTACACTTCAAGAGTTAGGCAGCAGAAACAAACAACACCAGTGCAGAAACAGAAATAACAAACAGAAATCAAAACAAACACAGCAAACCAGACGACACAGCGATGTACAAGGTTTGGGGATAACTTGCCCCTACTCCTTGGCGTGCCCGTAAGGTGGGCGATCCCTTGATCGTTAGTAGATCAAGCCCCGGTGAACACCGGATAAGATAGAGCCTCCTTCTCGGCGGAGAAACCTCTCCACAGATCTCACAGATGATTGAACTTGAGTACAAGAGATCACACAAGAAGGAACACTCACAAAGATCTCACAGGAATGCAACAAGATCGCTCAAGCACAAAGCAACAGAGAGCACAACCCCACAACAAAAACTTCACTCATTTTTCTGTCTGCCATTTTTCGCTCCTCTGCTTCCAGCCTCATCTTAAGCTCCCTCTCACCATCGCAAGCTTCATCAGCATCCACTGAGCCACCCTGAACCCACTAACCTCCCTGAGCACTCAGTCCACTGAAGGCCTCCTCTCCAGCTGAGTCTCCATCAGTCGCCAGCTGCTCCAGTTGCCGTTGAAACCTGAGAAGGAGAGACAAACAAACCTGCTCCAAGGAAAACCTCCCATTGACCCTCCTTGAGTGTTTGAATCACCTGCTATCACCTGCACACTCCCACAGAGGCTTAGCAATGCATATCAAATGAAATGAGCAATGTATCAGAGAATCGGCAGAGAAAACAGACGCGATCAGACACTTCTGACAACGTATTTGATTAAAGTGATCGATCACCGGACTGATCAGAGGGTCTCCTGATCAGTCACCAGACCGATCAGGCTGGGTTCAGACCGATCAGACTCCGTCCTGATCGGTCCCCAACGCTCAATCAGACATCGCGATTTCTTCGGGATTCTCCTGGACCGATCACCAGACCGATCCCAGGTTATGGATCGATCACCAGACCGATCCAACCCTTTGCCGGGCGATTTCTGAGTTTGGCAGTCCAAACCTCCTGATCGGTCACCGGACCGATCAGGGAGCCTCCTGATCGGTCACCAGACCGATTAGGTCATGACCAGTCCATTTAGGATCCGTCCCGATCGATCATAGTGAGAAACTCGCGACCCTGGATCGTTCTCCAGAACGATCTGCACAGTGATCCAGATCGGTCACCAGACCGATCAGGAGAAGATCAACTGGGGAACTCAACCTCTCTGTGTGCTCCCTGATTGGTCACCAGACCGATCATGAGCCAAGCAGTGGGTGAAACGCATACTCCCTGATCGGTCACCAGACCGATCAGTCATCGCTGGATCGGTCACCAGACCGATCCACGAAGGAGCACCGTGCCAACTCCTTGATCGGTCACCAGATCGATCCAGGGGCTCCAACCTAGCCCTCCAAGCTAGGACTTTTTCACCTAACCCTCCAAGTTAGGAATTTTCACCTAACACTCCAAGTTAGGACTTTTCACCTAGCCCTCCAAGCTTGGACTTTTCACCCAACTCTTCCGAATTAGGACTTTTCCACACCTAGCCCTACAAGCTAGGACCTGGCTTCACTCACCAGGATTTCATCTAATCTGGCTTCACTCACCAAGACCTGGCTTCACTCACCGGGATTTCACTAGGACCCGGCTTCACTCACCAGGACCCGGCTTCACTCACCGAGATTCCAACCTAGCTTCACTCACTAGGTTTTCCATCACCTGGCTTCACTCACCAGGACCCGGCTTCACTCACCGGGATTTCCATCACATGGCTTCACTCACCATGACCCGGCTTCACTCACCGAGACCCGACTTCACTCACCGAGATTTCCATCACCTGGCTTCACTCACCAGGACCCGGCTTCACTCACCGTGATTTCCATCACCTGGCTTCACTCACCAGGACCCGGCTTCACTCACCAGGACCCGGCTTCACTCATCGGGATTTCCATCACCTGGCTTCACTCACCAGGACCCGGCTTCACTCACCGGGATTTTAACCAACCTAGCTTCCCAAGCTAGGACCTAGCTTCACTCATCAGGGTTTCATGCCCAGTCCTTGACCAGGACTTAACCCAAATTCGCTCAACCAAACTTAAATCGTTGTCAACACCAAAACAACAATCGAGCAAGACTACATCAACTGCTCAATTCCTCAGACCAAGACTTTGTGCCCAAACCCTAGGTCCAGGACTTCGGTGCCCAACCCTCGGTCAGGTCTTCGTGCCCAATTCCTCGAACTAGGTCTTCGATGCCCAACCCTCGGCCAGGACTTCTTGCCCAGTCCTCGACTAGGACTTCGTGCCCACCTTCTGAGCAGGTCTTCGGTGCCCACCCCTTTGCCATGACTTAGTGCCCAATCCATGATCTGGACTTAGTGCCCAATTCTTCGAACCAGGACTTATTGCCTAGGTTAATCTATGACTTTGGTTCACTTTGGTTACTCCTCTCTTAACTCCCCTTCCTTTGTTTAATGTATCACTAATTTAAGTATATTGCCAAACATTAAAACACTTAAAGGAGGACATCACTGATGCATCTTGCACCAACAAGATATGATATTAAATCATAAAGTTCAGATTCGGGGTAAACTCTTATCGTTATTTGTCCATCTTCCAAAATTGAAAGTCTTCCGGTTCTGACGTTCTCTTCCATTTCTGATTTCAATTTGGTGTCGAGATTCTCCGAAGCAGTCAGCGCGAGGAGGTTGGCGTGTGGTACTTCATCTTCTTCTTCTGAAGAGTATTCACCCCATGTAGCTTTGAGAGCCTTCTTCCTCTGGTTCTTCTTGTTTTCCTTCAAGCTGGGACACTCCGATTTGTAGTAGCCCTTCTTGTTACACCCATAATAGGTGACTTCAGTCTTGGGTTTCTGGCTGTTAGACGGTTCGATTGGATCATCCTTTTTCTGGTTCACCTTCTTCTTCTTCATTTGTCCCTTGATCATTTTGTACTGACTTCGGGCCAATCAAACCAGCTTTGGATAATTGATTCCATCATCGTCAGACTCTGAGTCGAAGTCTGACTCGGGTATCAGTTGTACCTTCTTCTTTTGATTTGCAGTGGTTTTTCCTGCAAAAAGAGCTAACCCTTGTTGGTGCAAGATGCATCAGTAATGGACGGTCTTCCTCTAGTGTTTCGATGTTTGACAATATACTAAAGTTAGTGATAATATGATTAGACAATATGTTAAGGGTGGTCAAAGTGATCTGTTGGTGCAATCTTGGTTAGGTTAGGGTTGACCTAGGTTGACCAGGCTCGGGTGAGCTTATGTCTGATAAGCTGGGTAAGCTTAAGTTTGGATGTTTTGATGTTTGATAATGATGTTTGAATATCATATGATGTTTGAATGTCATATGATGGTTAAATGTCGTATGATGGTTGAATGTCGTATGATGCCAAGTGGGTCAAGGTTGACTGGAGACTTGACTGGAAAAGACCAAGTGGGATTAGGAACACCTAGTGGGACTAGGTGAAGTCCAGGTGGATCGGGGAGATTACACGCTGGCACTGGAAAAGACCTAGTGGGACTAGGCACACCTAGTGGGACTAGGTGAAGTCCAGGTGGATCGGAGAGATCGCATGCTGGTAAGGTGGAAGTCTACCGAGAGACTAGAACTAACTCGAGGGTTAGGCAAACCTGGTGGGGAATCAGGTTAAGTCCTAGTTGGGAACTAGGCAGAAGAAATCCAGGTGGGTCAAAAGGGTTGACCGGATACTTGGTAGGGAACCCTAGACTTGTGAGCATAAGTTAGGTTGGATTTAATCGATTAAGAGAGTTGATTGCGAGGACAGAAGGTGGCTGAATCAATTGGGTAATCGATTTAGCCTTCCCTTAATCGATTGACCAATCGATTAAGGTGTCTCTTGATCGATTGGGGCAATCGATCACTGAGGTTTACGCGAGAGAACAGAGAGGCTCTGAATCGATTGGGCAATCGATTCAGGACACTGGTAATCGATTGACTAATCGATTACGGTTCGAAAACTAGTCGTTGAACGGCTAAGTGTGACGTGGTAATCGATTGGGCAATCGATTCAGAAACCCTAGGCGTCGGTATAAGGGTTTTCACGCAGGTTTGAAGCGTAACTCTTCTCCGATTCTTCTTCCTTCTTCCACGCCATCTCAAGAGAAGCTTTGGGGCTTAGTGTTGCTGTACTTCCAAAGTTCTAGAGGCGATCACAAGCTTGAAGATAACAAGGAAAGCAAAGAGAGTTTATTGATTGTAAATCTTGTAAGATTTCATTTGTATTTTGCTTTGTTTCTTGTTGTATCTTTGTGAAAGCTTGTAAGATGTTTCTCCACCTCAAGAAGGAGATCTTTCATAGTGTATGAGAGAGTGAGGAGAGTGGATCCTTGGATTAGTCATCCGACCGGGGTGGATACCAAGTAAAATCCAAAGTGTTAGCATTGCTTGAAGTCTTCCGCCGCGACAAATCTTCTACAAGCAAATCAGAGCTAATCACCCCCCCTCTAGCTCGTCTATCGGTCCCAACAAGTGGTATTAGAGCATGGTTGCTCTTCATTGGACTCATCGCCAAGAGGGCAAGAGCTAGAGGAAGAAGAAGAAGTTAGAAGAAACCCTAATTTCAAGAATTCATCATCAAGAGGGTTTAACTTCAAAAATGGAGTTTGGCTACGATACCCGGGCACCTCCACCATTCGACAAGGCAAATTTCGATCTTTGGAGGTCAATGATTGAAAATTTCTTCATGATGGAGATAGAGCAATGGTTTGCTCTAATGGAGGGTTTTGAAGCTCCAACAAGCACCAAAGGAAAGCTCCTCAAGAAAAGCAAATGGAATGAGGAGCAAATCAAGAGATGCGAGGCCAACGACAAAGTGACCAAGTTATTGGTCAATCTTTTGCCAAGCACCATCATGGACAAGATTGGAGAATTCAAAGATGCCAAAGTGCTTTGGAGCAAATTGGCAAAGCTTCATGAAGATCCCTCCACTGTACCAAGTCAAGACAAATCCGAAGAGGGAGATTCATCGGAGGAAGAAAATTCGGAAGTTGAGAGGTGCTCAACATCCGAAGATGAAGCACAAGAAGCCTCCACTTCAAGGGTTGAAGAGGAGCAAAATGTGCCATTGACATCGGATCAAAGAGAAGCTTCAACATCATATTCCAATGTCAATGAAGAGGAAGAAAGTGTCACCCCTACAAGCAAAGGTATAAAAATTTCAATTTGCAAAAATAAAGATCATATCATTTACTTTGAGTGTAGGGGAAAAGGGCACTATAAGAGTAATTGTCCCAAATTGGTCAAGAAGAAGGTGCAAGTAGCACCCAAGATCAAGGAGAAGCCAAAGGAGGTTGGCCCCAAAGTAAAGAAGGATAATAGGTACATTGTGTGCTTCTCATGCAAACAAAAGGGACATTATCGAAATCAATGTCCAAAGGGGAAGGATCCGACCAAGGCAAAAAGGAGGAGCTCAAATCAAGGGGGAGCCTCCAAGAACAATACTAAGGTACTATTAGGTAATGGTACTTATTTAAATCATGATAATATGCATGCTAAGAAAAATTATTATCATTTTAATGCTATTTATCAGGAAAATAGGAGGTATGAAAAACCTAAGGAGAAATATAGAGCTCTCCATGCTAGGTCCACCACACCTAAGGTTAGGGAAGATTTTAGATCATTCAAGGGTAGACCTACCCAAAACAAGGCCAAGAAGGACAATCACCAAGGCTATATTAGAAAACCAACCCTAGATGAAGTAATGATTGAAAATCAAGTTTTGAGGTCAAAACTTGAGACATTAGAAAAATCCCTTAAGAAAATAGAAAATCTATTTAAGGGATCAAAAATTCAAAACCTAGAGTTAAGAAAACATGGATCTTCTAGAAGCAAGAAAGGTTTGGGATACAAACCTAAAACCAAGGATGATGGTCCATCCTATTATAGAGTTCCATATAGGTATGGAACTCAATCTAGGTCAAAAAGTCAAGTCAAGGCCACAAGGGAAGTCATCCCTAGAGTTGACCAAGACTAGACTCACATGACTAAGGCTTTGGAGAGCCTAGGAAAGTCATTAGGAAGGTATCAAGGGAAGTTATCCCTAATGAATACCTAGAACACCCAAGGAGCGCTAATAGGTGTTGGGTTCCTAAGAGTGTGCTCGCCACACCCTAGATAGGTCTAGGGAGTGTCAACTCAAATGGGAAGGGTAGTTAACCTAACCTTGATGAAGTTGGCACTTTGGGACATTTTCGAGGATTTATTACCCTTGAAAATGAAGGAGTCAAAATGTTTACTCAAGGAAGAGTAAATTTTATGCCAAACTATATTTTTGGAAGATTGAACTTGATAAAAGTTGGCACAACTAGGTTAGAATCCAATGATAGGCCAAGTTGGGACGTTTGGCATTATCTTGGAAATTAGGGGCTAAGTTAGGATTATCAATGGCTTAGCGATGAGTTATTAATACTTAGATAGGAAATCTAGGTATTTTATTTTGTGCTATTACGCCATGTTTTGTATGCCCTATCATATGCTATGACATCATAATCCATTATTCATACTTTATTATGAAAATATTACATATCATGTCATACATGCATCATCTAGCTATAATCTCTTTTGAAAATCCTCATATGATGCATGCCATAGTCATTATCATGCATTAAGTCAATTTTTTTATTGAAATTAAGGACATTGACATTAATTGACATCCTAGGTGGATGATCAAAGTTTATAATGCCTAGGTAGAAATGCATAAACCCTTAGTTTAGGGAGAACATAACTTTCACATCTCACCAAGATCATAAGTTGACTTGTGTGTGTCTTTGAGGCACATTAGAAACAAGTGAGATGTTAGGATGATGGATAAAACTCAAGGTGTTGATCAATGTGCATCCTATTGAGTTTTAGGTTCATCAAAACTTGAATATAAATGAACTTCAATCATTGGGAAAGCTAATGTACAAGTCATGTGCATTTAGCCCAAGGAATATGGTTGGAAATTGTTTTTGAAAACTATTTCAAAACTATCTTGGAAAACCTTGGTGAAGACTATCTTTTGATAGCACTCATCAATGATGAATTGGATACAAAATAGAGTGAAACATTGAAATATATCAATGGTTTCCATTTTTGTGTCAATCTTTAAAAATGGGGGTCATTTTTATACAAAACTATTTTTCCTTGATAGTATATTTCATAAATAATGTCTACACAAAATTTTAGAATTTTTCAAATTTTGTAGAATTATTTAGGGGTTTCTGAAATTTGAACTGAAATTGTTTTCAGAATTCAGAAATCCTCAATCGATCGGGTGATCGATTAAGACACTGCAATCGATTGGATAATCGATTGTTAACCCTATCTGCGAGCACAGAAGCTCGCGTAATCGATCCTGTGATCGATTAAGAGCAGCCGTAATCGATCAGTTGATCGATTAAGGCATAGCTCAATCGATTGGTTCACAACACCAATCGATTGGTGAGACTGAAACTGTCTATTTTCAGTCTGATAACCCAATTTTGAGTAACCTACCAATCCTTAGACCCTTGAATTACTTTTATAAGTATGTTTGGGTAAATTTCATTGTGAAATCAAAAGAGGGATAGTTTTGGTGAAAACTATAGGGTTAAGGAGAGGTTTTGATTCAAGTTTTGAATCTCAAAATCTCATAACCTCAAGTTGAGATTTCCTAAAGATTTAGGTACTCTTAAATCATTGTTGGTGCAATGATAGAGGTTTAGAGCATGTTTTGAGGGGGAGGTCTTCCTTAAAAGCATGTGTTTGACTTTTATTTTTGAGTTAAGTGCAAGGATGAAGATTCGGGGTTGAGCATAAGGTTAAATGAAAGGTTGGAGACTTTCATTGGGTATGCCTTTGACCATATAAATTCTCAGGGAGAGTTTTTGATGTGTGTCAAAGGGGGAGAAAAGCGTGAAAGGCTTAGTCTTTCTTAAACATATTGTCAAACATAAAAAAGGGGGAGATTGTTGGTGCAATCTTAGTTAGGTTAGGGTTGACCTATGTTGACTAGGCTCGGGTGAGCATATGTCTGATAAGCTGGGTAAGCTTAAGTTTGGATGTTTTGATGTTTGATAATGATGTTTGAATGTCATATGATGGTTGAATGTCGTATGATGTCAAGTGGGTCAAGGTTGACTGGAGACTTGACTGGAAAAGACCTAGTGGGACTAGGCACACCTAGTGGGACTAGGTGAAGTCCAGGTGGATCGGGGAGATTGCACGCTGGCACTAGAAAAGACCTAGTGGGACTAGGCACACCTAGTGGGACTAGGTGAAGTCCAGGTGGATCGGAGAGATCGCATGCTGGCAAGGTGGAAGTCTACCGAGAGACTAGACCTAACTTGAGGGTTAGGCAAACCTGGTAGGGAATCAGGTTAAGTCCTAGTTGGGAACTAGGCAGAAGAAATCCAGGTGGGTCAAAGGGGTTGACCGGATACTTGGTAGGGAACCCTAGACTTGTGAGCACAAGTTAGGTTGGATTTAATCGATTGGGTAATCGATTAAGAGAGTTGGTTGCGAGGACAGAAGGTGGCTGAATCGATTGGGTAATCGATTCAGTCTTCCCTTAATCGATTGACCAATCGATTAAGGTGTCTCTTGATCGATTGGGGCAATCGATCACTGAGGTTTGCACGAGAGAATAGAGAGGCTCTGAATCGATTGGGCAATCGATTCAGGACACTGGTAATCGATTGACTAATCGATTACGGTTCGAAAACTAGTCGTTGAACGACTAAGTGTGACGTGGTAATCGATTGGGCAATCGATTCAGAAACCCTAGGCGTCGGTATAAGGGTTTTCACGCAGGTTTGAAGCGCAACTCTTCTCCGATTCTTCTTCCTTCTTCCACGCCATCTCAAGAGAAGCTTTGGGGCTTAGTGTTGCTGTACTTCCAAAGTTCTAGAGGCGATCACAAGCTTGAAGATAACAAGGAAAGCAAAGAGAGTTTATTGATTGTAAATCTTGTAAGATTTCATTTGTATTTTGCTTTGTTTCTTGTTGTATCTTTGTGAAAGCTTGTAAGAGGTTTCTCCACCTCAAGAAGGAGATCTTTCATAGTGTATGAGAGAGTGAGGAGAGTGGATCCTTGGATTAGTCACCCGACCGGGGTGGATACCAAGTAAAATTCAAAGTGTTAGCATTGCTTGAAGTCTTCCGCCGCGATAAATCTTCTACAAGCAAATCGGAGCTAATCACCCCCCTCTAGCTTGTTTACCGGTCCCAACATGATCAAGGGTTAAACCAAATAGGACCTTATGCTTGGTAGGGTAAACCCAGGTTTGATCAGGTTGACAAATGATTAAACCACACCGGTCTTGAGGTGTGAAATTATATTTACCTAAAGATTGGAGGAAGTCTAGTCAGGATCATGATGACTAGCAAAGGAATGATTTTGGTGAAAGAAACCATGGTGAGTGAAGTCGGGTCCAAGCAAGGGAAGCTAGGTGAACTAAATCCTGGTGAGTGAAGCTAGGTCATAGCAAGGGAAGCTAGGTGAAGGAAATCCTGGTGAGTGAAGTTGGGCCCTAGTGAGTGAAGCTAGGTGGACTAAGTCCTGGTGAGTGAAGCTAGGCACGATGTCTTGGTCCGGGGGGCTGAGCATTGAGTCATGGTTGGGGATCGGGCAACGGAGTCTTTGCCGAGCGAGGGTTGTTAGACAAAAGTTGAGACGGGTCGAGGTCGGACGTCTCGAGATCTGAGTTCTCGGAGGCTGAGCAAAAGTCCAACCAAAGGTCCCAGTTGGCAAAAGTTTTAGTCGAGTCAGAATCACGAATAGAAGTAGAGACGGGTCGAGGTTAGATGTCTCGAAATTTGGGTTCTCGGAGGCTAAGAGAAAGTCCAACCGGAGGTTCCGGTTGGCAAACACAACTTCTCCAGTGTGGAGTAGGTGAGAACGCGTTCCCCGGGAAAGGGAATATTAGGCGTCGGTTCGACCTAGGATTTCGTGTGAAATCCAAAGTCAAAACCATTCTTTAAGGCTAAGATTGTATGTATATTTGTCTTGTGTTTGTTGTCTTGTAGGTACCTGGAGTTGGAGGCAAGATAGGGAAGCAAACGCAGGAGAAAAACACACCTGGGAAGAAGGATCCTGGGCGCCTAACTTGAATCAAGCGCCCAAGAACCCTGGGCACCCCAGTTTGGGCAGGCCTATCCCAGGCGCCTGGCAAGCCAGCTCCTGTGGCTTCCCAGGCGCCTGGGAAGGGGTTTTTATCCCTGCTGTGAATTCGGTGCAATGGATGGAGTTTGACCGACATGTGGCATGCGCCCAAGACATCACAGGCGCTCGGGAAGGCACTATATAAAGGGGTTCGAGCCCTCAATGTAGTACACGAATTCCCACATCCAATAATGTGTGAAGCAAAAGTGCTCAAGGCGAAACTCTGCGACCAAGGAGGCTCCAGGAAGATGTGTGCGACACTTCGGACTTCCGGATTGGCCGGATCTTCAACTTTTTGTTTGGTTTTCTTTTCATTTTCAAGTTAAAGTTATTTACTATCTTTTTGCTTGTAACTCTGAACTGTAAGACAGGTTTCTTCGCCTCCGGAAAGTCCGGAAAGGAGACCATTAGTGGACTCACGATTGAGTGCTTAGGCCTTTGACGTACTGACCCTGGGGGGTTGGGAACCAAGTAAATCCTGCTTGATTCTGTGTGATTTTCTGCCTTTCTTTTATTCTATTTTTGGCTGCGTACTAACTCTGATACAAAGACGAGCATGCGATGAGTTTTCCGATGAAGTTTTACGGGTCAATATTCACCCACCCTCTATCGACCGACACCGATCCTACAACCCTTTCTCGACCATTGAGGCGTTAGTTTGTTCATGCAGTTCTAATTCATCTAATTTGATATCTGAGAGGTTCCTAGAAACCTTGTAAGCATCTACCATCGATGCCCATAAATAATTTCTTGGGAACGAGTTTAGGGTATACCTTATTAGATCACGGTTCTCTACCTTGTGACCTATCGTGTGTAGACTGTTCATAATTTCTTGGATTCATGCGTGTAGCTGAGTGGTTGTTTCACCGTCTTTCATTTTGATTGTGTATAGTTTGTTGAGGAGGAGGTCTCTCTTGTTGATTCTGATGTCCGACGTCCCCTCATGCAGTTCGATCAACTTACTCCACAGTTCCTTTGTACTGTTGAATGGGCCGACGCGGTTGAGTTCTTCCTTCGTCAGCCCACACTATACAGTTTGAGTGACTTTTGCGTCCGCTTCTATCTTTTGCTTGAGCGAAGCGTCCCACTCAGAGTATCCTTAGATTTCTCCTTGTGCGTTTTTTTGGTATCTCCAGTTCAGACTGGATGATGATCCATATTTCCACCTGAGTTTTCAGGTGGACCTCCATTCTGCTCTTCCGGTAGGAAAATCCTCATCGGAGAACAAAGGAGGGCGCGCGGTACTGTAGCCTTCTTGGATGGACATTTAGAATTCCTAAAAAATAATCAAAAACAAAAAGACTCGTTCCAAGAATTTGTCTTGGATTAGTAGTGCGGTATATAAAAAATAATTTAAAAACAATTCGAGTGGTGTTGCACCAACCTCGAAAAATGAAGAAAAATAAAATATTTTTTAAAAAAATGAATGAAAAAAGAATTCCGAAAAAACTTCTCACTTGGAGGTTTCACCAAGGTTGAGCAACCCGCTCTAATACCACTTGTGGGATCGTTGTAATCGATAGAGGGGTGAGGGTGAATAGCGATTACGTAAATTTTTTTGGAAAAATCAGAACACAGTGAAAGGATTAAAAAGCACAATGCTAACATGTTTTCTTTTTTACTTGGTTCGGAGTCTTTGACGGCTCTTACTCCAAGGCCCACGGTCTTTGACCCTTTACGTTGGGCAATTCTATAAATCAAAAAAGTATTACAGATATATAAGTCGATTATAGAATTTTAACAACAAATAAAATATATCGACAACACCGAAAGGATTGCAGAATGTCTTGGACGACGTGTTGTCAATCTTGATCGTTTGCGGCGCGGAAGAATTCAAGCACGGAAGAATTCTAAAGAGCGTAGGCGTGCTTGAGTTGCAAGGACGCTTCTTTGCGTTGAATGGAATTGATGCTAGAAAGCAAGGGGTGAAACCCCTTTTATATAGGGTTCTCGGGCGCCTGAGGCTTATGGGGCGCCTGACACGTGTCGCGAATCCGGCGCGTCCTTATCCGCATACTCGGCCAAACTCCTATCTTCTGTTCTTGGGCGTCTGATAACCCTGGGGCGCCTGATGGCTCATAGGCGCCTGAGTTGCTGACGTGGCAACCTGCCAACTCAGCCAAACTCACCCGCTGGACCAAGCCATCTACGACGCCTGATAACTATCCGGCGCCTGATAACTATCAGGCGCCTGGCTTCTCAAGCGCCTGACTCCTCTTAGATGCTTGGGATGCAGTGGTAAAGAACTCTTCACTCCTGTAACCGACGCCTACTGTTCCCTCTTCCGGGGAACGCGCCCTCACATACTATTCTCAAGAGAAGTTACCTTTTGCCAACTGGCTCCTCCGGTTGGACATTTGCTCGGCCTCCGAGACTGCCAGATCTTGAGATGTCCGTTCCTCGACCCGCCTCTACTTCTATCCGCAATCCTTGCTTGGCTAAGACTCCTGCCCAATCTTCCATATTACGACTTCGTTGCCCAGTCCATGACCAGGACTTTTTGCTCAACCCTGCAGGTTAAGACTTCGTGCCTAGGTGAACTAGGACTTTCCTGCACACTTGGTAAATCCATTAGGCAACAACACATACTTAACTTTGAACCCTTTGTCATTATCAAAACCAGGTTCGATCTAGTGCTTCCAGCACCAACAGAAGGAAGAAGGAGAAGGGTTCTTGGTGGTTTTGTTTCTTGGAAGATCGTTACCCACACGATGTCCAAGAGGAGGATAGGAATACAATAGAAGATCAAGAGGTAGATCAAGAGGTATAACTTTTGGTTTTTGCTATGCTTTAATTGTATTCATGTTTTCTCTTGGATCCTGAATTAAACAATAAAACCGGCAATCCAAAATTCATCATCTATTCCGCTGCTAATCGATAAAGGTGTTTAATTGTTTGAACAACAAGTTTGTTCAAGCGATCACTCAATCGAAAAGCATGATGATGAAGTAGGTTGTTTGGGAAGTATTCTTTCCCTATCCAGATTAGTTCTAATCTATAGAATTTTAATCCAGGGATATAAGGAAGAATCCCAACGGAATCCAATACAAGGTACTTCGATTCTTATGAATTCAACTAAATAATTGAGCGACCTCTTACTTGCTCACTTCTCAAGTAAAAAAGAACCTACCATATCAAGAATTGAGGTGTTGCTTGAATTTTATTCCTATATAATTGAAGTAGATGATGATGTTTGATTATTATTCAAATTGTAATTATATATATATATATATATATATATATATATATATATATATATATATATATATATATTTGTTTCTCTTATTTTCTTCTAGTACATATAAAATTTCTTTAGGTTTTGTAGATATATATTGTAGATAATTTTGACAATGTTGGTAGATTCAACTGGATTGAAATTATCTATCAATTTATGACTCTATAATTATCTAAGATTAAGGACCTATTTTCATCAACTCAGACAAATCAATCCAACATCCCACTCCCTTACTTAAAGGGATTTATTGGTCTTCTGATTGTGAGCTTATTTTTGATATTAAATTTGATAATATTTTGTGGGCATTTATGAGCATGTAACACTTGTTATGATGAGCATGATTTTTGAAGCATGTTTCAATCCAAAAATCATGCAATAATGAAAGAGCACGAATAAACAAGTGGAGAAATATTTTTTCACATATTAGTAAAGTGAGGGTCTTATTAAACCAAGTCTCATATGAAGAGGTAAATATTGAAGAATGTCGCCTAACATAAGTTAATATGCAGTTTCTAAGATTTGTTTTTATAATTTGACAAGTTACTATTGAACTAATCCCTACCCAATATGAAAATACATTGGTTGAGAACTTTGATTTTGTTGATGATAGTCCACATCCATTGGAGACATCACAATTAGATGGTACAAAAGCTGGATGCCAAAGAAATAATGAATTTCATAACTACATTATTCACGCAATCCGAATCAAGGAGTTAATATTGGAGAATATGCATCTGAATGAAAGGAGGAAAGAATTATTCAAAATAATAAAAAATAAAGGCATGTAGCCTAAATCAAGTGATCTTGTAGTCAATCATTATCCTGAACTAGTGGCTTTTGGAACAAGGAGTAGGAGAGGACGTGACTGAAGTCGCTATGATTACAAGGATAGTCCAATTGATAGTTCATTGTGTCTCTAGCTTTTACTAAAGAGAAAGCGAATCGAGATACAAATTTGTGAGCTTGTGGAGAACATCATAGCAGAAGGTGAGAGTGAAAATTTTGTAAGAGAGCCTCAAGATGTTGTGGACAAAGAGAAAGAAAAAATTGATGGGGATGATATAGAAGAAAAAAGAGAGACTCTCTCAATTATAGAAGGCAATTCTTAAGAAGATGTAGAGAAGGATGCAACAAGGATTGTCCAACTTAATAAAATGAGAAAATAAGTCATTGTCATATGTGTGTGTTTTCATATAAATTTGTTTTAGTTGATTGATTTAAAGCATTACTTAAATGTATTTTATGTTTATGGTGGTAGTATGTCAAGAAGCAATCTAATACTTTGAAGAAGAAAAAAACAAGATCAAGATGTAACCTACTTGTTAAAATAATTAAAGAAGCTAAAGTATAATAGTCTAAATTCTAAATTATACAATTTATTTAATTAAGTGGCAAGTTAAGATAATTATTTGGTTCTTTAATTTATTTTCCTAATTTATAGTAATTGATTTACTTGGCAGGTTTTACAACTGAATTAGTTTAGGATGAATCACCTTTTGGTTTAACTATATCTTTCTTCTTGTCTGGTGTGAGTGAAGATGTTTTTACAATAGGAGAGTTAATTGACACCTATTGTATTATTCTAATTAGAGGGGGCATCCTCATTTGATAGACTTTACAACAAGTCTATATTGTTGGTGTTGGGGGCACTAGATAATCGAACCTAATTTTGATGTTGGTAAAGGTTCAAAATTAAGATTCATTGTGATCTAACATGTTGAACTGAGTATATAGGAAAGTCCTAGTTGACCTAGGTGCTAAGTCCTGATCTGGAGGATTGGACAGTAAGTCTTGGCCATGTTTGTTGGATAACGAAGACCTAGTTTGAAGGACTGGGTACTAAGACTTGGTCAAGGGTTGGGTACTAAGACCTGGTCATGTGGACTGAGCAAAGAAGTCCTGGTTATGTTGATTGACCACAAAGACCTAGCTGACGGTTGGGCACGAAGTCCTGGTCTAGAGATTTAGGCAGAAGTCTTGGCTGATCGAGGATGATGAACATGAGTCAAGACTAGTCGAGATCGGGCATCGAGAGTGCCGGATTGGCAAAAGGTAAATTCTTTTGAGAGGAGTAGGTGAGGACGCATTCCCCATCGAGAGAACAGTAGACATTGGTCCGACCTAAGATTTTGGTCGAAACCTAAAAGTCAGGACCAGACAGCCTCAATTGTCAAATACATTTTGTATTATATATGTTTTGTCTATGCTAACTCTATGGGTGTAGAAATCCAAGTTGGAGGTTGGACTAAAGGGCTTGGAGTGCCTGGAAGGAGTCTAGGTGCCCGGGAGTCAGGCGCCCACAAGTATAGAGGTGCCCAAACCTCCAGGTGCCCGAGAGTCAATAGGCGCCAGGGACTAACCGAACTCAGCCAGGCACGATCGAACTAGCACGTGTTGGTTGGTTGATCCACATCACCATACAGGTATTCGAGAGGCTTTCATGCACCCGGGAGTGGATAAACTTAAGGGATTATCTATCATCACGTCACCAGCATGTGGGTGCCCGGGAAGGACTATTTAAGCCGCTTCGATCAGAGCCTTGAAACAACAATTCTCTACACTTCTCGAGCTCAAGTATTGGTCTAAAGCCACTCTACGGTATTGTAAAGCTCTGACAACGACACTCTAATTTAGATCTTCTAAGTTGTCGGAATTCTTTTGTTCTTGCAATTTGTACTTTCATTTCACATCTCTTTGTAAGAACTTTGTGGATTGATAGTGATTACCCACAGTACGATCAAGGATCGCGTGCCTTAGAGTAGGAGCTGTCACAGACTGAACAAAGTAAAAAGAAATTGAGTTAGTATTATTTTCTTTATTTCTACCACTACGTGTTAACTCTTATCGATCGATTTTCGAAAAAGCCACGAGCACTATTCACTCCTTATCGTTCTCTATGATCCTACATATATATTGTTCAAATTTCATCACTATAAGGAATTTATAAGATTTGAGAATATATAATATTATCCTATATTTTATTATTAAGTTAACTACATATGTCTATGCATATTCGTCGTCAATATTTAAATCATTAAGGAAATGTGACATGCAACAAGTGATAAAATCTTGGGAGTTTGACTCCAAGCAAAACCTAGTAGGTCAAACAAACTTGCAGAATTAAGGTTTAGGTTGCATGTTTGTTTGTTGTATGCTTGTATTGCAGGAACCTGGAGAAGGAAGCAAGACTGGGAGAGCAAACACATGCGGACGGAAGGTTTCAGCCTGGACTAGCCTGGTCCAGGCGCCTGGAGTCCCAGGCGCCTAGAAAGTCCCAGGCGTCTGGTACCCCCAAAAACTCATCCTCGAAGATAAGTTTCGCCGAATGGCGAGGTTGGGGTGCCCGGGATAATACACAAGCGCTCGTATGGCCCTTATATAAGGAACTTCGAGGAGAGAAAGCAAAAGCACTCATTCTGCATTGTACTAGTCCAAAACTTCATACAAGAGGCTACAAGGCGAAGCTTTGCAACTAGGGAGGCTCCAGAAGAAATGCGCTGCACTCAAGATTTTCAGTTTGCATTATTACAAATTATACTTATTGTTTTTCTCAACTTGTGCTTGTAATTATCAAATTATAAGACATGTTTCTTCGCCTTTAGAAAACTTCCAGGAAGGAGACCGAATCGACGTCCAAGATCCAACACTTTCTACTTATTCTCACTTCTGCTTACACTTTGCAATCCCGCCAAATTGCAAGAAGAGGAATGATAAGCAAGAAGAGGTTCGTGATGACGTTGTGTTTATAAGAACATGAAAAGATATGATAAGCAAACTCAATGTCACGCAACGGAGAGAGGTGGGAAACTTGATAAGGCCACATGCGTCTGAATCACAGAAATTACTTTCGAATTAGATTTTCTGAAATTATGGCTCGAATACATTAGAAACAGACGTGTGAAAAGTTAATATTGATGGGAGGGGTGGAATATGTAGGTCATCCCAAATCAATGTGCCCTTTCATCATTTTCAAAGAATGGTAAGATATTTAGAAATTTCCCAACTCTGAGTGTACCTGTAAAATTCCCATTACTAGAATAATCAGGGAGTAAAATTGGAATCAACAATTCTGAACTATGCTGATTCCCGTTACGTGAATGATCAGGGAGTAAAATGGGAATCAACAATTCTGAACTATGTAAAATGCTGCTTTGTGTGCTCTTTCATATATTTGTTCATTTATATTTCTAGTATAGAGACGTTCATAATAGAATAACAAAAAAGTACACACCCTATTCACTAAAGCGCACAATCTCATCCAACAAATTTGGCCTAATTCATTGGGCACCTTTACATAGTAGCTTTCAAATCTACGACCGGGCTTATGATTGCGGATTTACCTTTACCTTTACATATATATATATATATAATTGACGATTCCAGTTTCACCAACACCCTCTCGGCAGGCAATTGCATATCCAACCACCTTGATATTGTTTATTTGCCTTTTTTTGGGTACAATGTTCAAAGGGGTGAAAATAATGATGGCACAAGATTTGCCGAGAAAATGTCTACAAATAAGGGGGGCGTTGATTTTACGTAGTTATCTATACAGAGAATGCATGGAATAACAATTGGCTATTAAAAGCACAATAATGCATCTCAAAGATATATACAAGTTTAAGGCTGCTACATTTTGTCAAAGAAATTCGTGCCGGAGAGGTAATATCTCATCTCTGCTCCATGAAGATCACCTTTTCACAAGCTCATGCAATTATTCTCCAAGTTCAGGGCCACATTTTGATTGTCTGAAAATAATCACTGTTCATCATCTTCAATTGTCAGCCCAAGTTTTAACCCATAATCTTGATCATTTGACAATCATGGCAGTGATAGTGTTATGTGGCTTGTGCGAACACCAGCAACAAGCAAAACAATGCATGCACATGTTCACTCTACCCATGCAAGTCTTCATAGGAAGATTCTCCAGATGATTCACTTTGAAATGGTGTAGATTCTCTTGGCGTTGAAGGAACTGATTCACGTTGCAGCGCTAATCCTTCAGAAGAAATTTGTTTTGAAGGATATTGAGATAGAGGAATTCTCAGTGTATTATATTGGACAAGTCCAGAGAAGGAAAAATTTGTAACTATTAGCCAAGTATGGAATAGATAAAAGTTGTATACTGAATATCAGTCAAAGCCAAATATTGTAAAAAGCAAGCAAATCGTTAGATGGTGGATAAGGAGTACAATTCAGTATTAAATTCTGCATCATGAATCACTTGCTGAAACAGAAACATTTAGTAGGCCACTCGAGGCTCCACAAATTTTATCAGAAACATCCAGCATCTATGAATATTCACTAGGGGTTGGTAAACTATCGCCTAAGATTCGCTTACAAGTATCCAACACAAATGTGAATCCAAGTGTTTGGTACGGCTACTTTTAATTTTTTTTTACATGTGATCAGAAAATATGAGTGTTGAACTATCAGTATCCTGGGTGTTGGTATCTGACATGTACATAAATGAAGAATCCATGTATTAGAGTTTGCAAATGTGCATCTGAATAAACAGTTGAACAATAATATTCCTAGATGAACGATATAAACTTTAGGTTGCATCATAAATAGGTGCAGTAAAAGGAAAATTGAAAAGGGGACAGTTGAGATATTGGAATTGTCAACAAAAATACATTCCAAATTTCTAACCCTCCAGCAAAATTTAAAATCTGACTGGGGATAAAGAGCGCATCCATCACTAATTGGCAATTACATCATGTTGCATTAATACATCACAAGTGGATCATATTATTCATGCCAACAAAAAATCATAGGAACTAAATACAAAATTTCAAACAATTTCTATGATGAAAGATAAAATTCCCCCAAAATTAATTTATATAATGCAAGATGCTATTAACTATTTTTAAAAAAGTTTTTTAATTAGTTTAATTGTATAGTGTTATATTAGTTTAATACTTCTCTCTTCTAATAGTTTTGTATCAAGTTGGTTGGCTTATCATGTCAGGCCCAATACTGCCAGCCCCAGCTCTATGATAGCATGTGAACGTATTAAAGTCTATAAGTACCTGAATTCTTCTGCCCCCTTGAGCGAAACTTTTTTGTATGCCGTCTTAGAAGCTTTTTAGTTGTAATTGTCAGTTGTCTGGCAAAGGGTGAGAACTCAGGATCACTTTCACTCCATTCACCATGATAATCATTTTCTGCATCACCTCTCATTCTAAGGACAAATGCTCTAGCTTTTCGTCGTTGGGAATTGAAAAGACCTTTGATGGAAGTGACAAAACCTTCACCAGCCCCATCAGCTGGCCGCTTCAGCAAAGATGCAGGAAACTGATCTGATTTTCCAGGATGATCTCCATCACTGTCACTGAAATTAATCTCAATTTCAGGAACAGCATTGCCATGCACTTCTCGATGGCTATGGGCCTTATCCTTAAATTTCTTACCCTGGAGAAAATAAAATATTCCAACAAACATTCAATAAGGTAACTGTAATACACAAACCAAAAACACTAATCCATCCTCAAAATAACAAATCACTTTACCAGTTTAACTAACTGAAGCTTATTAGTGACTAATATCTGAATCTTAAAAGCCATTTAATGTCTACTTTGCAACGTGAAAACCACTAGTGCAGAAAAAGTCAATGATTTAGATAGTTCTGGCCAAATATTCCAAAAAGATTTAAATTCTTTGTTGTTTTAATAGTTCTAATAAAGCATCTAAAAGTGATGCTATGCTGTGCACCAGTTATTGTAGTTAAAGAGAACTTGCCTGCATGCCAGTTACAGATTTTAAAACTCCCCAAATTATATGTTTCTTAACTCGTGAAAAGAGCCTCCTCCAAGTGCCAGTAAAATCAACACGGTGAAATGTGTCCATCAGCAGCCTCAAATCATTTACAGCAAATCGTGATCCCTCGTATGTAACTTGTAACTCAACCTTTAATTAAAAGGTGGAAAAGAGATTAATGCAATCAACCATGAAAAGAAACACAGTCAAATATTGTCTTATATCTCAAACGGAAGAAAATTAAAGAACCTGGCTTATCTTGATATTATGAAATTCCATCATCTTTCGGGCTCTAGCTCTTTTCTCATCATGGGTTTTTCCAACCCTCTTTTCTTCATGAGGCAAACGGGCAGACTTAATAGCCTTACTGTCTTTTGGTCTAATTTTAGAAGCCTCGTTAGCTGTTTGCTGATATTCTGGCACTGAGTTAATAGGGCCACTCTTTGAAGAGCTATTCAGTGATTGAACTTGCAACTCAAATTCATTAGCTCCAGATTCCACTGTGTTTTCCTCCCAAGATTTATCAAATGAAGATGTTCGTTTAAGCTCCGGATTCGAACCACAGATCATATTTGCTTTCAAATTCTGCAACTTAGATACCTGCAAAAAGACCTCAATTTGAGAAATAAATATCTAAGCCTACTATTTTACAGTTCATATACAAAGGTGAAGTTTCCAAAACTCAACTCTGTCAATTGCTAATTGATTATGCATACATATGATTCTAAGAGTTGATAACAAATGCGGTTGTACAATTCCGGGAAGATACACCTTGATAAAATGTTCCAACAGAAATACCTGAGAAGTATCAGCATGAGAACCAGCAACATATCCAGTATTCGCTGATGTTAAAGTTGTTGCACTAAGTCTACCTGGTACCTCAGCTTCTCTTGTAGATTGGCTAGTTGATGCTGCTTCAGGACCAGTAAAGTTTTTTCTTGGACGCCTTGAACCAGCGGTGGTTGAAACTTTCCAAACTTCCTTTTTTCCCCCATATTTTAAAAAGAGAACAGTCAGAAGTTATTTATGCTACTATCTTCCATGTCAAATAATGAATATTCTATTAACACAAAGCTAACCTGTCGTCTTTGTGAATCTTGTTCTTCTTCTGGGAAAAAGTAATCCCACATCATTCTGTACATTGTTTCTGTTAAATAAATCTTCAATGGATATATTTCCACCTAAAATTTGGAAATGTAAGGAAAAACATATTTGATACTTGTGGTAAAGAAGAAAGTCAGCTTCTTATGTAAAGCAAGTAGAAACTAATCATACAAGTGACCCGAACTATGGAAGAAAGAGAATATTCCCAAATGTATTTCACTATATAATCCGCCATTTTCAAATAATTTCAGAAGTTATGGTCAAATTGGACAGGAGAGATCAATGAATAATCAACAAAACTCATGACCAAAGGAGCAAGGCGCTATAGTCTAATACTAGGATAGTCTAAGGGTCAAAATCTGACAAAGCTAGTGTGTTCGCCCTCCCCACGTGGTAGTCACAGCATCCGGGCTAGTAGCCCCATGATTTACCTCTTCCGTGTTGGCCCTGAGACGGGTTGGTGAGGACGCTGGGGGCGAGCGAATCGCCTTTTATCACCTACTCTAATACTAGGATATATGTGTCGAAGGTGTACATACCATAAGAAGGTTCAGAGGTATAACTTGATTATCAAGACCATTTTGGTCAGTCAAAATTAATCATCTAAACAATAAATCAACTTTAACTGTCTAAATGTTGAGATTCTTCAAACGGAAAATTAGTTGATCATTTAATTACTTTATATGATTAGAATTAAATCCTTTCACTGTATTGTCAATTCTTTAGAACCCAGTCAAATCTGGTTGCAATTCTTCTTTGTTTTTCTTTATTTTTCTCCCAAATACTAATCAGATCGACCTGTCATTGTACACCCAGTTTGGATTAGATTGCCATTTGTTTCAGAATTGATGGATTTCCCTAACTGCTTTTTTGTTTAATTGCTGTTTTAAACCATGATTTGCTTTTTTTTTTTAAAAAAAAAAGAGTAACTAAACCAAAAAGAATATCAGCTTTTAAGCCTCAGCAAGTAGAAAGTTCCATTTCTGTCCTTTTTGAGTCCTTTCTTTTCTAACCTCTAATGTTTTCATATTTTCATATCCCATGTTTACTAGTAAGTCATAGTCTCTTGATATAGTGACAAGATATTGGAATCAATGTTTTTAAACCTGCACCGGCTGGTTCAACTGGTAATTGACACCAAATATGGTCCATTTTCTCAAAAACGGGTCGATGTTAAAAGCCCGTGAAAATCAAAAAGCTCTATTATAAAACAGGAAACGAATACATCTGGATATAACTAGGTTAATGGTTCAGTGGTGGGGTGTTGGAAAGTTGACAACTATTTTTGGATAGTTGATATTGAAAATTCCTAAATACAGGAATCTCTAATCATAAAAATCCCTTGACATGGGAACCAAATTTAGGAATAAAAAATTTTAATTTATTCTTTTTATTTTTTTTCATTTCTATACAAAAGTAATGTGCCATGTGTATATATACTCATTAATGTGCATAATAAAAAAAAGTAAGAGAATTTCATTCCCCATTTCTTAATATGTTATTAGAGCTCTAGGTTTTATGCCTCTGAGATTTTCTTTTTTTTTTGTCTTCATTGCCAAGTTTCTATCTGCTCCTTCTTGACTTTCATTTTCGATTTATTATTGGCCTTCATTGCCAATTTATATATTCTTGTTCCTCTTGTTGTGTCGGCCTTCAAAGTTTGTATTTTTTTCATATTCTGCAGAGTCTAAGATTGCAGAAGCAAACAACTGCCCAATGACCCCTGTTCATTAACATGCTCTAGTATGCCTCTTTCTCATGGAATACATGCCTCAGAGAGTCTAAGGTCATTGACTTAGGAACTACACTCTTGGCTCTTTTTCTCAACCTTACCTTCAAGGGTAATCTGACTCTATTAAGGAAGATAAGGCAGAAGATCTACTCTTTCTTGACATATCCATCATAGAGTCTTACTCATCTCAATCCACATCATCTTCACAGGAGCCGTCCTTACGACCTGAATTGTCTCCATGAGAATCTGATCATGCACAAGTCCAAAACTCAAATTCTAATCTGAAAATGAGGTATGCACAAATCCAATTTCCTCTTATTTCATCTGATTATGATTTACGTATTTTCTTAAGAAAAGGGATAAGAGTCCACTAAATATCCAAGATATTCATTGACCGAATTAGTGTCCTTTCACATATTTTCTTCATTTCATAGAAGTTACTTAGCAAATTTAAACGTCATCCCAATTCCTGATACCTTATCTGAAACTTTATCTAATGAGAAGTGGATAGAAGCTACGAGAACAGAGACGGAGGCACTTAAAAAGAACAAAATGTGACAAATTATAGAGTTGCCACAAAATAAAAGAGCAGTGGAATGCAAATGGGTGTTTCTTGTGAAATCCAAATCAAATGGGTCTCTAGAAAGATACAAGGTAAGAAAGGTTGCCAAGGGCTACACACAAACTTATGAAATAAACTATCAAGAAACATTTGCACTGGTGGCTAAGATGAATACAGTGAGGCTTCTATTATCCTTGGCCGCAAATTTCAATTGAGATTTACAATATATGGTGACTTAGAGGAAGAGACATATATGTAGATTCCACCAAGCTTTGGAGGAGAGATCAGAGTGAGCAAGGTTTGCAAATTGAAAGAGCCATTTTATGGACTCAAGCAATCTCCAAGAGTTTCGTTAGGCACGTTTGCAAAGGTGATGCTCAATATCGGATATAAATAGAGTCAAGGTTATCATACATTATTCATCAAACACAGCTTCAGGAGGAGTTACTACTCTTCTAGTCTATGTTAATGGCATATTATTACGGAGAACAAAGAAAAGGAGGCCTTAAAAAACAATTTGGAAAAGGAATTTGAGACCAAAGACTTGGGGAGAGTTTGAAATACTTCCTTGGGATAGAAGTAATGCAGTTTCGGAAGGGTATCTTCATTTCCCAACAAATGCATATGGTTAATCTCTTAAAAGAAACTATAAATTAGCATGGAAACAACCTACTTCAACTATGATTGATCCCAATCACAAATTAGTTAGGAAGTTAATATATTTAACACACACTCAGTCAGTCAGACAATACCTATGTTTTGAGTGTGGTCAGTCAGTTCATGCATAACCCTAAAGAAATTCATCAACAAGCTGCAAATCAGATATTCCACTATCTGAAAGCTAATCTAGAAAAAACATTATTCAAGAAAGGTAAGGAGTTTGTTCTTGAAGCTTACATTGATGCAGATTATACAAGATCTCTAATTCATAGACATTCTACAATAGGTTATTGCACGTTCCTAAGTGGTAATCTAGTCACATGGAGGAGTAAGAAACAAAATGTGGTAGCTCAGTCAAGTGCAGAAGTAGAATTCAAGGCTATGACTCAAGGTGTATGTGAACTACAGTGGTTAAAGATCACCCTCGAAGATCTTAAGATAAAGTGGAGGGAGCCTATGAGACTATATTGCAATAATAAGTCAGACATCAATATTGCTCATAATCTAGGACAACATGACAAGACAAAGCACATGAAGATCGATAAACAATTTAAAAAGAATTTATACTCCCTATGTGCCTACAAAGGAGCAAATTGTAGATGTATTTACAAAAGGACATAATGGACACGACTTCTCAATTATTATATCCAAAATGGGAATGGATATATCTATTCATTAGCTTGAGTGTTGGAAGGTTGACAACTATTTTAGGAATCCCTTGATATGAAGAATCTCTTATCATGGAAATCCCTTAATATGAGGAATCCTATGATGGAAATCTCTTATCATGGAAGTCCCTTGATACATGGAATATCTTAATACCATGATCAAATTTAAAAATAAAATATTTTAATTTATTCTTTTCTAATTTTGTAGTTTCTAAATATAATCAATGTACAAATATATTCTTTATTATGTAATGAAAAAAAAAAAGAAGAGAATTTCATTTGATGTTTCTTGACATGGGGTTTCATTTTTTTTCTTTTTTTGTCTTTGGTACCGTATTCAAATTTTGATTTTTTTTCTTCTTCCAATTAGCTGCTATCATACTAGTTTACAATATAGCTAATTTAGTATTTTTCAATTATATTACCAATATATTTAGTTAGAGAGAAGAAAGAGCTAAATCCTAGCCGGAAGCTAGGTGAATCATATCCAAGTGTAGTCAGCTGAGAGTTAAAGACTTGGCAAACAAAATCCAAGTGCAAGCAGCTAGGATTTGTGGCTTGCATCTCAGCCTAGACGAGTCAACTAGAGGCTGAGCATCGAGACCCAAATTAAGTACGAGTAATTTAACATTTTGTATCCTACTCATTACGTGTAAACACAAACAACCAGAGGGAGTCCGAGGGCGACTGATTGGTGATAACTCTCGATGAAGAAATTCGGAGGGTCCAAGCGACCGTATCAGGTCATGGCGACCAGGAGATGGCATCATCAACAATTCGAGCAAGTCGGGTGAAGATCAGAGTTAATCCCTCAAGGCGACCAGAGGGCTTCGTTAACCTTATCCCACGGATAAAACTTGCGGCTATGTCAGCACTTCCAGGCGACAGGGTAGCCTCCAAGCAATTGGAGGAGTACTATAAAAAGGACTTCGAGGCAGATCTTGAAGAACACCAATTCATTATCAATTTCTTCATCTTTGCTCGTGCTCTTGTGCCTTTAATACTGCAACAACGATATGTTGCAACTTGTGCTTCATTTCTGATCGAGAAGACACGAGTAACATTTTCATTTGTTTGTGTTGTCATTTTGATAATATTTGTGCTTAATTAGGAAATTCTTTTTCTATAAAATTTTCACATCTCTAGAGGCTTACTACAAAAGGTAAATTAGAAATAAAAATCATATTTGATAATTGTTCCGTGTGTCTACATTCTGATTTGGTTGATTAACTGCTTGCATGCATGATTGTTAATTAAATCTTTTGCATGCTTATATTGCCTTGTGTTACTTGATTGAAACCATCTAAGTATTTTTTATTTCCGCTGTGCTGCTCTGTTGATTCAATTGTTTTTATTTAATATCTGCTCATTAAAATTCGTAATGCTATTTACGCCCCCGCCCCCCTCTCTAGTGTCGTGCTCGATCGAACAATGGCAAGGATTTCATTCTTACAATTGAAAGACTCTAGACATTTTATAATTTGTTGAGCTAGTAAATTAAAGGCAAACTAAAGACAATTGTGATTCCATTGACTGTTGGGTCTACTGGGTTTATAATACAAGAAATGAAGTCACAAAGTAGCTAAGTGCCTAAGATAATTATCCTTGTGGAAACGAAGGTAAGGATGATAGGCATTATTAGTGTAGATGCTGATCAACATACTTAGAAAACATGTCTGCGTGTAGTTATCTAATCAAACCAAGATGTGCAGCTTCGATGTCAAATAAAATATGGTATAACATGGATACACTTAACACATTATGACAAGAGTAACCTGGAAAAGTTCAAGTGGTGCATTTCCATCCTTTGGAGCACCCTGCTTGGCATCCACACGAAGCATTACATTCCTGCATTGAAAATTTTTATTATCATTTGTAGCAAACATCAAAATAAAAAAAAAAAGATAAAACAAATTTTTTTATTTGCTTTTGATGATTAAATGACAATTATTTCATAAAACAAAATACAGCTTAAAAAGTGGCAAGCATCTCTAATATAGTGACTAAAACAAAAACCACATACTAATGCAAACTGCAAATCTGAAAGACATGCTAGCAAGAATAGAATTTGGGGATAAATTAGTACTCTTCAGTTTCACATCTAACTCTTAACAGCACAATAAGTTTGGGTTACGGTCTCAATTCCAGTCTACATCTGCTAGTTTGTGGTCAAACATGGATCGATAATGAAGATGATCTGCTAATGCTAGTATAGGTGGTATGAACAGTCCAATGAAGTATCAATAGGTGGAACACCTGAATTTTAGGTGATGACTTGTTGTAGAATATATTGTAAATATGGATAGTTTGATTTAGATTTATTTGATTAGACATTATGAGCAGATTTTATTTGATTGTATTTCATTCCATAAATAAATAGTGTAGAAGTGTATAAATAACAATGATCCTCATGTACATAATTTAATCAAGAATTTGAGAAATACAATATCAATTCTCTCTCTCTCATGGCAGAATTCTTCATAGTATCAGAGCAGCAATCTGCCATTGAATCTACTCTGTCAAAAAAGCTACTTCCATAAGCCACAAGTCATCTTTCTTCAAGCACAACAAACTCTTGGCGACCACAGTCTCGTTTTCGCCCATTAGTTGCAACAAAAGCCGAAAGTCACGTCAACCCCTAATGCTCTTGTCGGAGTCGAAGGCTCGTATATCACACTGGCCACAAACTCAACAATCTAAATTATCTTCAATGGCCGCAGTCTCAGCCTCAAGCCGCTGCCTAGAATGGCTTGAAGTCCACTGTGAGGAAAGTCGAAAGAAGATTATGCTTGGGCCAACTACTGCCGCTATAGCTTTTGCACTTGTGACACTTCGATTCCAGCCTTGATTCAATGGTAATAGTTGTGAGCCTTGCCAGAATGATAGAGATAGTTAGCTGCGGAATGGTCGTCCTTTGTGCAACCATTGTCGCAAAGTTGGGCACACCAAAGACAACAGTTGGGTGATTCACGAGAAACCACACGACTGGAAGCCCAAGTCGGAGCGTCATCCGTGATCTCACGATCTTCTTTCCCTCTTCTTTGTTCATGTTCGCAGACATCCAGGACCCCTTGACCCATGGGCTATCTAATCGGAGAGTGATGGGGAGCTGAGCCCTAAGAACAGCCGAGCAGGGAGTGCCGGAGTGGGGCCCCTAGGATGTCTGATCGGAAAGTGAAGGAGAGTTGAGCCCTGAGAACAGCCGAGCGAGGAGCGGGGCTCTGGGCTGTCCGATCGGAGAGTGAAGGGGAGCTAAGCCCTGAGAACAGCCGAGTGGGGAGCGGGGCCCCTGGACTCTCCGATCAATGTTATCCGATCGGGTGTGTAGGGGAGCAAAGCTCCGAGAATAGCCGAAAGGGGAGTGAGGCCCCTGAGTTGTCTGATCGGAGTTATCCGATCGCGTGTAGGGGAGCAAAACCCTGAGAGAAGCCAAGCAGGGAATGGTCCTGATCGGATTGACCCGTCTTTGGACTTTGATTGCCACGTATTCCGGCTTGTTGACCCTCGAACTCCTCATGGAGGCCATCCATTATTCACCGTATCAATGACGTTGGAGACCGTCCCGTATTAAAACTCTTACATGAAATGATGCTTCGTTTCATGTGTTAATGATCATACTTAGATTGTTTCTAATGAAAGATAAATTAACAATGAGTCACATATTTGAATAGTTATATTCTATGATTCAAACTCAGTTTCAGACATCTATTCAGACACTCAAAATCAACAATGACAAGGAAACTTTATCTTGAATCTTAACGCTTTTCTATCCTCAAAAGGCATCTCAGTTCCTGCTTTGACACTTCTCAACAAAATGGGATTGTCGTATACAAGAACATACATCTTCTCGAGGTAGTTCGCTTACTCATGTTCTCTTCTAATGTACTAAAAAAATTTTAGGGTGATGTCATTTCCACAACCACCTATCTCGTAAATTGAATGCCCTCTCAAGTTCTTAATTTTCATAGTCCGGTTCAACTTCTCAAATCATACCCCTACACCAAGGTAATCTCTCAAAACATTCATGCAAAAGTATTGGTTGTACATCATGTGTTCATATTCACCATCACAATCATAGTAAACTAGATCCAAGATCCATCATATGCATTTTCCTTGACTACTCACCATTAAAGGCTACAAATGCTACTCACCAAGAAAACGTACAACACCATGGATGTCACTTTCTTTGAACAACAACCATAGTATTCTAGTTCTAATATTCAAGGAGGGAATCTAACTGAATATTATTATCCATCACACTGTTCCAGATCAGACCCTGACATCATGCACCCTCTATTTAATCCCTCCTTGTGTCACATCCCATTCTCTCACCTACATCACCTCCTCCCACAGTGAATCAATTTCGTGTATACACAAGATAAAAAGCACATTCAGCACCAGTTCAAGAGTCAGAACCGGATCCAACTCCCACATGCATTCACTCAGGTACGATACTCAAGTATGAATCTACTTCACTTGTGGATAATAACATTGAAATTCCAATTGCTTCAAGGAAGGGAGTTAGATCTGATGCATCTCATATCCAACTTTATTTCTTATGAAGGACTGTCCCAAATTATTGGGTGTGTTGCCACCTTTGATAATATTCAACTTCCAACCACCATTAATGAAGCTCTCAAACACCCTAAATGGAGACAAGTTATTGATGAGGAAGTAAAAGCCCTACAAAAGAATCGCACATGGTCTGTTTGTGAACTACCAAAAGAAAAAAAAAAGGCAATTGAGTGCAAATGAATTTTTAAAACCAAATACAAATGTGATGTACAGTTGAAAGACTAAAGGCACATCTTATAGCCAAGGGATTCTCACAATCCTATGGCATCGATTGCTAAGAAACTTTTACTCCAGTGGCCAAGCTCAACTCTATTAGAATCTTATTCTCTCTGGTTGCAAAAAAGGATTGACATTTACACCAACTGGACATCAAAATGTCTTTCTAGATAGTGACTTGGAAGAAGTTTACATGGAAATTCTCCCGGGACTTGGCACCCATAACATCAAGGTATGCAAGCTTCACAAGTCATGATATGGTCTTAAGCAATCTCCCAGGGCAGGATTTGACAAGCTTACTACTTCTGTGACAAAGCATGGATACACTCAATATCAACTAGATCATACGTTATTTGTGAAATACCTTATTTGTGAACATCTCTCCTGAAAGGCAGATCAACATTCTTATTGTCTATGTCGATGATATCATCATCACCGGTGATAATGAGAAAGAAATCACAAATCTAAAGGGGCTCCTCAATCAGGAATTTGATATTAAAGATCTCGGGAATCCAAAATCCCTCCTTAGCATGGAACTGACTCGATCTAAACACAGAATATTCCTATCACAGTGAAAATACTCGTTGGACCTACTAAAAGAAACTGGCATGCTTAGGTGCAAGCCTGATATCGAATTCAGTGTGGTAAGTCAATTCAGCATTGGTAAAGTCGGCCTAGCCGCCTAGCGCCGCTTAGGCTAGCGGCACCCACGTGTGCCTAATGCGCTAGCGTAGACGATAGCGATAGTACTATCCCGACTACGATAAACTGCAATCAGAATAGTCTATAGAAATAATGTTGTCTACATAATCTTAAGATGCCTCAAAAGTACCCTAGGCAAAGGGTTAGTATTTCGAAAGAACAAAGATCTAGGTATCCATGTGTATTCGGATGCAGACTGGGCTGGGGATCTTATATATAGATGATCGACCTCGAGCTATTGTACGTATGTCTAGGATAATTTGGTAACATAGAGAAGTAAAAAAGCACTCTGTGGTTGTGAGAAGCAATGCTGAAGCTGAATTTAGAGCTCTTGCACGCGAGATTTTTTAAAGGAATATGGATTCACAGAATCCTAAAAGAGCTCGGATAATCACAGATAAAGCTGTCAAACTACAATGTGACAATTTAGCAGCCATCAACATTGCAAAGAATCTTGTTCATCATGACAGAATGAAACACATAAAAATTGATAAACACTTCATTTCAGAAAACATGGCGAAAGGATCTATGGAGCTCTCTTATATTCCTTCGCAATATCAAATCGCAAACATACTTACAAAAGCTCTCCCAAGGATCAATTTTTGAAGAACTATGTGACAAATTGGGCATGTACAATATGTTCCAACTTGAGGGAGAGTGTTGTAGAATATATTGTCAATATGGATAGTTTGATTTAGATTTATTTGATTATACATTATGGACAGATTTTATTTGATTTGATTATATTTCATTCCTTAAAAGTAGGAAAGAAGTATATAAATAACAATGATCCTCATATACATAATTTAATCAAGAATTTGAGAAATACAATACTAGTTCTTTCTCTCTATCTCTTGGCAGAATTCTTCAACTTCTAAAGGGGCGCTTGGTATACATTCGGCAATGGGAATGGTAATGAGTTTTGATTGAGAGGTTTATGAGTTTAGTGATAACCTAGTGGGGGCTAGATTATAAAATCAGGGGTATCATATCCATATTTTGATTCTGATTCCCGTATACCAAGCATCATAAATGGGAATGAAATAGATTTCATTCTCATTCCCGTCTTCTAAACCTGCTTACCAAGCGCCCCCTAAGTTGTAAACATGTTCCAACAAAATATCAATAGGTTGACCAACCGATTTTAAGTGACCACTTTGGAACTTAATGTCGAACAGTACAGGCTTAATATAGTTTTGTAAATATGTATTGCAAGTACAGATGGTATGAACCGTCCAATGAAGTATCAATAGGTGGACCACCTGATTTTTAGGCGATGGCTTCTCATCCTCATACCTATCTTGCACTAATGAAGTATCACTAGTTTGTACATATTTAAAGCATTCCCACTTCTCATTCTCATACCTATCTTGCATACTCAAAAACATCCTTCTCTCTCAAGTTCTCATTATTTCATTATCATCCCACAGTTCCAAAACATTATGTTGTTTAAACTAAATGGCAACATGCTTGATGATTGGAGCAATACATCATGTGTCCATGAAAATGTGACCTATATATTATATTGCTAGAGGCATAATACATCTCAAGCAGTGTATAAAGGTGCCACAAGAGGCTAAGGGAGGACTTATACGACCAATATGAAGGTTGCGTAAATGATCTTGACAAGCTAGAAATATCAAATAGTAGTCACCTTTTGGTGCTTCAAGAGGACTGTAAGCACAGGCATGGATGGGTACAAGCGGAAATAGACATGACATTCCATCCAAGTATGAGATTCCTTGTATGCATGTCTAAAATAGCTTTCATGGCTATTCTTTATGCCAATACCCATCCTCGTGCAATGTAAGGTAATTCAAATGGATTGCTGGTTTGCCACACTGGAGAAAACTGCTCTAGATGCTTGGGACTGATTTCAAATTAGGCACATTGAACCTCCGAGTTATGAACTTATGATGGACCTCAATCATTTTAGTATTTATAATCACTCATTGTTCATACTAATATACTTGTAAAGAAACTACTATTAACTCGTAAACTATTTATGTAATTGATTTAGTATGGATATTTTGAAAATGAAATTATACTTGATAGTGCCTGCATAGATAGCTTTGTGGTATGAATCAATGGATGGGACTAGTTTAAAATATTTTTATGCCACGCTTACTTCATTATCTCCTGTAGAGCAACTGAGAAAGGATCAAGATTGATGATGTCATGTTCTAGTTGATTTTTCTATTGCATCTCTCGTCAAAATTATGTACAAAGTGACTACATACATAACAATCCTAATATTGGCCACGTTATCATACCCCATGAATATCACATAACTTATGGAATCACATCCATAATTAATATAATCACTCCCATGATTTATGGAATCATAATAACATAATTTATAAAATACTTTCAGCCTATTTTTAGCGATATACATGGTTACTTGGTGAATAGGTGTTTATCATTTCCAGTTTGGATACAATACTTTGGAACACTAAGATCTAGTCAAAATCCAAATGTTACAGCTTGTTATTTCTTTCCTGTTTGAGCATTAGTCAGTTGCTTCATCAATTCTAGTCATTTGGTCAACAAAAACATTCTCACTTTTGCTTGAACCTCAGCTGATTGACCAATCTACTGATCATTCAATTAATCAACAATTTCCAATCAATTGTTCACTTGAATGAAACTTTTTGTTCGTTGGCATTTTAGAATGAGTTGATTGATCAATTGATTACTCCATCTCTCAACCAGATATCCAATCAATCAATTGATGCAAAACACAAACGTGGCAGAAACCAAAAACTTCGTATCAGTCGACTCATCCAAACCATCAGTTGATTGGTGCTCCAAATAGTAACCTACTCTATTTAATTTCAACCATCAATCAACTATTGAGTTTGATTGCCTAGTTGACTGATCTTCAGCCACTTCAAGTCTTGCTTAGAGACTTCACGTTTCTAGCACTTCCTTGTGTGTCTAGTGCAGGTTGACCTCAACTCACCGAGGTGTTATCTTTGCCTAGTATCCCAACTAAGACTTCCCTTTTATAAAACCCTCATCTCTAGGACTTCATCCGTTACCCAGTATCCAACCTATTAGGACTTCCACTTCTCCAGCCTCCAATGCCTAGAGTTCACTCCTCTGGGACTTCATCCTTGCTCGAGATCAAGTTCGAACTTCATCTCTACCAAGCATCCAATTCTCTACGACTTGCTTGGATTTCCATCACCTGCTTAACAATACCTATCATGATTTCCTTCATTGTCAAACATCCAATCCTCTACAACCTGCCTAACATCTGATCCTCCTTGACTCATTCGACTTCCTTGACTTGTCAAGTGTCTAGTCTAACTTCACCCATTTGGACTTGGTGAATATATCCGATCAACTGTGATCGACTTGACACATCATCTCCAACCATCAAACATGTTGCACAAATATAATGCTCTAACAATGAAACCTCAATTCATACCAGTCAACTTTGACTAGAAGTCTATTACACCAACGAAAGTTAACTTGGACTTGTTGCCATCGAAATTTCTCCCATAGTCATTGATAATTGTTTGCTAACACACCAAGACTAGGTTTTAATGTGGAACAATGTGTCTTGTATTTAGCTGAGACGACACTGAAACGTGAAATGTTGGCTGTGGATTAGAGCATCTTAATTTCTTAAAAGATATGCATGGTCTACTTGTTAATCTTGGTAGTAACCGTAGTGTTTATCCAATGACTTTTGTTCATATATCATGACAAAATGGGATTGCCAAATGCAACAATCAACATCTGGTTTGTTGCTTGTGCCATGATGTTCCCTATCAGATGCTCCAAACATGATTGGGACAACGTTCTTATCGCTTATTTGATTTCTCATTAATGAAGTTCCGTTGTCCACTCTAGATGGGCACACTTTCTTTTACTTGTGCTATCAGGTTTTCCTTTGCCATATCTCATTAGATTTTCATTGACGATATTTTGTTCTCTGATATCAACTCAATAGGTTAAGCACTCCTTGGGGTGTTGAACTCAAAAGGAAGATCTTCATCGTGATCTTCCACGTCCAAACTTTGTCTATGACACTACCTTCTTTTAGGATGTTTCTTACTACTATTCTCTTCTCTTATGCTTATGACTGTCAAGTCACACCTCGCTCTAACATAGCATCAACAGGCCCACTTTCACCAGCCATTTTTCACTTCATTAACAAGTAAATAGTCACTAGGATATAACCTCATACAATCATAATTACTGGTTCAACAAATACCCGATTCACAAACCACCAGAATTTAGATGATCCGATGGAGATTATTGCCTACCATACCACTTGAATTGGACGATACATAAATAGGATTTGAATCACACTGATGAGCAGACAAAGTAGATGCACAAGGATGCCATCAAAACCAGACTGAAACATTTAGGTTTCAGAAAAAAAAAACAAAATCGTTAATTAAAAAATATATATAAATTAAATAAAAACTAGTTTCCAAAACCATTAAAACTTTGAACATGAATAGTAAATAACAATAAAAATCAAGTAATATACTAATTTATATCATATTCATAATTGGAAAATCTTAACAGGTCAGTTCAATTTTACCAGTTTCTAAGAGTTCAAACTAAAACCCAGTATGCAATCCAAAACTAAACCAAAAAACTAAAAAATCATTTTTTTTTTTTGCTTTGAATTGATTTGGTGTTACTTTCAAGTTATCGATACCCACCCCTAACAACAATGGACCAAGAAAACCACACCCATGTTCCAGCAACTACATTCCTCCACAACAAAAGTCGATTAACCTTCCTCTTGTTCCAGCAACTACATTCCTCTCTCACTAATGACAACTCTATGCTTGTCATTCTAAATCATCTTGAGATAAGTTTTACTTCATGGTGAGCACCTTTCCTGTCATTCTATTATGTCACGCGGTGACAAGCCCTCTCCTAAAATTGCCTCTCTATCACTTATTTATTCCTTCCACAAACTTTCCATGTTTCTTCGATCACACTGTTTTAAACCTGTTTCTTCACAACTGCATTCTTCCTTGAACCTGCACCACGCATATACCTTATTCTTTTGCTATTAAACATGTGCTCTCACTAATCCAGGTTTTGACAAAAAAAAAACTGCCTTACAAACTTAAGATGTGCCTCCTTCCTCCACATATGTTCCTCTCAAGCTTCATGGGTACTGCATGTTAAAGAATCACAGATCCTCCTCCATAATTCATACTGACGAGCATTTATTCACGTGTTTGAGTCTTCTCTATTACATCTCTAATGTTGCTGCAGTGGTAAAAGTCATAGCATCAAGCTCTTCTTTCATTGTTGTGGCATGTCTATATGCATCCAAGTAATCAATCCATGTCCTATTTATACATTGCCCTTCTCAAGTCTGTGTTGTTCACATTGAGGTCGTTAGCCTCTTTATACTGGCTCTCTGCTTGCATCCTTTGACAAATTTTGTAAGCCTCCTTTAACAGTGCATATCCTCTGTGCCTCCTGTTACAAATCTACAAATTTAACATCTTCCTCCAGCTATTTGACTCATGGTTTTAAATCTCATATTGTGCCAAGAGGCACAATTGAAAGGTGTTGTTTTGTTAAATCACGAATCTTCATGCGGTGCATCACAAGTCATCTATGTCATTGTGTCTAAATTATGTTGATAAGTGCCTTGTCATACTAACATTCAACACCCCTTGAGATGCTACAAATTGTGTTAAGATGAATTGGAATAATACTTATTATATCTTTAGCTTTTGTCCATATGATGCAATATCAAAAATATAACATTCCATGTGGGAATAGGTATGTAGTTATATTCTCTTCCTATTTTTTTTCATCTTCTTACATCTTTCTCATTCAATTCTCTCCACCCTCACCAAACCATGAAACACTGATACTCTCCTACCAAATCCATTAAATTTTTATCACCATTACTGTCCTCTATTTAATCTTAAACATTTATTAGTCAACAACCATTGATGGCCGTTTAGGGGATCCTCAGCAAGTGATTTCCTTGTTCCATTTCATCACTTCACCTATGATGCCAATGCCGCTACAAGAAGTCCACAAGAGAGATTATCTCCTAAGATGCCATCTCATTTACTGATTTTTAGTCTACATCAAGATCATGACTTAATTTTTATGAGGTCTTTCCTAGTTTACATAACAAGCTGAAAATAGTTAATATCTCTCACGTAGCTTAAATGGGATTTTAAGAATCATTGGTTATGTGCAGTGGTCTCATAATCAGTGTTTTTACTTAATTAGGATTTAAAGATTTAGGGCATGTTTCCTACAAGGGAAGGAAAATAAGTGCCAAATTTTTTTTTTCCAACTGCACTTTACCTTTGATTGGCCAGAAATCTCCTTTTCACATAGAATAGTCAACATACCCTGATACCCAATAAAATCTACTTCCTCTCCCTCTTCTTGCAACAGTTATCAACATTATCAGCCATTTACTGCCATAGCAGACTACTTTAATGCCCTTTTGCTACAGTGGTAAATCGGGACAGAATTCGTCAATAGGTATTCATTTTCATATGATCTCACCCAAGGTTTAAAATCTCAACCCGTGCCGAAGTTTCGGTCCCAGACCGGAACGATACGGTTTCGGTATCGTATCGTGCTGTGCCGGTATGGTTTCGGTATTTTTTTATTTATATATATTAATTATTAGATAAATATATTTATTGTGTATTAGATAAATACGGTTTCAAATTAAAATTGAAACATTATAATATGTTATAATAACTAATAAGTATATAAATTAACTAAAATACTATTTTATATATTATAATTATATAAATTATTTATTTATTTATTAATTCAAATAATATATATAATGATAAAAAATATTAGAATATTAATTAATTACTAAAACAGTAAAATTAAAAAATAATAAAAATTATCAAAATATAAAATTGAATTGTTACAATTTTTTAGATTTTTTAAATTTTTTTTAGAATTTTTAAAAATTCAGAAAATTAATTAATAAAACTTATTTAATTTTTTTAATTTTAAATATAATTTTATATATTTTATTGTGATAATATTTATTTAGGGAAATGTTAGATTTAAATAAATAATTTTATTATTTTTCTTATTAATTTGTATTTAAGTGGGAAATTAATTATTTTGCAACCGGAGGCGGAGGCGGAGGAGCGCGCGAGCCTGCGACGGCGTCCGCGGGTCTAGCATTGCTAGTCGCGGCGTCCAATGCTGCTCGACGTCGTCGCTGCCGCGAGTCCAGCGTCGTCCGCGCGCGAGCCGTCGTCGTTGCTGCACTGCGTTTTGCCTACCGGCGGAGGCGGAGGAGCCGCGAGCCGCGAGGCGTCCTGCGCTGCTCGTCGTCGCCACTGCCGCTCGCCGCACTGTGTCGATTTCGGTGCCCGAGCGGAACGGTATGTTTCGCCCATGCCGGGGGGCATGGAACGAAACCTCAATCCTTGATCTCACCATGTATATGCTTCGTTATTAGACTCGATCAATTTAGGCAAAAAAAAGAAAAAAAACAAAGCATTGCTATTGGGTTGGGATGATGCGTGCTTTTTTTTTTCATTATCTCAACGATGCTCTGGGCAAGGGATTGTTTAAAAAAAAAAATACACCTAGATAATGTCATATTCATATGCAAACTAAAGTTGTTGCTTCACTTGTCTGGGCATTTACTTCATCATTAAGCTTATGCTGGTGGGAAAATAGCCACGAAGAAAACAAGAAATAGAGTATTGACACTCGTTCAATAGGAACAATATAGTACTATGAGGCATGAACTACAATTCAAATAGATTGTGAGATAATGTGACTATGTTTGCTCTCGGATAAGTATGAATTATAATGTACAGTGATAATAAGTATTGATTCATAAACAAATAGAGCAAATCGAAGCTAAGTATCAACTCATTAGAGGTGTTGCTACAATGACTAAGATCACTCCTCAACCATGAAAAAAAGTTTGCTAATTTCATTACAATTAGTTAAGCATGTTGGTCCGTTAAAGATGACATGGGTTATGTTATTTCTTTTTCATGAACTGCTACACATAAGATGCACCATAGCATCTCTTATAGATCAAATAAATTATTCCCTCCACTTTAACTCTAACTGAAATATCAAGAGCTAAGTACAATCTATGTAATAAATAATGAAATGATATAAGATACTTTCAACCAGCATAACATAAGTGAAGCAACTAAATACTTACTTTCCCCACTCAGGAGGAGCATTCCATGCTGACAATAGCATGTTTGACTTTGCATTGGGTAGGCAATTTCTAACAACAAAGGACTTAGTAGTAAATTGAGCAACACCAATGTCCTTGTAATCCCGATCAAAATCATACATCTGATGTAACATAAAAGGAAATGGGATGTGACGATATGACAACAAAAAGTCACTGGGATATTACTATAAGGCTACAAAAGATCATGATGTTTAACTATATAACAAGTAATGCCAAATTCTATTGTTCAAAATAAGACGATAGAAAAACAAAAACAAAACTGGACATGATTGGAAACTACACAGAACCAAACAAAATGGACAATCTTAATACAAAGCTGCAAACAAACTTTTAAGGAAAATTGCTTGAACAATGGTTTTTCGTATTTCTGGGACATCACAATTAGAATTTGATTTGAATCACATAGCAACAAGTGCTTTAGTTTGAAGACTCCACTTCTCTTAAGTTACTATTCATCAACAGATTGATTATGTGCAGTCATCTCATAAAGAAATTAAGGTTCTTCAAGTTAGGTAAGGAGCAGCATTAAACATCAAAGAGAAAAATGATAGGGTAGAGTTGGAATAACTTGTTATAGAAAATCACATGTTGGCATACACACTCCAGCCGCTTAAGTTCAAAATAATAATAAGCATAATAATAACTCCCATCAAGCATCAAGGCTAACATGATTTGCATACCTGATTCAAGCACCTGATTAATTAATATCTCAGAAAAAAGTGTTTGCAACGCTTTAATAACCAGAGCCTGATATACCCCATTTTATTATTTGAAAATACAAGTCACCACTAAAATGCAACTCTGAATAATATTGGAAATCTCTTAAGCTATGGAAGTCTGCAAATACTTTTCAACCATGTTTCTTTTTCACAATTGTCTCTATCACTACAGTCAGAAGGACAACTGCTCCTAAAGTAATGCAGTATCAAATATGAAAAATACTTATAATACTTATCTTCCAAAAGAGAAGACAATGAACACAAACACTGAGATTCTTTCTTCTTTGGATGGCATCAATGTTATCAAAGAGAGCACTGTAATTGATTGTAGCTAAAGAGACCTAGCAGCCTCTGATGATTTAAAATTTAAACTACTAATAATTCAGTAATTGTATTAAGAGGCAAAAATATTACAAATGTAAGGACAAACAGAATGCTTTTAACCAACAAAACCAACAGTAAGAAAGTTGCAACATATAAAGAATTTCCCAGCTTAGCAATTCAAGAGAAAACAAATAGCTGTGCCATTAAAGTGTTTGATATAATCAAGAACAATAAAAATAACAAACAAATTAATTTTGAAAATTAAACAAGATATATTTTACTCACCATTTCATCTCCTAGGGTTACTAACATTCTCAAATGCATCCTTAAATTCTATAAAAGGTTTTAATGTCTACAGGGAAATAGGAGACAAAAAATTAGCAACCATGGGATTGTAAAGCATGCTCAGCCTCTTGCATCATTGTTATCAAAGAGAACACTATAACTGGTTCTAACTAAAAAGAACTAGCAGCCTTGGATCATTTAAAATTTAAACCACTAATAATTAAGTTATTGGATTAAGAGGAGGAAAATACTATAAAGGTAAGGACAAACAGATTGCCTTTTACCAACATAACCAATTGTCGAGAACAGTCACGTCATACAAAGAATTCTTCAGCTTAGCAACTCACGAGAAAAAAAATGTGTTGACTAAAGTGCTTGATATAGCCAGGAACAATGAAAATAACAAACAAATTACCTTTGGAAAACAAACAAAATGTTTTACTCAGCATTTCATTTCCTAGGACTACCAATATTCTCAAATGCATCCTAAAATTCTTTAACAGGTTTTAATGTATACAGAGAGAAATAGGAGAAGAAATTTATGCAACCATAAAATTACAAAAACTAATCACCCTCTTTAATAGTTTCAGGAAAAAAATTCCGTAAATACGCACCATCATATTTATCTCTGCTTCAGCAAAAGATTTTCCATCAGCAAGCATAGTCCAAACGACTTTATTGATTCTCATGGAAATCCGCATAGCACAAGATGGACTTTTGTTCTTTTCTTTCTCCATTAGACGTAGCTGTGCTGCTTTTTGCAAAGCCCTCCGCAATGCAGAAGATGCCTCTTTCCTGGACTTCTGTATACTTACTAGATCTTGGTTTAGACCTTGCACCTAATTAAATAACATATCTAAGTGACATGGAAAGGAAAATTCAGTTTGCAAACGCTATAAACATGTTGAATCACATTTTACTCCGTTGTTTTTTCTTCATTCAGCAGGTTGGTCAGTCACCTAAAGTTTGTATATACATACAGGACTGACAATATCATTTAGAAAGAAAACACTGGTGAATTCTTTTAGTGATATTGTTAAGTAAATTTTGCAGAACTTAACAGTATTGGATAGCATAAGGAACTACATCATTCTAATGATTGTAAAACATGTTGATTAAGATTTACCTTGAACTGAAGCCTAAAATAGTAAGATATAACAGAAATTACATTAAAGTTCTTGTTAAAGTGTTTTGAGCAGAAATTTACCAAAATAGACTTCCCACCAGTAATCATCCACAAGTCACCACTCTTTTCTTGTGAACACAAATCAGAGTGAGAATCACCCGATAAGGTCCTAATGTCATCTAGGAGCAGCTTCCTCTCTCTTTCTGTTTTCTCAAGGTTAATTTTTGCCAATTCAACCTCTTCAACACCATCAGGAACTACCTCGTCAGCTTCTTCCTCAACATCTTCATCGTCTTCAGATGGATAGGAAAGGCTACTTCTACGAGGCCTGGTAACAACTCATGTAATTCCACTACTTTGAAGTTGAACAATGATAATCATGTGCGACAACAAATTTAAAAGTGAAGCAATAGGAGAAACAAAAGGCAGAAAGACAGCTAAAAACAATTTCAAGACCTTTGCAAAACACATTCATTTGACTGTTAATCTCAGAAGTAAAATCAAAATAACAGCATCTTAAAACAAATAATGATTCTCATTCTAAATGAATCAGATGCAACCATAATTATTAAAACAATTAAAAAAACGTGCATATGAAAAATAAATAAAAGTAGACAAATGTCTTCTTGAAGCGAGACATAAAGGGATGATGGGTGAAGCATAATCTATGGTTCAGTCATGAATGATGTAACTGTAACAACAAAAAGAATGCACCTAAAGAAATCTAAGAAAACAAAGACCTTAACAATCAAGACCATCAGCTTGTGATTGTGAGTGTTTAAAGGTAGTAGTCATACCAAGGTCTGAATCAATGCTCATGCCCCTAAGCCATATAAGGGTGAGCAAAAAACCTGACATACTCAACCCAACAGCAACTAAATTGGCCATACAATTCGTGTGTTTTCAGTATTAGAGTATTTTAAATATGTTAGGTTTTGGTTAGGGTAGAGTTTCAAGCAAGTATTAAAGTGTCGTGCCATGTCGGGTGGCACCGGTGGAAATTACCATTCCGCTAGGAAACCGAAATCGGCACCATCCGCCCACTGATTTTGTGCGGCGTCATGGCGTGCATCACGGGACAACAGAGGGAATCGAGCGACAGGAAATCGCGCATGACGTAGCGGCGGCGGCAGCAAGGCGAAGTTCTCCCCGGCGGTGACAAGGTACGTTGAAGAACGACACAGGCAGCGCCGGAGGCGTCGCGGGCCGGAGGAGTTGCTGGAGGCCTCCGGCTTCGCCAGAAGCGCCGCCAGATAGCGCTGGAGCCTCACGAGTCGCGACTCGTCCACCTCCGCCTCCGCCTCCGACATTGCGCTAGGGCTCAACGGTAAAAATTTATTAAAATAACATTTCCCATCTTAAATCCAAGTTAAATAAAAAATAAAAAAATAATTTATTTAAATCTAGCATTTCCCTACTTAAATATTATCCTAATAAAATATATAAAAATATATTTAAAATTAGAAAAATTAAATAAGTTTTATTAATTAATTTTCTGATTTTTTTTTCTGTTTTAAATATTATTTAAAAATTGTAAAAAAATAAAAATCTAAAAATTTTCTAATAATTTAATTTTATATTGTGATATTTTTTATAATTTTTGTTTTTACTGTTTTATTATTTAATTAATATTTTAATATTTTTTATCATTTTAAATATATATTATTTAAATTAATACTTAAATAAAAATTTATATATTTATTATATATAAAGTAGTATTTGGTATTAATTTATATACTTATTAGTTATTATAGATAATATTTTTTTATCTTAAAATCAATTTGAAATTTAAATCCATGAATATTAATTATTAAGATATTAAACTTTTTTACTTTTAGGATTTTTGTCCCAAAATATATGAAACATATATTTTTATTATAGAATATCTCTACTTGATATGTGCGAAAATATTTTTCATCATTTTTCTTTCAAGTTATAGATAGATCAATTTTCTTTAAAGAAAATTATATTAAATTAATTTTTTCTAACAATATTAAGTTGTTCAATAATACAGAACTTATATAAAATCAATATACAACAAATTTTTAAATTATACACAATAAACATATTTATCTAATAATTACTATATATAAATAAAAAAATACCGAAACCGATCGGCACGGAATGATACAATACCGTATTGTTCCGATCGGGGACCGAAACTTCGGCATGGGTCGAGATTTTAAACCTTGGTTTCAGGTTTTGATATAAAATCTAGAAACTTGAAATTGCTTTTGATAGTTAATAACAAATAATAGCCAAATGTATGGAATATAGTAGAAATCAAAAGTTAGTAATCAATTATCAAAAGTTTAATTGCATATTTGATACCTGAAAGGACCAATGACTCAAAGCAATATCATTTAAGCTTTTATCCTATTAAGTGGGATTGGCTATATAGATCTTCCTATGTCTTCGAGCTCAATTCCTTACTATAGCTTTTTTTATATTTAAATAAATGTCATTTTATTTTATCGTTACTAACTGAGTCTTCTTTGATATCTCTCTTTCTTGATTAATGCATGTCTTTGTCATATGCTCACATCACCTGATTGAGGTATTTATTGGTAGCATAAGTATATGTCCAAACAAAGGTTTAAAATTTCGATCCGTGCCGAAATTTCGGTCCCAAACCGAAACAATACAGTTTCGATATCATGTCGTGGCAATACAATTTCGATATATATATACGAAAATGATATACTGCGCGCCTTACCCCGCATGGCCTCATCTCCTAATCAATTGGTGAATCGATTGGCATCGATTGACACCTCAATTGGGCACATGCCACAATCCATTGAGGCACTAAGCCTCAATCGATTCAGGCTTGTGCCTCAATCGATTGAGCCACGTCGCAACACCTCGAATCAAGTTCACTTATCCAGGCCGGAATCCAGTCCCCATCCCCCTGAGTTCACTTATCCCCTGGGTTATAGTTTGGGTCAAGACCAGGAGGCCGAACAGGTGCCTCGATCGATTCACACCTTCAATCGATTGGTGATTCGATTAGAGTCGAATGTCACGCACAATCACGCATGCGAATGTATTACATGATTAGGATGTTCAGGAAATAAAATCTAAAAGTAAAAAAAAATATTATCTATAATAATTATATAAATTAATCTTAATTTATATATAATAATTATATAAATCATTTATATTAATTTATATAATAAATTTATATAATTATAGTTTATAAATATTCTAAATAATATATATTAAATATTATAGTTTATATATATAGAGTTTATGTTGCATTTTAAAATTAAATTTATTTAAAAATTTATATATTTTTAAATTTATTAGCAATGAAATTTTTTAGAATTATTTATAAAATTTTAAAATTATTTTAAATATTTTTATAAAATTTTAATCTATTTTTAATTTATAAAAATTATTAAAATTTTGATTTTAAAAGTATTCTAAATTATATAACTATATATTATTTTTTTCTTTATTTTTTTATATTTAAATAAAAATAATAAAATTATATATTATAATTATATTAATTAATTAACAGATTATTTAATTATTATTAATTTATATAATATATAATTATACTTTATATAATAATTAATTAAAATTAGAAATTATATATATAATTTAAGGATTTAATAAAACCTAACTTTTCCTCTTTCACCGATTCCTTCGCCCCCTCGCCGCCATCGCCATCGTCGTCACGCCTTCACCTCCCTAATGCTTCTAGGTAAGTCATCATCCCAAATCGATTCCTTCTTCCTTTCTGTTGGGCACGCGTGACGCATGCGATGGCGCACGTGAACTTGTTGTGTGTCATGTGCCAATGTCGATCCCATGTCAGGACGGCAAATTCCGTTCGTATCGGACGACACAGAGATTTCTTTCCTTGGTCCAGACCATCTTAAACACATCGCTCAAAGCTTTCAGTCAATAGGCCCAACTCCCACTCTCTCTAATGTTCTCATTTCTTATACTATCCATCCTCATATATTTGCATATTGATCTTAACATTCTCATCTTTACAACTCTCATCTTATGCTAATGTGCTAGCTTTATAGCATAACATTCAACTTCATATAGCATAACAAGTCTAACCGTCATTTTATAAAACTTCCCTTTAAACTTTTTAGAGGTATCTTATGATCACAAATAAGACTTGACATCCTTCTCCATTTCAATTATTCTGCTTGTATCATATGTAAAACATCTATATCAACTCCTACATCCTTTTCCAAAAATCGATCATAAATACTTGCAACTTTCAATGAAATATAACTCGTCATCTCCTATCTTAACAGTTATATGTCTACTACTATAAAATTTAATTTCATATATTTTTCCTTTACTCTACTAATCCTAAAACATTTAAATTGTAATGTTTTAGCTAGCTAATATTCAAGCCTTCACGTATCTCATCAACTAAAACAATATCATTTGCAAATAACTTATATCAATTATTCTTGGATGTGTCCAGCAAGTTCATCATTTGATTTAGTTTGGATGGTTAAATATTTAACTCGACTCAGCGAATCCTCCATCATGGTAGAAAGGTTTAAGTTAGAAAACTTAATTTGCATAAAACTTGATTAGTTGGGTTGGGTAATTAACTAACTTAAACATATTGTCAAACATCAAAAAGGAAGATTGTTGGTTCAATCGACCTCCAATGTTTTGATGTTTGTTTGACAATATGTTCAATGGTCTCTAGCCAGGTCAAGGTTGGTCAAATGACTAGCACCGTTGAGAAGACTTGGAAGAGTAACCGCCAAGCAAAGGAAAAACCTTAGGGGAGTGAACCCTAATTAGTGAGAAGACTTAAGACTTAGCGGAATGATCTCTCTCTCTCTCTCTCTCTCTCTCTATGTGCGTGTGTGTGTGTGGGCGCGGGTGCATGTGTGTGTTGGTCATTGCTTTTAAGTTTGTAATTTTGTTTTATTTACTAGTTGAATTTAAGTCCTTTAAGGTATAGGAATCTTTCTTAGAATATTTTGGTGTCTTCCGACGCCAACTTCCATCATGTTAATTAACTTTTACATAATAAAATACCATTTCATGAATTCCCGTTCAATGTGTCATGATTTATTCCACTTTTTAAAATTGTTTACCTCTCATGTTACTATCAAAGTGAGTTCAAACTTCTATGCGAGTTTTGATTCATTCCTGTTGCATAGGAAATAGGAGAGAATCATATGACTAAATATAACAGCAACAGATTCAATGTCGATGTAGACACTTCAGAGAAGAAAAATTAGATAGGAATATAGAGGAAAACAGAAGCATAAGAGAAATGGCTATACAAAGGAAGAGTTTATTGTGTTCGTGAAAAAAAATGTCCCTCTTGAACGTTTTCACTAAGTTAGCAAACCACAAACTATTCTAAAACCTAGTAACAAAGCATCTTTTAATGGTTCACATGAAATCAATTTGTCTACCATTTCTAACATGTATTATGACCAAATAATTATGTTTAGAAACATAAATAAATATATAATTGTTTCTGCTGGAACAATTTCTTGTGGATGCAAGTTTTGATTTTCGTTTTTCTATAAGATGCTTACATATGCAACACAATCAAATGTCTTGTGGAAAGATTTAAGGCATTCAAGAGAAACCTTGTGTGGTTTTAGGCTTTTAGCGAATAGGTGCTTGCCCAAGCACCTTTCAGTAATGATCAGTTGAATAAAGCCAATAAGCTTCATTGATGGATAAAATGAGAAGGCAAAATAACCAAAGAGAAACAATTATCTGATGAATCAAAGCAATGCACTGACCAAACAAAGTTAAGAACCTCACTTTGGAAGCCTGGCAAACAGGAGATTGCTGAGAACATCCAGCATGACCTGAAACTGACGTGATGTCATAGTTGCAGTGATATTAGGAGAATTAAAGGATAGCTCTTTTAGAGGCTTCACCTGGATTCCCAACAAGAATGGACATTTATCATTGATTCGCCAAAAAAGAATTGAATACGAACTATTTTCATTTTCAAATATAATTATTTTGAAGGTAGTGTTGGATGCAGTCAAATCTTACTTTCAAATCTGCAGTTCCACCCTTATGCCTAGTGTACCTGAAGTACATTTCACATGGCATAAATACCCTTTCCAGCAAAGCACCCGTCCTTTTTACTTTCAGTGAGCTTCGCAGAATCTTCGGTAACCATTGAAGTCCAGCACCAGGATCAACATCAGTTGGTGCAACATGCGCTTGAACATGTTCCAGCATCACCGAAATCTCTGCTCGCTTCCAAGTCATTTCAGGTTGGAATTCTGGAATTTTAATATTGCTAGTTCCAAGAGCTTGCTTTATCATCTCATCCCCAACATCGAGAACTGAATGAAATGAACGAGCCAAAACACGGCCACTGGCAGCGGCAAGAAGAAATCTACCCTGAAGATAAAGAATCAATGAGCAATTGCAATAGGATCACATGGTTATCATTTTGGTTAATAAACATCTAATTGATGTAGATATGAGATAATTTTATATTATAGATTACATATGCTCAGCCTATTCTATAGTTGGTGAACTGAACTGGCATGACAAAATCTGTTATATTTTACTCTAGCGTCTAAAACTATAACTATAAAAAAATATCACCAATATTAACTCCTTAATGATTTTTAATTTTTTAATTCCATTGTAATAATAAGCTCTGCTAAGTCATTATTATTCCTATATTCACTGACTAATATGCAGATTAGTAGTAGAATAAAAAAACTCAAAAAAATCACATTCTTTTTTACTGTAAGACAAACAGTTGAATTTTTGGAATATTTATAGATAAAGTGATAGAAGATTCTTATATTTTAAGTAGGCATTCAACCATAAATATGTTAAGATTCACCTATCAGCTATATCACAAGGAATATGTCATATCCATATATTGCACTAAATATTGATACAGATGAAACCATTTAAGTATTAAGCATTATTTTTACAAAATGATGGGAGACATTGAGAGATGTCTTAAATAGAATACAAGTAGAATGATTGAAATGAAGGAGATCATATAGTGCTCTTTGTGATCATAAAATACATCTACAATATAAAGGAAAGTTTTGCAAAATGGCAATTAGACATGTTATGTTAGATGGAGTTGAATGTTGGGTTATAACTCAAGCACATGAGCAAAGATGAGAGTTGTAGAGAAGAGGATATTAAAGAAGATGTGCGGGCAAAGAAGGATGGACATGATAGGAAATAAAAATATTAGAGAGAAAATCAAGGTTGCACCTATTGAGGAAAAACGGGAGACACGTTTAAGATTATACGGACATATACACCAATAAATGCTCCAATTAGGCAATATAAAACTATCACAAAACACATCAAACAAGAAAGAGGAAGACAAAAAAAAATGATTAATAACAATAAAATAAATAGAATCTATTTAAATATAAATTATGATATAGTAAGAGATAAAGTCCAATGGTCTAGAAGGATCTATATAGTTAACCCCACCTAGTGAGATAAAATTTGGTTGTTGTATTGACGAAGCATTATAGGGTAATAGTAAACACTTAAAATGCTATGTTGTTTTACTAAAAACCTATCACTTAGTCAATGTGATGTGTAACAAATATAAAATAAAAATTATGACTACTAATCCAGTCAAATGTTAATGCAATTCGATATAAAAAATTATGCAAAAAAAAAAGAGATTTAGTTTAAAATCTTCAAGAAAAAATAATGAGGAAAATCATGGTTTAAAATCTCATATCGTTATCGAGTGGCATAGTCAAAATGTATTGTTTTGATAAATTACCAAAACTCCATACCACTCGACACAGGTGGTCTCTCTGATGTCAATAAGCATTGTCTCATACCAACATTTGGCTTAGCATACTACAACAAACATTAAAATAAATTGAAATAATATTAATTATTTTTGTAAAGCTTATGTCATGTAATATAATTTCAATTGTATATAGTTTTCATCTCATCTGTTTTTGTTTTCTTCTTTTCCTTTCTTCTTTCATCTCAATTTGCAATTGGCAATGTATATCAAAACATAAACACGATTCCATAGCACTATCATTGTAGTCAAAGACAGATATTCCCTGGCTAGAGATTTTAAGCCTTAGGCTAAATTGTATTGTGTCTATAAATCGTGAATATATGTCCTCATAAATATTTAAAATTTGATACTCAACTAAAAAAATATTATTTAGACTTCACAATATATTTGTTATTAGAAATAACAAAAAAGAATTCCAGATACATATTATAAAATAAAATGTAAATCCCTATTTATATACAAAGTTAGGATTTATTCTAGGAAATAATTAGGATTCTATTCTAGGAAATAAATCAAGATTCTATTCTAGGGAGTAATTTGTATTTTATGAAAAAATACAAATTAGGATATATATAGCTAATGCTCCCCCCTTATGTTAGAGCATAGAATGTGCTTAGCTAATCATGCCCAACTTGTTACAAAGATAATCAATCCGGGTCCCATTTAAAGCTTTTGTAAAGATGTCCCTTAGTTGTTCTCCAGTTTTACATATCCTATAGTGATCAGGCCTTGTGGAATTTTTTCACGAACAAAATGACAATCAATTTCAATGTGCTTAGTTCGCTCATAAAATACGAGATTTGATGCAATGTGAATAGCAGCTCGATTATCACACCACAATTTTGTTGATACTAAAATTTTATGTCCTACTTCAGTCAACAATTTATGTATCCACATTATTTCACATACAGACTGTCATAGCCCTATATTCTGACTCTGCACTGGACCGTGACACAACGTTTTGCTTTTTTCTCTTCCACGAGACTAAATTTCCTCCAACAAAAATATAATAATCTGAAATAGACCTTCTATCCATCTTAGAACCTACCCAATTTTTGTCTGAAAAACATTTAATATAAGTGTGCCCATGATTTTTATATAAGATACCCGATCCGGGTGCTCCCTTCAAGTAACACAAAATTTGTTCTAACGTTGTCCAATGACGAACTGTTGGAGATGACATAAACTGACTAATAATACTAACCGAATATGCAATATCTGGACGAATCACAGTAAGATAATTCAACTTCCCAACCAACCTTCGATATCTCTCCGAATGTTCAAATAATTCTCCATCTACTGTGAGGTCCACATTTTGAGTTATTAGAGTACTACAAGACTTTGCTCCTATTTTTCCTATCTCAGTCAATAAGTCGAAAACATATTTCCTCTGAGATAGAAATATACCTTTTTACTCTTTATAACTTCAACACCTAAGAAATACTTTAGCAACCCTAAGTCTTTTGTATGAAACTGAGTAAGAATAAAGATTTGAGAGATGAAATTCCCGAATTATCACTTCCAGTGATAACAATATCATCCACATACACAACTAACAAAATAATACCAGCTCCTGACTGCTTGTAGAACACAGAATGATCAGACTTGCTTTTCGTCATACCAAATTTGTCAACAACCTGACTAATTTTTCCAAACCAAGCACGAGGACTCTGTTTCAAACCATACAAAGATTTCCGAAGACGACAAACTCGCCCCATCTCCCCCTGAGCAACAAAACCAGGAAGTTACTCCATATACACCTCCTCATGAAGATCACCATGAAGAAAAGCATTCTTGATATGAAGTTGATGTAAAGGTCAATGATGAGTAGCAGCCAGTGAAATAAATAATCGAACAGATGTCAACATAGCAACAGGAGAAAAAGTATTTGAATAATCCACGCCATAAATTTGAGCATAACCCTTAGCAATAAGACGAGCTTTAAGTCTGGCAACTAACCCATCTGGATTGACTTTAACTGTGAATACCTATTTGCATTCAATAGCTCGTTTTCCTGAAGGTAGATCAACTAAGTCCCAAGTATCATTATCATCTAAGACTTTCATTTCCTCTATCATTGCATTTCTCCAGCCAGGATGAAATAGAGTCTCACGGACATTTTTAAGAACAAAAACAGAGTCAAGTGTAGGAATAAAAGAGCAAGAAGAAGACGACAAGCCGTTATTAGAAACAAAAAGAAGAGATAGGATAAGTACACTGGCGTTTACCTTTACGTAATGCAATAGGAAGATCATCATTCAGAAATGGATCTGACGACGAAGTAGTATATGCAAGACATAAATCAAGAGGTTAACGTCTGGAGTATACTTGAACAATAGGAGACTTGTTAAGAGTAGGTTCCGAGACAGGCGTGGAGGATGTGATAAAATATACCAATAAATCATCTTCTTCCGTTTGAGGAGTCGGGATAAGTGAGGATGAGAAATAAGGTGTGTCTTCCATGAAGGTGACATCAATTGAGACAAGATATTTGTTAAAACTGGGACAATAACACCTATAACCTTGCTAAAGACAAGAATAACCAAGAAAAATACACTTCAAAGACTTGGGATCTAATTTAGTGACATGTGGACAAACATCCCGAACAAAACAAGTGCTACCAAATATCCTAGGGTTGACAGGATACAACGACTTATTAGGTAATAGAATTTTGTAAGGGATCTCACTATGAAAAACAGAAGATGACATGCGGTTAATGAGAAAACATACGGTAGAAACCGCGTCTGCCCAAAAAGACTTGGGAACATTCATTTGAAATAAAAGGGCACGTGCAATTTCAAGTAGATGTTTATTTTTACGTTCAGCTACACCATTTTGGGATGGAGTATCGACACAAGAGGTTTCATGAAGCATACCATTCTGACCCATATACGATTGAAATAGACTAGACATATATTCCTTACATTATCACTTCACAGAGTATGGATGGACGTATTGAACTGAGTATTAATCTCGGCACAAAATGTGCAAAATAGAGAAAATAATTTAGAACGATTTTTCATTAAATATAACCAAGTCACACGAGAATAATCATCTACATGACATTGGAAGTGAAAACAGGCGCTACATGACATTGGAAGTGAAAAAAACCCCGGCCCGGATGGGTTTGGTGCGAAATTCTTTACTTCTACATGGGATATAGTTGGAGATGATTTTACTACAGCGGTAAAAGAGTTCTTTGGGGTGGGAAAGTTGTTGAGACAATGGAATCATTCCTTGATATCTCTAGTGCCGAAAGGGGATCATGCGGTTAGTGTAACGGATTATAGGCCGATCTCTTGTTGCAATGTATTCTATAAGGTGATTACCAAGATATTGGCGAACCGGCTTTCTAAAGTATTGGATTTGTTACTGGATCCGGCTCAAGTGGCTTTTGTCCAATGAAGGAATATTGGTGATAATGTCCTCCTCACACAAGAACTACTAAGGAAGTATGCAAGGAAAAGAATCTCTCCAAGATGCATGATAAAGGTTGATCTAAAGAAGACATTTGATATGGTGAATTGGGATTTCATAATGAATGCTCTTGTTGATTTTGGTTTTCCCCAACAATATTGCAATTGGTAAAGGAATGTATCACTACAACTTCCTACTCCATCTCTTTAAATGGGGGTGTCTATGGTTTCTTTAATGGAAGAAGGGGATTGAGGCAAGGTGATCATATTTCTCCTCTACTCTTCGGATTATGTATTGAAGTACTATCAAGGAAGATAAAAGTAGCGTCCGATCATCCCTTTTTTCACTTCCATCCAAGGTGCAAAGAGGTTGGTATCACACACTTGATATATGCGGATAACTTGATGCTTTTCGCACATACCGATGAATCTTCAACCGGGCTTTTTGCGAGCTATTTGAAGGAATTCGGATGTGAAGCGGGACTCAAAGCTAATCCTATGAAATCACAAGTTTTCATGGCCGGGGTGGATAGCAACACCAAGGGACGGTTATTGCATATACTTGGATTTCAAGAAGGGTCGTTTCCGTTCAAATACTTAGGCATTCCTCTAGCGGAAGAGAAACTACGTATTGCAAATTATGGTCCACTCTTGGAGGCGATCACAAGAAGAATGAATGCATGGCCTAAGAAGACTCTATCACGTGCCGAAAGATCGGAGTTGGTCAAGACGGTTATTCAAGGGGTGGAGTGTTATTGGTTATCCGTTCTCTCTATTCCAATTGGGGTTATTGAGAAGATCAAGGCTCTTTGTCGATTGTTTGTATGTGATTCCAAGTGCCCACCCATTACATGGAATAAGGTATATTTGCCAAAGGAAAATGGGGTTTGGGGCTAAGAGACCCATTAGCATGGAATGAAGCATTACTTTGTAAGATGTTATGGGAGATCCAAACAAGAAGGGAGTCTTTATGGATAAAATAAGTGCATCAACAATATATAAAGGGGGCTGATTTTTGGGCGTGGGAAGCAAAACCAAGTGACTCTCCATTGATAAAAAAGCTAATAGAGAGTAGAGAGAAGATTCGGTTGAAATCAAATGGGGTTGGCCAAGCAAATATGAAGTTTATAGAATGGTTTGCATCAAGAAGTGAAGGAGTAAGGCATATGGGTTTCTCAAAGGATCTATTGACAAACCACATTGGGTGAGATCATTATGGAAGCCGGAAATCATGCCAAAGCACCGAGTCACTATGTGGTTATTTGCACAAAGGAAGTTGCGTACGGCGGATAGAATGGATTATGTGGAAAACAAACTTTGTTTAATGTGCCGGCAAGCGGAGGAGTTAATAGACCATCTTTTCTTTGTATGTTCTCATGCTAGTACCTTGTGGCAAAGGATAAAACAATGGTTGGGCATAAAATTCAGATTTATGAAGGTGGAAGAGCTTCTCCATGTAATGGGACAGCGATATAAAGGAAAAGGAAGAATGGTCAAAGCACGGTATCTTGCCATCTCTAGTGCAATTTATCTTATTTGGCGGGCAAAGAACAAATGCAGATTTGAGGGGGCACCGACCAACATAGAAGACGCTTTTCGGAAGATCCAGATTCATGTGCATCAATTCGTGGACTTATCCTCAAGATAACCTCAAGGTGGAACAAATGCAAATGTGGGTTGCTATGTGTGGATGTGCTATTGTGATTTTCGTCCAACATGGGATGCTTTGTGATGTCTTGTGTGTGATGGGTTGCTCGTGTGGGCAGTGAGGTTGTGTAAGGTGTTGCCCATGGGTGGACTGTGAGGATAAGTAAGGGATATTTTGATGTCCGCCCGTAAGAAGGGGTTGATTGGATGTAGTTTTCGCACACATGTGCTAAGTGAAGGATCTCCCTCACTGCACATTTTAATACATGAACCTTTTCAAAAAAAAAATAGAGAAAGAAAAGGAGTAGGATTGACAGTGTCAGACCCACAAACACAAGAAGAAGATCCATCAGCTAATGTAACAATAAGAGTGTTTGATTCTGGCAAAAACGTAGAAAAGAGACTCGAATTACCTGTCATATGATCTGTAACCCCAGAATCAATGGCCTATTTAGAGTATGATGAAACAAGACGTGTTGTAGTTACCTGAATCAACAATAGCAGTGACAGAGGAAGATGAAGTCTCAAGTGATTTTTGATATTGCGAGAACTTGGCAAATTCATATGCAGAAATAAGAACTGATTTATCAGGGGCTTCTTCAGTGGATGCAATATGAGCCAAGTGTTTTTGTAGATTTTTGTACTGAAGCTTTCTGCATTCAAACTTTATATGGTCTGGTTTACGACAATAGTTGCATATAATTCCACTAGAATTCGACGTCCGAGTTTCAGAGTCTTGTGAGCCTCCTCCTTTATAAACAATTGATTTCTTAGGCACATAATTAGTATTACGACTCACCACTAAGTGGAATGGGTGTAGTACTTTTTGTACGAAGAATGCGACTAAATACATCTTGTAAGGAGGAGACCTCAGAACTAGAGAGAATTTGTGATTTAGCAGATTCAAAGTTAGGAGATAGGCTAGCGAGAAAACTCATGATAGTCATCTGCTCTCGTTGGCGTTGTTGAACCTTCACATCAGGGCTAAAGGGCAGCAACATATTAAGCTCCTCATGTCTTCTTGAATGTCATAAAATAATTAATCAGTGGCTAATCTTGTTTTTCCATACTGTAAAAAGCTTTGCAAACCTCATACATACGGGAGATTTTTCCTTTTCCAGAATACAGAATTCTACATTATCCATCAATTCTTTAACAAATTCATAATGATTGATCAAACCAATTACCTCACTATCAATACAATTCCGGATCTGAACGAGCAAGCGAGCATCCTCTCTTAGCCATGCCTACCTTGAAGCTTCTTGACGAGAGTCATAAGTCAAATGCCCATCTTTATCAATACTTCGTAGATAAAGACGAACAGTTTTACTCCAATCCAAATAATTTGAACCATTTAACTTGTAATCCGTGATTTTAGACATTACAGGAAGAACATCCATCACAACAGAAGACTTATTTTCAACCATAAAATTTTATGTAAAATAAGAGACGATTAAATGAAGACCAACTTCACTTTAGGAAGAAAATATCCAAGTGTGATCAGATATGTGGAGAAATCACTCAGTATATTGAAGCCTAGGAGAATTTGTTGCTATAAATTCATACATAAAACGAAGAGCTAAAAATAAATTGTCATTGACCAAATCATGGGTCACGAAGGTGCTGCTGAAGCAATCGTCAAGACAAACAGGGTTGGAGCAAACATCGGCTAAATTCTCGTCGACGTAATCGCAGCTGACACAAAAGGCGGAGTGACGGCGATGAGTGAACACCGCCTAGATGAAGAATGGCGTGAGGGGCAGAACCCAGCCAAGGCGATCTTGTGCGATGGTGAAGGAAGAGGGCGACGAGAGCAGAGAAGCGCGGTATTGAAGGAGGAAAAGATCGAAAAGAAAAGGAAAAGCAACGAGAGAGAGGAGAGAGAGAGAGAGAGTGAGAGGAGAAAGAAGCGTACAGACCTAAATTTGGCTTTGATACCATCTTATTAGAAATAACCAAAAGAATTCAAAATATATATTACAAAATGTAAGCCCCTATTTATATACAAAGTTAGGGGCTTATTCTAGAAAATTATTAGAATTCTATTCTAGGAAATAAATCAAGATTCTATTCTAGGGAGTAATTTGTATTTTAGGAAAAAATACAAATTAGGATATATATATATATATATATATATATATATAGTTAATACAATATTTAACAAATCATTTTTAGGCACCAGTTCAGAATGAAAAAACAAATATATTGACTGTCACAAGAGAAATTCTAGATTAAGCAACAATAATTAGATTTGGAGTGGTAAAAAAGGTGGTACGTTCCCCTCAAAGATTTGCAATATAAACCTTCTTTTATTTCTAATATTGGGTTCTTTTTTAATCATTCTGAAAATGATGTTGAATGATTTTCAACGAGAGCTTATTCACTTCCGTGTGTCACTTAAGGAAGCCCAATGCCACTATTATCTCAAGGATCAACAGCACTACAGCAGGTTGATCATCCCTGAATATTCAGGATATCTTGGATCTGATTTATTTGCTCTTAGGATAAATTTAAATCATTAAAATTTCATAATGAACACGTTCCAACTAACCTTTCAAAAAAGATGAAGATGAAACTAAATTAAATCCAAAAATGCAATTATGAATAAAAATGAAATATTGAAAACTAAGAAAACACACCAAAAGAAGAGTGAATCATGTTTATGATAGTTAGGGCACACTATTGATAATGATAGTATATAATATACCAAAATAATAGTTAGAAAAAAATTAAAAGGCGTTAAGAGAAAATAAAATATCAGAGAAATAGTTTCTGAATTTTGAGAGAATAGAGAAATGAACATAACAAGACTACGAGTGAGAATTTATGTTTGGATGAGAGATCAAAGGTAGAGTAGGAGGGTATTTAAAGGAAATTTTCAATAATTTTTTTATAATTTCTTTATTTTTTTGGATAATTAGGTACAAATCTAGTCAAATAACCATAATGCCATAAAGTTTTTATTTTTTTTACTGTTATATTGGTATACTAGTAGTTTGGCTCCATGCGTAAGGTCCAACACAAGCATGTGTCATGCCTATTGACTTTGACTCAGTCGTGTCAAACCCAACACACCATCCAAGGCACTGCTATCAGGCTCCAACTTGGACTAGCATCATGTTCATCCAGTTTAGGGGTTAAGTTATTCTAATCCATGACCATTTTATGTAAAACCATGAGAGTCCCAACATGGCTGTCATGCCTAGCTATAATTTACTATACTTATCAAATAGCCACATTACTGTTACAACATTATTAAAATTGCCAATAAGATCCCAAGCCTGAATGAAAAAGGTTGAGAGTTGAGTTAGGTTACCGGCCAACATCAAATTAAAGGAAATGTTCTAATAATGGATCTATCAAACTATTGTGTTAAAACTAGATTATTTCCCAAAATAAACACATTGTAGGGTTCAACTGCAATGTCTTAGCAAGGACCACTCCTCCCGTAGAACTTGAGCAATATTAAATATACAAGAATTCTCATCGGATAGTAACAAACATTATAAAATATTTATTATCCTAGATTTGGAATATGGAATATATGAATGCTCATTCGAAAAGCAATAGAGATAAAATTAATATTTTGTGTTTATGAGAGATAAAATGGGTAGGAAAGAAGGCAAAGATGATAGAGAACTTAGATAGTAAGTTATGGTAGAGAGGAAAGAATAAAATAAGAAATAGAATATTTTTTGTTATTGATAGTTCGTTAAAAGATATAATTATAATAGTTAGAATGGGGAAAGAATTAAAACTCTCAAAATAGTGGTGACGAAAAAATTTATTAATATAATTAGTATATATATTCACCTTAAATAGTAAATACGATTAGATGCAATCACTAAATATAGATTTTAAGAAGACCTAGCTGAGGTAGTATAAAAAATTCCATCAAACCAGATACTTTTAACAGGAGGAGATTTAAATGAGCATGTAGGAGTAAGAAATAAGGAATATGATAGGGTGTATGGGGGTTATCATTTTGGAATAAGAAATGAAGAAAAAACTATATTAGAGTTTGCGATATCATATAAACTTATAATAGCTAATACATTTTTTAAGAAAAGGGAACACTTGGTTACATTAAAAAGTGAAACAATAGGTTAAAATTTGACTTTCTTATGGTTAGGAAAAATTATAAAAAAAATTGTAAGAGAAAATCTAACTACTCAACATAAGTTAATAGTATTAATTATTAAATATACGCCTCAAACATAGTAACAATAGAAGAAAGATGTGCACGACTCCTAAAATAAAATGGTAGAAGTTATAGGATTAAAAATAAAATATATTTAAGGAGTAAGAGCACAACTATTAGGAGAAATACATGGCAACTCGAATACAATATGACTATATGAGATAGGATGACATTAAATTTGAAAATGGTGACCAAGAACGTACTTGGTGAGTCAAAAGGATGTGCACTACCAAATAAAGAATCTTGATGGTAGAACGAAAAAATACAAGAGGAAGTGAAGAAAAAAAGAGACATCTATAGAATAACTCAAGCGAAAGAAAAGAAGATGAGGAAATATTAAAGATGAATGCAATATGGTACTAGTGAATGATGAGGCAATAAAAGAGTGAAAAAAATATTTTCATCAACTTTTTAAGAAGATTAGGGTGATGAACTTAACTTGCAAAATTTAAGTAGGGTAAAAGAGTATAGAAATTTAAATTTTTACCATAGAATTCAAACTTCAAAAGTAAAATAAGGTTTAAATAGAATGCAAAATGAAAAAGTGGGTGGACCGATAAAAGTATAAATGTGTCTAGGGAAGTAAAGTATTGAACGACTTAAGAAGTTATTCAACCTAATATTGTAAAAAAAAGTCTAATCAGAGGACAATAAGTACTCTAGTCGAAGGAAATGTATAAAATTGTCCAAATTATAGGGCATTAAGCTAATGAGTCATACCATGAAATTAAAAAAAAAAGAGTGATATAAAAAAAATAGAGAAGGAGTTCACGATATCGAAAATCAATTTAGAAATTATCAATAATAGAAATTATACATCTTATACAATTAATTAAAAAATATTAGAAAAAAAGACTTGCACATTGTATTGGTCGACCAAGAAAAGCTTATCATAGAGTCTCGAGTTATATGGAGAATTTTAGAAAAAAAAAAAAGTGTTAACATAAAATATAGAAATAATTAAGGATATGTATGAGAATGTAATACAAAAGTGAAAACTTAATTGAAGTGTTATCTTTAAAAATAAGATTGCATCAAGGATCAATTTTAAATCTTTATCTTTTTACATTAATCATGAATGAACCAACTAAACACATCCAAGACATATTACGATCATGTATGTTGTTTGCAGATGATAATGTTTTTGTAGATGAGATGCGTGAAAGAGTCAAAACTAAACTCAAATCTTAACGAAAGATTTTAGACTTAGTAGAGTAAAGATAAAATATATGGAATTTAAATTTAGCAATATTAAATATAGTAAGGCAATAATTAAGATAAAGATAACGAGTTCTAATTGTGAGCTTTAAGTATTTATGATCGTTCTGCAAAAGGATGGAGGAGATGAGAAATGTCTTATATAAAATACAAATAGGATAGTTGAAATAGAGAGCATCAAGTGTTCTTTGTGAATGTAAAATTCCTCTAAAACTTAAGGTATATGAAGCGGAATGTTAGGCTATGACTTAAACACGCGAGTAGAAGATGAAAGTCGGAGAGATAAGCATGTTATGGTGAATGTGTGGGCATACGAGGATGGATAGGAGAAGAAATGAGAATATTAGACAGAAAGTCGTAATTGCTTTGAGAGACGTATTTAAGATGGTACGAGCATGTACTTAGATAACTAATTAATTCTCCAATTTGGCGATGTAAAACTATGACAAATGTGCACATTTAACAAGGAAGAGGAAGACTAAAGAAGACTTAGTTAGCATCGATAAACAAGATAAAATTTATTTAAATATAAATGATGATATAGTCAGAGATAGAATCCAATAGCATATGAAGATCTATATAGTCGACCTCACCTATTAGGATAAGAATTGATTGTTGTTGTAATATGCTACAAAAATACAAGTATTAGTAGCATATTATATAACAGTGTTGTATAATTTATATAGGAAGCCTTCCTCACAGTTCACAAATGAACAAAGCAGATTGGGATCTCCTTTATCTCTGCTTTCCTTTTACCCAATTTATATCTTCCTCCATTCATATATGAACCAACAGAATTCTGTTTGCCAAGAACATCAACTCCATCAAGGAAACGGCACATGAAGAGAGGAACTATATAAAAGAGTTTAGAGGATTAAGAATAGTAGGGGTGAGATGTGAACTAGTGATTGGAAGACGATAGAGTGGGGAGGGGATTACTTTCTTTATTCTTCTCCAAATTCATAAGTTTGAGCAAGTTTCTCTTTCGCTGAATTTTATTCTACCTTTTTATTGTTGGGTGTTTAGTGCATGGGACACGGGGAGAGAGGAAAGAGGAATTTAAAGATGAGTCTTGGGTCGAACTTTGACTTAAACCCAATTAGTTTTAGTCATGATTACATATGATTTGAATTTGATCTCGATGAGAAATCAGCCAATTTTGAAAACCATCAATTCCTCCCAACCATCACTCATTAGATAAATTTACTACAAGAACCCTACTAATCAGAGAATATCTTCAGTTTTCCAACTAGCTCTGAAAACTAATCCTAGATTCAAGCGGAACAGAATTGAATCATTAAGATTGTGATCCGACTCGAAGAACCAGTAGAGGAATCAGTCAACTTTTAAAACCATTACCATAACTGTTTCCTACTGTCCCATTTGACAGGAAATAATATGGAAAACTAATATTAAAAAATAATTGAATCAACGCTTGAAATAAAGGCAGTAAAGAGCTCTGATGCATTTCCCATCCTAAACAGAACTTTTGGAATGCTGATTTAAACAAACAAAGCCAAATCTGCTTACATTGGCTTCCTCAGAATGAAGATTGAATTGAGGCTGAATAACATTAACCATAAAATGGCGTGTCCCTTCCTCCTCTGGATCATCAATCTGCCCAGGCTTTACTGGTGGATGGTAATACCAAATGGTTAGAGAAACATAAAGATGTATGTAGTAGCAAAGGCTTTCAAAACATAGAGATCAGTTTTTTGAGAAACAGGGTCAATGTTTCTTCTCAAAACTAGTATCTCTAAAGATACAGAAATAGCCCCAAATGAATTGAAATAATAATTTTTCATGTAAGGTTTTGAGATAAGAAAAGTGAGCAAATGTGCATAGTTAAACAATAAATGAATCAATTACCAATTCTTGGTGTGCCAAGTTATGGGGCTACTCAAGCATATCTACAAGGAGAGATTAGCTCTTTTTAACTCACCATTTACATCAGATTGTATGCATTCAGCTTTGGCTGAAGAAGAACCTGATGAATTTGATTCAGCTGTTTCAGCTTGTTTAGAAGCAGAACTGCCAGAATGTATTGCAGAAGTAGAGGAGACTATGATGTCACCACGAGGATCTTCAGGTTCATCTCTCTTTTGTTGTTCCTCAATTAATTTCCTCTGTGCATATTGACGAGAGGGAGAAGGCTTGGGAGCTTCAAAGACTTTAGAAATTCCACCTACCCAGGACCAAACAGCATCTCGGTTTTCAAGTGTCCAGAGGAGCTTGAGGCCATATACAAATATCCGTTGGCAATTGTCAGCTATTACAACATTAAACCCATCATCATCACTTGGATCAGATTGTGTGTGATCACTCTCACTACCATTTTCGAACTCCGACCTAACATAAGTCATCTCAAGATTCTTTCTTCCAGCTTCTTGCCATGCCAATAATCTTTCCGGATCAGCCTTAGGTGCTTGCCTTCTTATTGTGAAATAATCAGAATACAAAAGAAAACCATCATCCCTACTTCTTTCAGTAAAATTATGTGGCTGGCTGCATTTATCATTGACTTTACCTGTCATTGAAGCTCTCTTAGTTGCCTGAATCTCATGAACTGCAGATGAACTACAATCTCTATCTAAGTAGGCCTTTAGCATGTGAAGGTCAAGTCCTCGGTAGACAAGATCAAGAGGATCACGCTTGCATTCGAAGGTGTATAGCTGCTTTCCTCGACTGTAGCATAATTCATATTTCAATTTTGACATTTTAAAGGTTAAACCAATTGCAGGGTCATCATCGCCTAAAGGCATATGCTTGATGCAAGAAGGTGTGGAATCAAGACGAAGGCATAATTCGGTCATAACCTTGTCTAGAGACAAGTTACCAGATCTGGACGCTCTTGGGATTCCAAATCGAGGCCATCTGGAGAAAGAACGTAGCTTATATGGGGGGTTATAATTTAGGCTCCACCATTTAAACACCCATGCTAAGTCATGGGCTCCTAGATTCATAAGCGGGGAATCAATGTTCTCCAACTGTTGTGAAGTCTCATAGATGGCCTGATCTAGCATCATGTTGTCTCCAGGATTTCCATCCTGCAGAAAAGGTCTTAGAGAGAAATTCCATCTTAACGAAAGAGAAGTTGACCGGAATGGATCAAATACTTTTTCTCGTGGTTTCATCTCCTTAGGTAGTGCATGTAAATAATGATTCAGGGGAGTTCCAGACTTGCAGTCCCAGTCCATTACAACCTCAAGCGAGAAAGCAGGGGAGTGAATAAATGGTCTAGAAACAACAGGAAGCTTCAAACTACAACTTTTTAACAAGCTCTCCAAACTGCTTATATACATTATAAATTCCTTTGCAGCAACTAAAACTTTCCCATCTGTTTGTTGAATCTCCATGTAGTCAGAAACAATTTGAAGTTTGTCTAATTCTTCACAGGGATCCGTAGTAGCAAGTAAGTTCCATGTAGTATTATTAAAATACAACACAATCTTTCCATGGATATAGTATCTCATATCATCCCACCACGGTAAACTACGTTCTTTTTTAGGCGGTTGACTCTCTAGAACTAAATTTGTAGCAGTTGAAGCATTTGAGGAATTCTGAAAATTTAAATGCGAATTCTGGCTTCTGGTGCTAAGATTAGCCCTCCTTAGAGCTACTGTAAATGCATAGCTTATATCAGCAAATACTGGCTCATATCCCACTCCGAAAGACACTTCACCTTTCTGAAAGTATATAGGCAAGTTAGAATACATTTTCATTGGTGGTGTTGTTCCACTAGCTGAGCGGAGCATGCGCACTCTTCTCCATCTCCCAATGAATACATCTTGATGTATTTGGGGTTGGAAACAAGTTGCCTGTGACCCAAAAGAAAACGATTCTATCAAGTTCAGCATGTACTTAAAGAGATGTAGAGCAATAGCTACTCCATGAATGAGAGCATTAATAAATCATTCAAGTTCAGCATTCTTCTTAATCAAACATTCATCAACCAAAAGTGCCCATTTATAAATAGTGCACGTTGTAAAGTTTGTAACAAGTAAGCTCATACATCACCAATGATGCATTGGAGATGATGCTTGGTATAGGCTTAAGTTATCGAAAGCACACTAGACACTTTATCTATAGTCCAAACATAACTACACTAAGATGGATCTTTTTATCCAGTGACATAATTACTATATCCTTTTTTAAAAAACTCATCATAATCAACTTTCCTATGCTTCAATATCAATTAGTTCCAATTCACATAACCTGGGGACGGGCTGTGAGGGGCACTTGAGGTGAGCATAATCACCTTTTTGCTACAATTATCGGTTAGTTCCAAACTCAATAGTACAATCATTTACAAAGTTTTAGGTTGCGTTTGGTTTGAATCATTTTCCTTTTCTAAAAAACCGCATTTTGTCATAAATGAAAATGGAAAAAGACAAACCAAACGCAACCTTACTTTTCCTGCTCTCCCTATTCACAACTAATTGTTCAACCAATAAATGTAGAAATACCCCATCATCATTGATATTTAGTCATAAAACTGCATTGAATGTCAAGGTGGGTTCTCTAATCTATCTCATCTTTCAAGACAAGTTCCAAAAAAATCACATATCATCATGCAATATGTGGGACTAGTACCAGTCTATTTTATCATCTTTCAGGGCAAGTTACAATAAATCACATGTCATCGTACAATAAGTAGGACTATACCATGCTAATATTATGAGTGTTTTATGTCATAACTTTTCATTTAAAGTTCAATTGTCATTTAATTAACATTAACTACTGACTCAAGCTTCCGTGAAGTATGTAGGAGTACACAAGGCTAATTATGTATACATCCATATTCTGAACCAATTCATTTTAACAGAATTCTTATACCAGAAAAACTTAGTTAAATGAATATAAAGTATAAACCAGAAAACAACTACAAGTATACTGTCCGGCTCTAAGAAAAACAACCAAAGAGAAGTGCTACCACAACAGACATGGATCATTGCACTACTTATTATTAAAAAAAATGGTTTTAACAAAAGACTGGACTGTAAAACCTAAATATAAGAAAGAACCTTAAGAAAAACTACATAAATATACTTGCAAACAGATGGCACTTCAATTAAAGCATGTTAATTATAATAAAATGAAACACAGGAAAAGAGAGAGCATTAATTCAATCAAACAGAACAATCCAAACAATAAAATAAAATGAATTGAAAGACCTGAAAAGAGAGATCAACTATGCAATTAAACAGAATGACTTAAACAATAAATAGAAAAATGACTTAAAATGCAACCTGTTGAGCAAGCACAACACGCCCCTTACATTTGCCCAAACTTCCAGAAAATAGAGGATAAGTATAGTCTCTAAGCTGAGCAATCAAAGTACCAGCATGTACATCAATATCTCTTCCGTAGAGCCTGGAGAATGGTATATCATTAGACAAGCAGACTGGATCAATATCTTTTATGAACTCGACCATTCCAGAATCACCTCCTTCAATTCTTGTCAAAGTTACATCCAACTCAGTAGCACAAAGTGATAGAAGTGAAGATCTACGACTACTCATTCGGAACCCAGATTGTAAATCTCTTGAGCATGCACCAGATCCTTCTGCATGGACAATCTTCTGACATGCCTGGTAGTAAGATTTGAATGTTTGCCTGTGTATGTCATCCTTCAACCTCTTGATGGCTGAAAAATCATTCAAATCAAACTCAATTCCATTATGGATAGCTTTTTGGAATTTGAAATCACTTTTGTCCCCATTTCCCATAACCCTGTTGCAAGAAGACAGAATCTCGTCAAGAAACTTCATACGCACAGCTTCCTCACACACTTCATTTCTCAACAAGAAGTAATGCTCATCAAGCCAACCCTGAATTGGTTCTTCTTCAATTTCTGCTGAGAATTTCCGTATGACAAATCGAACAGAACCAAATTTTGTTGATTTGGTTTTTGTTGTCTTAAAACTATCCTTAGTAGGAAAAATCTTACTTGTTTTAGCTGTAGTAATAAGCTTCAAACCCCGAAACATATCCTCAATAGAATCCTCTATAGCACGTAACTGTAACCGGTAGGGCATACAAATATGCACATCTAGTCCTTGAATGACCCAATCCTTTGTCACACTATATTGTGCCTTAGCATCATGTATGTTACCTGGTGGAACTGGAATACATGAGATCTGCATTCGGCTGCTTTTCAAGACCCTGGCGCCATTGAAACTAAGCATAAAGCCTTCAAGTAATACACCTATCCTAGCATTCTCTGAAAAGATAGACTGTACCTGAATTTCTGTTTCCACACCATCTGCAACTTCAGCAGATACTCTTAACATCTCCACATCAACAGCAAAAATTGACTCTTGTTTACCAAGTTGCTTTTCAGCTCGAATTTTATCTTTCATAGAAACCTTTTCAAATTCCAATTCTTTCACTCTATCAGCCAACACCTTTATCTCATTGTCAGAGTGTTGGATCTTGCTATTATTTAATAAAAGCTTAACACGAGCAAAAATTTCATATACTGCCAAATGAGCATCAGGTTCCCATCTAGTAGTAATATCAGTTGCACTAAATAGAGAGCAGACAGAAACATCAGTAAGACCACCTGTACGACGAACAAACTTTGCATTTTGCATATCAAACAAGGTAACTTTACTACCAGGTTTACGCCCTTCAGTAAATTCCATATAAAAAGATCTAGCTCTCTCTAATTCCATCTGTGTTGATTCCTTTTCTTTGTTTACACATAAACTAAACTGCAAGATATCAAGAGATGTTGAGAATTTGAGGATCTTACTCTTATTTGGGAATGTTGAAATAATATTTGCTACACGTGGCATCCCACCTTCTGATGTACTAATTACTACATGGCCACCATGTGAACCAAAATTCACACGTTTTGGATCTGCTACAACAGTGTCTTCAATAGCCATTTCACCATGATAGCATATTGAGCATTTTTCAAGATTCAGTTTCATTATTCGTGCTCCTTTTGCTGACTTTTTGCTAGAGTATGCAACCTTAAACTCTGTACCCCTTTTATTAGAAGATGATAAGGTTTTGATCAGTGTTCTATATGACAATAAGTTGTATACAAGAGACTCAATATGCCGAAAGCCAAAGTTTATTCCCATACCACTTATATCAGCTGAAAATACCAACATCCACCTAGTTAGACCATGTTGTTCTTTGGATTCAATTTCCTTTTGACCCCAATCTAGACTTAGCCGTGCAATGTGCATTAAAGAACCTGAATTAGTTTCTACTCCAAACAAGTTCTCCTTCAAACACTCCTGGTACTCATCTTCCATGTGCAATTGTAGCTCACCGAGTTCCATGTGGACTTGTATCCCCTTACATGCTATGTTGTTCGCAAATAAATGTGAAGACTGTGAACAACCCTGCATAGAGTACAAATGGTTTGAAAGAGAACAAAATATGATAACAAGTTTGATATAAAAATGCCCTTGTCAGGCACGCCAACACTAGGAAAAAGGCCTAGGCAATCCTAGGTTCTCATAGTCAGTCATGTAGTTATACAAAGATGAAAAATAGAAAAAATAACATATTCTCATAATCAATCAGACACAATAGCAAACTAAAATTGACTAACTAAAACAGCATGTTGAAAGATGCTCTATTTGTCAAGAAATTGAAAATTAACAGCATTACAAAAGTTATATAAAAGAAAAAAGTATGACAAGAATTTTAGAACTTCAAGCAAAAGGAAAAATTACTATAAGGGAGAAAATATTAATGGCGTCAACAACAAACAAAGAAAACAAAAAATAATAATAATAATTCAGATGCCTACAGAGAAGACAATGAGAAGAAGAAAGTTAATTCAGCATTCTGGAAAACTGTCTGAACACTCAAAGCATAATAGACTTGAACAACTCAATTATGTGGTCCCTATCAGGAGTACTTGTATCATGGAAACCCAGTCAAGGAAAATTATATCTTATTTTAATTAAGAGAGAATATGTGATTGCATCGTTTACTAGTGATCACAAAATAAATCCTCAGCCTCCAAGCCAATAAAACACTTTTAGGTTAGCAGTGAATATCAGTAGAAAACAAATCCCAACCAGAACTTTAAGAAGCAACCTATTGGGACAAGATATTCTACTTTAGAAAGAAAAAGAAAAAACTAAGGACCTGAATAAGTAGCATGCAACAACAGACTCACTTTTCTGCAGGAAGGAAATAGTTTAGAACTAACATAACAATAAAGCAGACTACCAAAATGGTAGATATGCAATTTCAGAAACAGAAAGCAAAAGTTTCATGTGGAGAACTAAAAACAGTGCATGTTCATAAGACATGCATTCATACTTTATCTGAGCTAGAAGTATTTCGTCAAAGTAAAGAACATAAAATTAGCAGATGGTTCTCGTGTTTTCAGGCTAATTTGGGTGGAACCAAATGAAGTGAAGGGAGAGAGTTGTTTTTCACAAATTATCTCCAAAGAAATTGAAGAAAACCAATACCCACCTTCATATCCCTAGGTGTTTATAAGAAACACAACATTGACAAAATACAAAGCCTATACACATAATTAGGAGAAAATATATCATATTAGGGAGTTAGTATTAAGGATAAGCAGAAAAAGATATACTGATGAAGTAATATCATTGATAAAAAGGAAATAATCTTACTAATACCTTATACTAATAATATTCAGCAATTCTAATAAAAGCAGCTTTCACATTTTCTTCTTATTATGGCCAACTTACATGATATAGCGGCAGCCCGGTAACACTATAAAGAGCAATAGTCATCTCTGGGGCTGAAACAGTACATGTCCACATGATTGATTTAACATCATTTGTTTGAGAGTTTTCATGTCGAGAATTATCCTTCCCAAGGCTAAAACTTTCCCTTTTGGACATTAGGAGTTGCAACCATGGCTTTAATCTGCTAATAATGAGATTGCACTGGGTACCACCAAGCTTCACATCAATCTCAACTCTGATAGGTAGAAGCCGCTGAGACCAGAAACAAACTTCCACGTTATGCTCCAGGTTAAAAGAATAAACAAAGGCATATAGCATATATATCCAGTTGTACAAGTTAAATTTGCAACAGATAAAAAGAGAGAAAATTTACCTTGACATCAAAACACAAAAAACAGCAAAGAAAAAAAAATTCTATATGCAGGTATTGTGGTAGTGAAAATAAAAAACAATAAAGCAGATAAAGGTCTACTCATAAGTTTACCTGGCCTTTATACAAAATGTAAAGAAAAAGGGGCTACCAAGTACAATAGGTTCATGAATGTGGCACAAGATGATATAAGCAACACTAGAGGAGCCAGACAAACTTTAAATTTCAAAGTGAGAAAACACAAAAACATGGAGAACTGAGATGAAAATGGTACCAACTCATCATTCAGCTTGTAATTCAATGGATCTCATTTGCCTTTAATTACAAGATGACTGATGTGATTACTTAAGTTTAAGTATCATATCATAATAATGATGGCAATCTTTCCAACAGTCATCCCATCTGTTACCTTATAGCAGGATAAATGAGCACGTTTACCATCTTATATTGAAACATATATAAGCAACCCCTCTTCATTGCTTAAAATAGCTTAATCTCTAAATATAGATTTGAGGTTGTTTCGAAGACAATCACTTTTTTTTATTTTGCTCAATTCTCTACTCATAAATCTGTTTCAAGTGTATCATGAATCAATTTACGGAAAACTGTATGGTTCCACCCAGTATGGTCAATTTTTAAGATTTGTGTAGGGGCTAGCAGGAAGCAACTGAATCGCATAGATTTGAGTGGCCCACCAGAATTGGATGTACTGGCAGTGATACGCTGCCCATTTTGGCCCATAAACCCCACCCTGATCCTGTTTAACCCTCAGTCTCACTAACACATATTTTTAGACTGAATTATCTCTCTGAATCTCTTCCGTGACATTCAAGCTTATATTCTCAATCACGCATAGCAACATGTCATTCAACTAGATAGCCGCTATAATTGAAAGTAGAAACACAGAAGATATGTATCATTTTGTAGGCCACTAAGCTAATCAGACAAGACCCTGGTGATAACCACTTAGGCTTCAACAAATGGCATAAAATATTGCAACAAGTTTGCTATCTTTGACCAAATTCCAACTCAACATTTGAATCAATTTTAGAATAGGGGAAACAAAAAGTGCAAAGATAAGCGAGTGGCATGTGTATTTAAATTCTTTAGTTGTAACATTCTTGATTTTAAACAGACTGATATTTTTCAAATAAAAAAAACATTATATATTAATCATGCTTATCAATATCTTTACCACCTTGTTGAGAATGAGAAAATGCTATATTCCATATGATAGCAACAATTGAGCGAGATTAAATTCAACAACAAACAACATAAATGAAGAATGTTTGTTATGTGAGACTTCTGATACTTCCAAATTGACGGTAATATCTTTACATCATGATACAAAACCAGATATATATTCAAAAAAAAACCATCATTTATGCCTATCAGGAATTTGTTAGTCTAAATTATTACTAAAGCATAACCTTCCAATGAATGGTGGCTGAAGTTTTGGGATCATGTTGAACTTCTGATCAACATGAGAAAGTTAGTCACAAAAATAATCTCTTAGGAGCAGTAGTAAATTGGGGTTGGTCCCTATATCTGATTCACATGTTATAATCAATTTTTTTGTACAGGAGCTTAGCTGAAGATGGTTTATGTCTAGCTACCACAAGGAAATCAACTTGTGTTCCTTTTTTTGAAGTAAACAGAAGATAAACACAGCACTAGTGTTGCGTCCAAATGAAGGGAGGAAGGGAGGTTGGAAAAAAAGGAGTACGAGAAAAAGAGGGAGGGGAAGAAAAGATGAAATTTTCATCTTTACCCTCATGTTCCCTCTATTTAGAAGGTGACAAAGATGGTCAACATCTGACGGTAGTCTGAGCATGGGTCAGCAATGGTTGGCAGTGGTTCAATGACGGGATCCAATGGTGATTGAAGTCCAAACATGGCCCGTTAACAATGTGTGATAATCTTGGTGGTCAAATTTGACAATCGGCAGTGGTTTGATGGTTAATCTGGTGGCAAAATGATGATTTGTCAACAATTGACGACGACTGGCAATGGTTCGATGGAGGTTGTTGATGGCTGATGATGATGATCAATTGGCTTCTGTCAATGAAAGTCTAACGGTGGCTTGGTGTATGTTGGTGATTAGTGGTCGGTGATGAAGAAAGGATATATATCCCATCTTGGCCAAAGCAACAAAAAAGGCCAGCTATTAAAGAGGGTGATAGACCCTGGAAAGATATTATGTGAAAGATTTCATGGAAATAGAGAAACATAGCCCTTTAAATGGTACAATGTGATGGATGAGACACAAAGGTTATAGTGGCATCCATGGCAGTGCTAGCGCAAAGGGTAGAAAAGATGATAAAGATGATGTGATAGGTCATAAAGAGCATATAAGTTGTTTCAATCAACCATCCTCACAGCCCAAACCAATTATTATTGAGTAAAACTTCACACCTCAAGGCTAATTAAGAGTAGGATTGTCAATAAATTTATATGAATAAGATGGGATGAATGCACCTTGTGAATATCATGCCAAAGCTTTAAGTTAGTATGGAACTACCTTTTGAGATCAATCACACCAGATATGATTTCTCATATGTAGATCTAGTTGCATACCTAATGCATGTTGTAATTCTAGACATGGTTTAAAATTTCAATTTTCGACCCGTATTGGAGCTTCAATTCATATAGTGTTAGTATCATATCATGTTGTGGCGATATGATTTCGGTAATTTTTAAATATAAAATATATTAACTAATAATAAAAAATTAAACCTAAATATTAAAAAAATAAATAATAATAATTTTTTAAAAAAATATGGGATCTCCACGACTCCGCGACCCATGGCAACACCTCCACAACCCTGCGGCGGCCACGGTGTCCAGCAGCAAAACGACAAATTTCGTGTCTATTTTGACTAGCATGATACGAAATTTTAAGCCATGGTTCTAAAAGCATTATACCAATTCGGGTAATTTAGTTAGACAAAGATAGTTTGTCCATTCAAATGGGTATATATTTGGTTTGCAACAAATGTTAACAGACTCCTTTGTGCTTGACAGATCTACCAAAATTCATATTATGCATAACCTCCATTAGATGTTTAATACTTGGGCTTCTACAATTTTTCCATTATAAAGTATGAGTTATTGTAGTTCAATCCCTACATCTGTTAAATTGGACATCTAAACATTTATTTCTAACATTGTAAGGTTTAGAGGATGTTTTGAATAAAAAATAGAGGCAAATACAAGATGTTATAGCTGATTGATTGCCCTCTTAAGGATTAATATTTTTAACATAAAATCAACCATAGTCTAATGGACATTGAAATTGAAATCATTGAATACCATCAATCATCAAACGTTAACAAATTGAAGGGGAGCCTTGGCGCAATGGTAAAGTTTCGTCCTTGTGACCTAAAAGGTCACGGGTTCGAGTCCTAGAAACACCTCTTACAAAATAGGATAAGGTTGCGTGCAATAGACCCTTCCCTGAAACCCCGCATAGGGAGCTTCATGCACCAGGTTGCCCTTTATCAAACGTTAACAAATTGAAATTAAACTCAATGATGACCATCAATCATAAAATGTTTGTGAATCAATATGAACTATGTTTACTGCTCGGGCTAGTAGCCAGTTCCTGTTCCCCCTCATACACTGGTCACTGCTCAGGCTAGTAGCCACTCGTGATTTACCTCCCTTCACAACACCTACGGACGGACTATGAGGGGCGCTTGGGGTGAGCGTTATCACCTTTTGCCACCATATTCGTGAATCAATATGAACTATGGTGTTCCAAATATTGATCTGTTATCGCTCTCAATGATTTGTCAAATGGATACATATCCTGTAGTGCACTACACCATACCAAATTGTTAACTGTGTGAGTTGGTCCAAATTGGATGTCTAATTGTCCTAGTAAAAATGTTGATTTTATGTCCAAAATATTAAATTTGGTGATATTTAATTCCATATGATTTTGTATTAGCAATTTAAGAATCGGCAACAATTACCCAAGAAGGTTTTGAGAAATTCCTATATCACCATCCCAGAGGTTTATAAAAATTTTTTTATATACCATCCAGAGGTTATAAAAATGTTGCATTTAACACCTAATGCCGCTGCACCTTACTATGACTGATCAAACAAACTGTCAAAGGCAAAACATAACCTCGTGTGGCCTTAAATGGTCCATTTGCATGAATTGAATGTTGACCAGAGTCAATAGACTTAGGAGTGAAGAAGTGGTCAAATGCAATGGCTATTAAGCATTCGGGATAAAATGGAATCTCATAAAGTTTGAGTGACTTCTTTAAAAAAAAAAAATGGTAAAACCCATTGGTTAACACTTATATGTATGCCTGAAAGAATCACACTTAGGAAGAGAGCTTCATAGCAAAGCATGTTAAGATCACATCACTGAGCAAGCAATGAAAATAAGTAGAATATGGAATCAGATATCAGGGGCTTACTTCATCCGGAACATCCAAAGATGTGACAATAGCAACTTTCATAATCTCCAAGATTGAGCTAGTCCCTTCATTTAATAACTGAAATAATAGTAGTGTTAATTACATGAACAATTTGAATAAAGATGGAATGCATATTACCAAAAATTACAACTCATGAGTACATGAATTTCGCTGAAAACCAGTTGAACATCAAAATGTGATGTAGTCTCCCCTGATTCCTCATGTAGCTGTGATTTACTGCTGCTCAAATGTATGCCCCTGACATTATTCTCAATCATAATATCTTTTCCTCGGTGCATAAACTTCACATCAAGTTTTGGCATACTGAAGCTAACCTTCCAAAATGCAAATAGGTCTTGTTGAGAGTCAAGTTGATCCTAATCTACATCGGGCACTATTACAATAGAAACAATTGTAACAAAATAATTCACAACTTCCACAACCACAGGAAACTTAATCTCGTCCAATCTTTCCAAATAAAATCTTGAAAGGAACCAACAGAGTTTATCCAAGTCAGAGGATCAAAGAAAAAAAAATCACATCGGTATAAAGTTCAAAGGCATGTAAATATGATGGTAGCTGAAACAGAAAAACAATAGCAAACATCAACTATATGTTATCATTAACTTACAACCTGTCTATTTCAATTGAAAATGTAAAACAAATTATCGTCTATGTTCAGCTAACAGTAGTACTTCTCATTTGAAAGAGCAAAAAAAATTTAAAAATCAAATCACCCACCTGATATGAGTGGTAACATTATTTGGTACAAGATTCTGAAACCGGAGCATCCAGTATTATATGGTCATCAAATGTACCGACCAATCGGAAAGTAAATGTTGACATACCACAGGGCATGAACTACAAATTTAATCTGGTCATACCAACATAATAAAAAAAATGTTTAATTTTGTTGAATGTTCTTAGTTGTGCTTACGGGAGTATGTCGCAAGATAATTGAAGACCACTCAAAAACTAAAATATAGTAATAAATAGCAAGATACCAAGGCAATGACTTATTGGCTCTGCCGATGAATTGTGTCAGACAACTTTCCTGCACTAGCACATCAGAAAAAAGTCTTCCTAAAATTAACTGGATTAACCATGGAAATGGCTGGCTTCTCCCTCGGACCTATGCTGGTGGCTTAATATCTCATTCAAGGAGTAAAAACTGATATTCGAGCAAAAGGATAATTGTGAAACAAAAAATTAAGAGCTAAAACATGCCCCTATTGAGAGAAATATGAACCTCGTCTCTATTCTGTTCATTACTTCATTACATGCTCCCACAACTCTATTACTAACAGCTACATACAACAGTTAATATAAAGAACATATCACTACTTTTGTGCAACTACTTCACACAACCAGATAGTAGACAACAACAACACATACTAGATATAAAGTGACTGACTAGTGTTTTCAATGCAACTAGACAGCCATCCCCTCCATTCTTTGGCTTTTCTACTACAATGTTGACAGCATTTCCACATCAACATTGTGCTTATCCCCACGTGAAGTAAATCACTCCTTAATTGAATGGTGTAAAATATATAAAATAATGAAAAGATAGAGAGGAAGGATGGCAATAAAATTATCCTTTAGCTTTAAGTAATCTCCTTGAATGGATGTAAATGAAGAGGAAATGTCACTTTTTTATAATAAACAATTATCAATTAGCTTTTGGCACAAATTTGGGCGGATATATTATGAAGGGTGGATGCTTAAATTTACCTCTTTAAACTTCTATCTTCCATCTTTTCTTTACAAAGGAAACAAGGAATAGAGGATCCATCCTTTGACTTATCTCTTGTTTTGAATCAATCCACCGACCTATCATTTCAAAGAGATAGATCAGTAAGACTCATTTTGGGAATTGCACACACACGGTCGTGCTGGGCATTTTAAGAAAGATAAAGTCAAGCCCTCGTTTTAGATAAAAGTTTATTGGTCATCCTTGAGATGTGGCATTGTTAGAATTACATGTGTAATCAGCCACAGGAACCAAATAGGATACGGGTATGCAAGGTGGTTATTATAAATGGACATCATGACCAGAGCCAACTATTTTGAATTGTTTTGGATCTAAATGTGAAACAGTCTTATTGGGCGTCTGATTCAAAATGAGATATAAGAGCAGTGTTTCAAGTATCATTTTATAAATCCACTTTAAACTCTCATCAACGACTAAAAAGGCGCTTGCGTAGTAACAACAATGACCTCCTAACCAGCACTCTTCATCTTCTGTAGCTCCCACACCTCGATTTCAACCTTTGCCAGCCCTCAAACAGAGGACTTCAATGAGGCTTTGGCTAGACTTACTCAGAGACTAGCAATAATTCTTTTTTGGCACAACAAGTCAGTTCGACACATCAACAAAACAGTGGCAGGTAATGGAGATTTCCAAATGCACATCATCATTCAAGTATTCAACCATCATGAAAGATTATGTGCCTTCATTTTAATCAAATAAAATTCACTCATTTTGCTTGTAAAAGAAATTAATGGCTTACTTTATTCATGTCACCATACATCAGGGGTGTCACTATTTAGAAATGTATAGCTGTTCTATAATTTTATTACTGCTTGAAAGCTTTATTACTTTATTACTGTTTGAGCATAATTAATTTGAAGAATAAGAATAAGTATATTTGTTATATTACTATTTTGAACTATATCTGAACTAACTTGTTTTATTACTTCTTGAACTTAATTAATTTGAACTATTAGTATAGGTATAATTGTTTTATTACTACTTTGAGCTTAATTTATTTTATTACTTTTTTATATTTGGGTTATGTGTTTCATTAAGCATGCATCTGCATTAAATATAATAGTCTTTTAATATTAGTAAAATAGAAATATTGTTTTACATTCACGTCTTTATTGTGAATGTTATGATTCACAGTTCATAAAGTTGAAATGGTTCACAATATGAACCTCAATTAGATAACCTAATAAACTACCATTGATTCCTCATGTGCGACAGCAATTTTGTTCAGGATTACCCCAAATTAATTGAAGTCATGATTTGAATTATTAATTGTAGATAGGTTTTCTACAATAACATTTTATTCCTTACAATAAAACAAATAATCCATGACATTGACTAAAATGTCCTTTAATGAAATTTAGAAAATCACATTACATCTACGACAATAGTGACAGGTAGGGATGATAGTGACAGATAGGGATGTAAACTTGTTAATTATTTTTGAAAACCCCTTATGGAAATTATTTATAACCCAATTTAAGTTTGCATTGCATTCCATAATAGTCTAGAAAATTCATGTGTCTAGTAATGAAAAAAACAAGAATTTGGGATTTTATTTTGTTGATCATTGAGTCTGCCTGTGCAATTTTTTATATCAACCTAGAGGAAAATGTCTTTTTAAAATTGTTTATGGCCTTATAGGCCTGGAGATCATTAATTTGATGATTTGATTCCTCTATTCACCATTTCTTCAAAGTTTATAGAAAGTTGTGTTGAGCACAGTTCAAAGCTTACTGATGTTGGCAATGCAAATATCAAGAGGAAAATTGCACTAATAAGTCTTAGAGAATGCATATTAATGAAACTTAGAGACTATTTTCTGGTTCATATTCACCCTAAGCGCTTTCTAAAGAGCACCACTGTTCCCTTTCGGAAAAAAAAACAAAAAAGTACTAATGCTTATTATATTGACTTTCCAACTATTTGAACATAAATTCAGTACACAATGTTGAGGACTATTGTTATATCAAAAGGAATTTGAGTCTTCCTCTTGGTTTCTTGATTTTCCCACTACTTAGTGTATGTGTTTTCCTCGACGATGCAATTAATTCCTCAAATGGAGTATACTTGATTCTTAGATCACCATAACTCCTCGAAACAATCAAAAGTACTTGGTTTGTTGAAAGGATTTCTAAAGATAGATCATGTTGGGATGACTGAAGATGAACTTCGTTAAATTGCTCCTGACTTGTTTGATGGTATCAATCAACAAGTGCAAGACCCATCTCCTTCTGAAGTACTTGATAATCGTGCACTTTGCACCTATGCTCGGCATCACAAATCTTGATTTGGATTATCCACTCTTCCCACTCAATGGGGTTGAATTTTTGGTGGAGAAAAAAGATGCAAAAGGGGAATCTTAATTTATCTTAAGTTTGGATTTGTAAGGATTAAGTTTGATAAGGTCTCCTCTTTAAGAGTGAGTCTCTAAGGAAGTCTTTTAAGTTAGCAATTCTTTAACTTTTGGGATGTTTAAGTAGTTTTGGTATGTTTAATTTAGAAGGTAAACTAGATTTAGTAGGAGTCTAATTATATATTTGTATTTCCTAATTTCATTTGATTATTTGCCAACTTTGTTTGGGTTGAGATCTATAAACTTGCTTAAATCTTTCATGTTGGCCATTTTCAAGTATAAAAATTCCTAGTTATTCAATGTAAGAATTCAGGGCGATAAACTTGGAATGGCAGAGGGATGAAAGATGGTAATGTGGCTGAAGAATGGATCATATTCTGTGAAACTATTCAATTTCAGCAGCAATTCTCTAAAGGAAACCAAAAATCTGCCAAGAATAAGATCAAAACATGAAATCAGTAATTGAAAAACAAGGAGAATTTTGATGTGCCAGAAAAAACTACTAGAGATTAGAAAATTCTGAAAATCAGAACATAGTAATTTCACAAACTTGGATGTCTAGGAAAAAAACCTCAAGGCTTCAAATTTAAAGTTCAGATGCTGGATTCAACCAACACAGGCTCTAGTGCATATCTGTCTTCGATACAACAACTGTTGGAGAAGATGGAAGAACCAATCAACAAGGAAGAGAGTCATGTCATGAATGAAGAGTTAAGAGCCCATCAACAAGTTCAGCGAAATGCTGTAATTGCTGAGCACACAGAACATACTTGTGGGATGAAATCACGACAATGAAATCATGAATGAGGAAGAAATTCTCAAGATGATTTTATAAATAGGAAAATTAGTAGAGTTCTAGATCGTCCTCTACCTATACATATTTTCTTATTGTCATTTTACACATGCATCCATGTAATTCATATGTTCAAATAATAATATTTAGCTCCTGAAACACAGCTATGATTCAATCCTATATACCCTTACCATTCTTATATAGAATCTCAATCCTAGGCATGGAATAAAATATAAAGCCATGCCAACTAGCATGGCTGAAAATTTTCATTAAGACATGGAGCCAACACACATAATTAGATGGCACAGGTGATTGACATCATGCTTCCCATGCCACTACAGTATCTCCCTATATCATTTATGTTGTTCCTATGTCATGTGGTACCCTACATTCACTTGATTAGCATAAGAGCAAACACAAGGAATCGAAGCCATGATCCTCTGGTTCCTCATGTGAGTCATGAAAACGAGAAGAGGAAAAAAAAAAGGAGAAAAGTGAACAAATGTTATAAATTGTTATTGAGAAGCTAGCATACTGATGAGGAAATGAGGCAGAATCAAGGTAGCAACAGCAAGGCTGAGGGCACAACTCATTGAAGTAATCAAAAATCACAATGGACCGATCAGGCGAAAAAAATCTTCAAAGGGGAAGGGGATAGGAGCAACAGCAGTTGCCACACACCCAGGGATAGGAGAACACATTTGCTGCAAGATGGGGAAGAGGCAGAGGTAAGAGTTAATTAAAATAAATTATATAATTCATATTAATCAATTTTCTAACTCAAAAATTAAATATTGTAAATACAGTTTAATAAATTGTGTATTAATATGAAATTAATTCTGTATCAGCATCAACAATTATGTATTAACCTGCAATAAACTAATATTTATTAACTATTGTTGATTATTAAATACTACATTTTCAATAAAAACTATATTATTTACAAATACTCTAATTTAATAGTATTAATTTGTAATTACTCAATTAATAAACACTGTATCTTAATAAATAATAATAAAAAATACTATATTGAATCAATAAATAATTTTAAATAATTAATGTATTAATTAATTAATATTATAAGCACTATTGTTTAATCCTCTAAATTAGGAAAAATACTAGTGTGTAGATTTATAATAGATAGAGTTGGAGTTAATGTATGAGACTATGAGTTTTATTTACTAAATTATTTAACGTTTTAAAATAATATTTTGATATTTGTGCAAAGAGGCTTTGATGTTTATACAAAGGGTTTAAGTTATCTTTGTTATGTGCTTGAGGGTGCAGGGCTTTATAGGACACACATGGAGCTCCCAGGACTTGTAACTCAGCAAGGTCAAGGTTATGTTGGATGATGACTTAGTGCAGCCAAGGCGATACATTAAGGGACTTGGAGGTCAGTGGAGATTGAAGAAAGTTACACGAAGTGATAGAGGGACTGCAAAATGAAAGCACTGAGGAGTGTTGGAGCAACCCTAGAGTATAACTTAATATGGCCAAGTTGGTGGCTCAGTAGCTCGAAGTGCATAGAGATCAAAGAAAGTGAAGAAGGAAAGAGTGAGACATCCAAGGGACCGCATAACAAGGAGTAAGGGTAGTGTTGATATCAGTCAGAGGAGGCACAATACGCAAGTGAGGCTTGAAAAATGACATCCGAGGGACAAGTACCCGAGATGGTTGGGGTAGCGAAGTTAAGCTGCAAAAGTAAAATCTGATGAGTTGTGAGAGTTGAGAGGATTGTAGACATAGGGTGAGGGTAAAATCTCAATTTAGGAACGAGACTCAATCATCAGAATCATCATGTTTAGGATGGTTCCAGCCAACTAAAGTTGAATTTAATGAATAAGAGGATTGAATTGACTAAGGAGACAACTAGTGTAGTCTGCCAACAACTCATAGCTTAGTTGACTAGGTGGTCGACTCAACTGAGCTACGATCAGTTGACTAATGCTACATGAGGAAAGCTTGAAGGAGTCATTGATTGGACTACAATAGTTTGATTATCACAAGGCTACAGTGACCAAGTCAGCTGATGGTAAAATCTAATCGACTCAAGTAGTCATTGGCAGGACACAAGCTAAAGTGATTAAAGAACTAGTTGACTGATAGGTGGATCCAATCAACTGATTGGCAAAAAATTAGCTTAGAGCAAGTGAAATAAAAAGTAGTTGAAGACAATTAAAGGGAGCTCAATGGAATCTTCAAGGTTGGCAAAATAGAGTTAGTCAAATTTTATTAGTCTCTCCATGATCTTTAGCCTTCCTCTTGTATTTTCTTGTAAACCTTGTATGTTGTCAGAGGTTTCTCCAACTCTAGTAGTTCGCTGAGAAGGAGAAAGATAGTGGCTTCTTGAGAGTGACTCACTAATGAATCATAAGTCGTGCGATAGAAAGAAGGGTTCCGAACTACATAAATGAAGGTGTTAGCAATTGTGATGTGCTTGCTTTAATGTTTCTTTTTATTCAACTAAACTAATCTTGTATGACCTTGCTAAATTTGTATCAAGAGTAGATACAAACAATGTGTGCATACACTTCTAGCTTGCTAAAATTAGGATTGTAATTGCAAGTACAATTGCTGCTTATTCACCCACTTCTAGCTTCTGGTCATCTCACATCTAGGTATCAACAATGTGTACATACACAACTAGCAACAAAATAATAAGCAGTATGATTCAGAATAGAGACGTGTGTAGCTTAAGCATTGATTCCACTAACATTATTTTATATTGTGATATTATTGAACATGAAGATGGGATCACACATCTCAAACAACATCGGTCCCAAAGTGTTCAAAATTTCATCAAGAAATTCCACAGAAAGAAAGAGAAACTTTGATGCCCAAAAGAATGTCAAATACCAACACAAACAACATAAGAGTTTGGTAGGAAAGCTTCTAAAGATCCTAACTATTCAAAGCCGTGGCAATCATATAGCACATAACCCAACTGCTCTTTGTGCCACCTGAAAAAAATATGATTATGAGCAAAATGTGTGCAATTGTTGCTACTAGAAAAATCTCAATTAGTGCTAGTGGAAGTGATTCAAACTGTTGAACCAATATCACGGAGTGCAAATGTTCGTATTTCCTCATCAAAAGGTGGTATTAGTAATTTCTTTCCTTCTACTCGATAAAGGCATAAGGTAAATATTAGCAATATTGATCTGATGGCCTTCCCAAACCATGTTAACAAGTAGACCAGAATTAATATGCCAACACAAAGGAGAAGAGATCCATCTATCATAAAAAAAAAAATCATTTCAATCAAAACCAAATGAGCAAATAATAAGTATGACATCTAACTATGATTGCATATAAAATTGTTAGTATTTACTTAGAAGAACAAGCACAGGAGACCAAGACGTAACTCATATCATCCAAAACAACAATGAAACCTATGTGGAGTTATGTTGATGTGTGATTGCTAGAAATATAATATTTCACAAATTTGTTAATGCAATTAAAGAATACCATGATACATCTTATACATATAGCCTAATGAATAATATAGCTCAAGAGATAGGTGTCAAACATATAGTGCAAGTAATCACAAACAACAGTGCCCACTTTAAAAAGATAAAAAGGTGTTGGAGCAAGATCATTGACATTCTTCTGAACATCAAGAGCAACATTCTGTATCGATTTGATGATAATGGAGATAGGTAAACCTTGACATAGTAAAAAAGGTACTTAAAAGAAAATAATCCCTTCAGTGGCGTATTACACAAAAGTAAAAATGATAATCCCTTCAGAAGATGCAAACCTTTTCAGGAAAAGCAAAAATATGCCTCTTTATGGAAAGGGTGGACTTGTTTTTTTCAGATATTTCGGAAATCATAGTTGATGTAGCACCCTCAGTTGCAATGTCATATATCAGTTCCAGATTTTTATCTTTTCTTTTAAAGAGATCTTCATTAACATTAACTGAAACATCTCCACATATCATGTCCAGATCGCTGACTTTGACACCTTTCTCCCTATGTCAAACAGACAAATATGAGTCTTGTGTTTATCACACGATTGAGTGATGGTTTTCATTATAGAATGTTAATATTCACAAATATTTTGAAGAACGAGTGTAGGATATTTGCTATCTTCAAATTATCCTAGGCAAAAATGTTGTTAGTTATATAACAACTTATTTTGGAACTGGCATATGTTAATGTAATGTTTTTTAAGTTACATGTTTGGCCTACAAATCTAAAGTTCACAGAAAGCAGCTCTGCGATTTATAAAACATAAAAGAATAAGAATCGGACTGTAACAGTGGGTTTATTTATCATAGACTGTCAGTGTCAAAATCAAGTTAATATTGAGTAACCTATATATATGATTAATTAGGTAACTGACAAAGGCGAATAACTTGCTTAAAATAGGACATACCTGTCATGACCAAAATCACAAGCCACTGACAAGTCCTCACAAATGAAAGAGTTCTTCTCCATAACAGAAGAAAACGATTGTTCATCTTGAAAACATTCCTTTTGATTAGATGTTAAAGTATTATAAACACTGAGACATGGATCGCCTAAATGAACCATAAATGGTACAAGGTGCAATTTGACACGAAGAATCTGATTTGGTTCTTCTCTAGAAATGTCCAACTTAAGTTCTTTGACTTCAATGATTGCTTTTGGCACCTATACCATTTGAATATCAGAACCACAAAACCATATTAGTCCCCTTATATGGACAAATATAAATCAAATTTTAATACAAAAGTAAGAAACTTGTTTGTATCAACGGAATATATAAATTCTAGCAAAACTTTACCATTAGTTTCTAGTAAGTAACTTCATGTAGGACAGAATCAATGAAAAACCATCTTCATGATTGAACAGCAATACAAATTCAATTGGGGAATGTGGTAGATTTAATTGAGGGATAAGATTAATGTAAGCGATCTGACCCTAAATAGTTGAATTGACAAGGCTGGTTGATGTTGTGCATGCAGAAGGATTTCCAGTAATGAAGCAATGTATTCAACTTCTAAGCTGAACTATCTTATGAAGAAACTGCTGCTTACTCTAATAATAGTTAAATGAATAATCCAATACACCAAAATTTAGACAAAATTGGATCTTCCAACAAAGAGGGACAGCTACACTCATGTATCACCAAAAGACTATATATCCATACAAGACAAATCTTAGAGATTCTAAGTTTCTAAAACCCATATAAAAATTTAATCTAAAGATCATGATAAAACTGGAACATAGACATTGATTAACCAATAGCTTGCAGTATAAAATAAAAAACATCCTACAAATAGAAAACAACTATTTGTTTCTCCTAAAATCATTTTTTGGAAAACTTTTCTTCATTTGCCACTGTTTGGAGCACCATAAATTCATAGCCAGCTGAAAATTTTAAGTTGGTCAATGGACAAGAAGAGGGTTTTCTCTGTGTATAACTTTAGCTCAAAATGAAAGGAATCACTTAACCGAAACCTACTTGATCTCTCTCATTTCCTTTCCCCCTCTATTTGAATTCCCTCTTGCCTTCATCTACCTCACACCACAAGCCATCAGTGCCAGATAATTTCCACCATTCACATCTTCTCCCTTGAACCCTCATTTGACAAAATGCAACAACTCCCATGGAGCATTGGTGCCATGACAACACCTATCTCACAGGGATGTCGGTGGCATCTCCAGCAACAGTTCGTCAACTCATGGAGCATTGATGGTACCTCGGTTGATGATCGGTCACAACTCCCATGGGGGATTGGTGACACCTAAAGAGTTGGTGGCACCTCCCACAGAGGAATGACAACACCCCAAAAAGGATTGATGGCATTTACAACATCATTTCCTTAACAGGGATGTCGGTGGCATCTCCAGCAACAGTTCGTCAACTCATGGAGCATTGATGGTACCTCGGTTGATGATCGGTCACAACTCCCATGGGGGATTGGTGACACCTAAAGAGTTGGTGGCACCTCCCACAGAGGAATGACAACACCCCAAAAAGGATTGATGGCATTTACAACATCATTTCCTTAACGATCAACATTAGGAATTGCTCCAACAACGAGGGATAGTTGTTCTTTCTCAAGACACCCATAGTGTTGGTTGTCTGAGCACATTTAATGGTCAAAATAAACACATTTGAGAAGGGAGACTCAGCAGTCGCAATATGAGCAAGATTGGCAGCAAGGAAGCATTCTAGGGTGACAAAGAAAAGTTTGAGGTTGTGGCACTGCAAGGATGGGACAACTATATGGGTTTAAGAGGCTAGAATGTTTTGTCATGTACCACCAAACAAGGGGAAAAATGGTTCCCAATAAAAGTTTTCTTTGTGAAAATTTTCCTAGGAAAACATAGAAATTATTTTCTGCAAAACAAACAAACATCACTCGATAAAAACACACTATTATTGCAGCATCTGGTAGTTAAACACTTCATCTACCCCTTATCCATGTTGAATACCGATAGTCAAGCAACAACACTCCAAGGGACACTCAATATCCATATTCACCTTATGTACAAAATTTTAAAAATAATTGTAACAAATATTTACATCCACACTTGTGTCAAAACACTCATATCCAAGTCAAGTAATAGAGGTTAAGTATATCATCCATAAATACCCCTCCAACCACAAATTTTGTGGAAAACTAAAGTTTGTGAATATGGAGAAATCGTGAAGTAAAAAAAATGAGATAGATTACAGTTAGGATTTTAATATCTACTCTTTGACATAAAAATACGTTGAAATCACATGGCAAAATATGATATTAATTTAAGATAAAAAAAGAGCAACCTGGTGCATGATGATATTAATTTAAGATACAAGGAGAAAATGTTAAAAGGTGAGCAGATTAAATCTTGACCTTTACTTTAGATAAGGAAAAAAGAAGATGCTAGAAGGGAACAATGACTAATCTATCTATTGAGATTGCACTATCAAGAGTGATGATATTAGAATTCCAGCATTTACTTTCAAAGAGGAGAAGTAAAAATTAAATTTTTGGTTATCTTATTTTACCCCAAGAAAAAGAGATGTCAGAAGGAAAAAAAACATCTGATACCAACTTCAAGGAAAAAGAGAAGATCTAAGAGAAAACTCAAATAATCTCACCTTAAAATCAAGCACACAATGTATCAAAAGTTAATGGGGATGAAAATTGAGGGTGAAACAATGAATTAGCAATGTGTAAACTTGAGATGTAATTGGTGAATTATAATACTTTAGGTCTATTATTTATTCCTTTAAACCATAGCCACCCCAATTTTAGAATCTGAAATTTTCTATTCTCAAATTTGGCTTATCTTTTTCCATTGTTGTAACTTTTTTTCCCCGATCCAACCTTTTCTAGTCAATCCATTTTTATACTAAACCAACTTTTTTTTCAAAATGTATAGATGTCGCTTGTTAAAATGGGCCTGGTCTTGCTTTTCCAGGTTGACACTTGAGCTTGGCAGTCATGAGCATAGAGGACCATGGCTGGCACTCAAAAACAAAACCCTCTCATGGGTTGGTTCTCACTGGTTTCCTACCTCCTCTCTCCTTTTTCTGCTTTAACGTATTGAAATCTTACAGCCAAAGAAGTGACTTTTGGGGGGCAATGATAACCTTTAATCACTAGAAAGGAAAGGCAGTAGTGGAGCTTGGCCTGTTATGGGAAAGGTCATTTTACTGCTTGAAGCAAATGGACAAGGTGAAGAAGGTACCAATCAAGAGTTGGATCACAGCATCCCTTACATGTTGCCACATATGCCAAATCTAAGGGGCAGAAGAATCTAATAACTGGAGGCTAAGATGAAAAATCTCACACCAATGTTCGTTGTTGTGGAGCTGATCACCTTTAGGTCTTGTTCCAACTACATAGTGAATGAAAGGTTTGTGACAAGCATGAAGCATCTACAACAAAGGGATTGTAGTTGAAGATACTGATAAAGAGTGGTACAGGAATTGCTAAGGATATTGATGGCGTGGAGGGGATGAAGTGAAAGAGAAAGTCCAAGAGTAAAATCTAGTGAATTTGCTTCCTGGAAAATTTAATCAGGAAAATGAAAAGAACAGTAAGAAAATCATTTGCCACCGTTCTTTTTACTCCTCTCTCCATATATATACTACATATTTTTGAAAATTTACCATGAAACACATTTTGATGAATATTTCTCCTTTTTTTAAAAAAGGAAAATTAAAACTAGAAAGATTTTCCAAAAACAATTAAAGAGCCTACATTATCAGCTTTAGCACCTAGTTGAGCATGAAGCATCTACAACAAAGGGATTGTGGTGGAAGATACAGATAAAGAGTGGTACAGGAAATCCTGAGGATATTGATGGTGAGGAGGGGATGAAGTGAAAGAGAGAGTCTAACAGTACAATCAAGTGAATTTGCTTCCTGGAAAATTTAATCTGGAAAATGAAAAGAACAGCAAGAAAATCATTTGCCACCATTCTTTTTACTCCTATTTCCATATATATTACATATTTTTGAAAATTTACTATGGAACACATTTTGATGAACATTTCTCCTTTTTTATGAAACGGAAAATTAAAACTAGAAAGATGTTCCAAAAAAAATAAAAGAGCCTACATTATCTGTGCTTTAACACCTAGTTGAGAATGGTATAAACAAATTGTTGATTTAAAATAAAGAACGAAAGAGAAAATGAGGGAAACAACAGGAAAATAATAAGTCCGGTTGTTTACTTGGACAGAGAGAATAACAAAGGAAAAGAGACTTACTTGTTATCAGCTTTTGTTGCCCAAAAATAGGGCACAAAGAATAGATAAATATGCAAAAAATGGGAGAGGAGTAAAGGGACTGAGGGACACCAACCAATCACCAACACGGGATTGGCATGTTTCATGCATTACATCATTCCACAGCATAATGTGATTCTTTTTCCCCCTTCTTTCTTTTCCCTCTATTTTCAGACCCCTCTTTCTCCAACTCTCTAAGTAAATACAGCCTAAAAGGAAAATAATGCTCTTTTCCAGGAGAATTTCACTCAAGTCCTAGAAGCAATTAAAACCTTATGGCTTCATTAATCCTATTAACAGAAAGTTATTTAAAATAGTTTGTGACATTGTGTATAAACATCAATTCTACAGTACAACTAGACATTCATTTTCCAAAAAACACATACCTTCACAATGAAATCAGTCACTGAAACCGAAAGAAATCTAGCAATGCTACTTAGCAACATCCACTTCCCTCTTCCAGCAGATCGAGGTTTCTCCACCCTGCTAGCATTATTTACTTTTTTGCTTTGCAGGGAAGGTCTTATTACAACTTCGATATCAGATATCAACAATTGAAGTTTGGGATCCCTAGAAATAAAACCAAATCCCAGCTTGACAAGTGATTTGCGAAAACTGAGTTTAATTTCTCCAATAGATAATGATTCAATGGAACCCTGAGAAAATAACTGAGTTAATTATAGATTGCAAATAATGCATAAAAACGGACTGACAAACAGAAGTTCACAAATAACTGACAACAAATGAATAAGCCAATAGCATAAAGAAAACTTGCATTAAACATAGAGACTAAAGCCTGTTTCAGCATTGCCATGGGCATCCTTCCCTAAAAAATAAGCTTAGCATAGACAGTGTGACTAATCAAAAGGAAATAGACACAGAACAATATGGTTTTCTATTGTAAACCTTTGTGGGAATTTTGCATCATGCAAAATCCTTAAATCTTTTCATTTACTTTTCATGGCTTATCATATATATCAACTCTTTTGTCCATAAAGTATGCACAAATTTTATAAAAAATAAAACATGCAGTGTCATTACTTTGAACATGACCTGATATTTAGTATGACAGTATATCTCCAGAAAGATTGACTCCATAAACCATAAAAATTATAACAAAAATATGATTGATAATATAAGAAAAAAATACTAATTATATTATGATGACTACTAAAATAATCAATACAACTAACATAAAGAAACAAAAAATACAAAAACAAGTAATTATTTTCACAGAATAATAAATTTCAATCAAATTATGATATTTACTTGCACTTTCCATTACATTTATATTTCATGAAATCAAGAAACTATGAAAATAAAGGGAGACCTAAAGATATCAGATTAGTGAAGAAACAATAGCAGATTCAAATTGGATTTCAGAATTAGACGACAGCAGTGCTCATTGAAATTGGAAGAATTGAAAGGTATAGATCATCACATGTTGTTAGCAATATGAACCTAAATTGATGGTGTCAGATTCAAGATTGAGACAGTAGAAGTTTGCCTCTCATGGCCCATTACACGTCACTTGTGACTCATCGTTCCCCCTCACCAATGAGCAGTATGAACGGACAGATTAGTGACAACGGATTCAAATGACCTAATAAAAAGAATTGGAGAAAAAATTCTCCTATCATCAAGAGATATTAGATGTAAATTATGAATTATAAGAGTTGTGATATTAGATGGGGAGACTTAGCACAACAGTAAAGTTGTTGTCGTGTGATTGGAATCGCAGACACAACCTCTTACAATCGAGGGTAAGGTTGAGTACAATAGATCATTCCCAAGACACCACTACTCTTTTTTTTAGAGTTGTGGTTGTTGGTCAAACTAAAACAACCCACTTAATTTTTCACTAATTGAGGCTAAGATGCATAAATCTGTTTTATTATTACTATTCTCATTTTTATTTGAAGTCAAGAACCATTAGGTTATTTAAATCCATGAAAAATAAATTAATAATGGGCTAATATTTCAGATATATTATTTGATCAAGACTCAAGAGATTTGATATATCTGGTAGAACACCTACTGTTTGTTTTCATTGCCTATGGTCCTTAAAAATATGTTGGGGGCAATGATATATCAATGAGTTTGTATCAGTAAGATCTTGGGCCAAGACTAGACCAAGAACATTCCTGTGTTGAGACTTAAAGATAATCAATAATATGGTTTTAAACTTTGGGGTTGGCAAATATAGCAAATTCAAAAATTACAACAGTTGTATGTTAGATTATAATATTGCAACCTAGTGTAAGACCTAACTTTTCTTATGCTTAGATTCAGATAGAATTAGTTGTATCTAAAAAATATAAATACACAATTTCTTATCCTTCTCACCGTAGTATTGTAGTGTGCACCACTCTTAGGATCAGGATTACTTTCTTCAATGACCAAAGGGGAAGGCCACAAAGTTAGTATGACAACATGGCCATCCTCCATTACTGACAAAGTCATAGTTCTTTTTTCCAAGGTTTAAAATCTTGACCCGGACCGAGGTTTTGGTCCCAGACTGAAACGATATGGTTTTGGTATCGTATCGTGCTGTGCCGATACGGTTTCAATATTTTTTTATTTATATATAGTAATTATTAGATAAATATGCTTATTGTATATAATTTAACAATAAGTTGTATATTTATTTTAAATAAGTTCTCAATTATTGAACAATTTAATATTGTTCAATAAACTTGACAGTATACCTTTATCAAAATTTTTGAAATAAAGAACAGAATGATAGATAATATTTTCTAGACATATAGGTACAAACATTCTAAGACAAAAAAGGTAGAGACATTCTAAGACAAAAAATGACGGATAATATTTTCAAATCATATAGGTACCGACATTCTAAGATAAAAATATATGTTTCATATGTTTTGAAAACAAGAATCCTAAAAGTAAAAAAAGTTTAATATTTAATATTCGTGGAGCTAAATTTCAAATTGATTCTAAGAATATATATATATATATATATATAATAAGAATATAACTTAACACAAAATAAAACTTCATATATAATAATTATATAAATTAATTATTTATTCATTTAATTAATTATTAATTTAAATAATATATATTTAAAATGATAAAAAAATATCAGAATATCAATTAAATAATAAACAGTAAAAAAATAAAAAAATTTATCAGAATATAAATTTAATTTATTAGAAATTTTTTATTTTTTTTAGAATTTTTAAATAATATTTAAAACAATAAAAATAATTTTCAGAATATTAATTAATATTTTTTTATTTTTAATATATTTTTAAATATTTTATTGAGATAATTTAATTAAGGTTTATAAAAGCCGGTTCGAAATATCACATTTAAGTAAGAAGTGTTTTATTTAATTAAATCATTTATTTAATTTTTATTTCGCCACCGCGAGCCCTAGCGGGCACATGACGGACGTGACGTGTCCAGCGATGCTTCCGGCGGTACCGAAGGTGTCCCGCGGTATCTCTGGTGCCAGCTTCGCCTAGTTTTCAATTTGAAATCATACCTTGCTGGAGGAAGAGACAATCGTCGCCGCCCTTCTTCGCCTTGCTGCTGCTCTGATAATTGTTGGTCGTCGTTGCCTTTTCTCGCCGCGTATGTACTTTCTGTGCTAGTTTCGATAATCTGGCAGAACAGTGAAAATCGTCTGTGCCGCCTGGCACGGAACAGTATTGCTTTCCATGCTTTTTTCCTCCTCATCTCCCTTCCTCTATAAACCTTAATTTTCTTTCCTCTTCAACCTTTCACTCATGCCCACCATCATAATCCTTATTTTCTTCAATTTTTTCCTTTTTCACCTTCTAGAGCCATGAGTACATAACAAACTACCATTACAATGACAAAGCACTCAGAATTCTAGGAAGCAACATTCCTTCCTACACCACAATATCTCTGTAGGTTGGAAATAGAGAAGCTGGCTTCCACGTTGGATTATCTTCCTCACTGAACTTCAATATAGCTTTCTTCAATGCATGGAGGGTATGCTTTCAAATACATGAAGCAAATAGCTCTCCTCTCACAGCCCATTTACCTATCTCCTCTCGTCTTTTACTGACAAGCACCGTTTAGGACATCCATGCTTTCTCTTTAGTCATGCCTCCATCACCCTGCAGAGCACTGTTCCTATCTCAACGTCTCAAATCCCAAGCCTTATCCTCTCAATTGCCCAGTTTGGTATTTGTTATATTTCCTCTTCCTTATAAGGTTTGTAGGATTCTCGAACCCCTTCAATTCCTCAAGATCTCACCCTCTACCCTCTCATCCTTGCTACAAACCCTTTGCTCAAGCTTCTCCTTCAGGCCTAAGGTTTCAAAAATGTTTAATCTCTCATATTCCCTAAAATCTTATAATAGAAATCTTGACTCATCCATGATTGGAAACAGGAGAGACAGAATGCATATGAATGGCAACAGAAATAACCAAATCCCATTAGGCCTGGTTCAAACAGACCTAACTAAAAGTATATTTCTTTCTTTAAAAAAGGGCATGTATGGATTAAAAGAAATAAAAGTTTACCAAAAGAAAAAGAAAAAGAAAGAAAGAAATTACACGAGAAAAGAAATGGGCAATCTTGACTTTTTTTTAATAAAAACAAAGAGGGAGAAGGCCATTCCTAAAAAAAGCAGTTGATTTAAAAAAAAAGAAAGAAAGAAAGGAAATGCCAATGATGAGACAAGAGAGAAGCATTCAGAAAATGATGAGATGCTGAAGCATTTAACAATCTTCATCTTCAGTTTCCCTTTCTTTTCCTCTTTTTTGTCTAAAGAGCCGCTAGTTTGTCTCTCATCCTCTTTGTTTGCATGCAAGATTTAAGATAAGATTAGTTATAATTTGTAGTTTCCAATAGTTACACAAGTTGAATTGATTAGAATCAAAAGTTTAAGCGTAGAGGATGCCTAAAGAAAATTTCTTGTCAACATAATTAAAAGGTGAATTAACTTGAATATTACTAGTGAAATAGCTTGGAACAGAGAGATAAGTTTCATGTGGGCGACCCCAATAATTAGTACTAACGTGGCTTCATAATGGTGACAGATTCAAAGAACATAAGCCAAAAATTAAGTTATTGGCATAACTTAACATGTTTTGATATTGAGAGAAGAATACCTTTTGGAATTTCATGGTAACATCCCTTAGACAATTGCACCCAGCAACCCGCAAGCCAACAGAAGCCTTCAAAATCCGGCTCAAAAACCAAGCCAGTAATCTGGAAGCAAATCTGAAAAAACATAGGTGCAGTGATGCCATTATCATTTAAAGAAATTAGGAAAAATACAATGACAATCATGCAAGTAGTGACATAATAAATAAGTAGAATTTTTTAGCTATTAAGTGCTAAAATCACATAAATGAAAACTAAAAATTATAAAAATCATCATTGGTAAACCAAAATATAAAATAAATTCAATAAAATGTTTAATGCCCAATCAAGACATGCCACACGAGTGGTGGTCAAGTGTCGGCTGTCAAATGCTAGAATACTCTAGTTGTAAAGGTGCAGATATCATGATGTTTATATAGCAAAACAACACTAGTATTTGCTCTCAATGTGTAGCTATCTTAATGTAGATATTGGAGATAACTGTTACAGCTTTTGCGATCAAGAAGGAAGGTATTGCCACCTGGTTTAGCCTACATATGCAGCCATGCCTGCATCAATTTATGTGCTGATAATTTAGCCCCAGTCAGAGAAAACTTAGTCCTAGTCAGACAAAACCTTTGCAAAAGTAAACAAGCCCTCCATTGCAATACAATAACATTAAAAATCCTACTTCAAAGATTGATATTTCATATAGCAAATAAACAAACACATCTTTATCTTATGTTTAAAAATATCTCAAAGTAAATAACAAATTTTTAAAAAATATCTCAAGTTAGAATACCTAAAGACTTGCAATAAAGAATGGACATAAGAAAGTAAAGAAAATGAAAAGAAAAAAAAAAGGGAACTCTATTTTTGAGAACAAAATGATATTCCTTCAAAAGATTCTTGTTCAGCACGAATATCTGTCCTTGGTTGGATCAGTACATGTTCTCTAAGGTAAGGAGGAGGTCTATCCATCCCCATAATGATCACTTTTGAGATGGGTACATCCCAACTCCTGTCCATGTTGGATTATAGGCATGAAGCGCTCTATCTTAACCATGCCCCTTAGACCATCATAACTTGAAAATATCGATCTAGCTGTTGGATTTTCATCACTCCTAAAATGACTAGCCTGTTGGTAGAGGAGGCCCCTCAATATAAGCACATGGACTATGGTATCTCCCCAGGACAAAGGGCATGAGTTTTTGCCTTCAACACCTACGATGAACTGAGCACCCCAACAATCAATACATATTGATACTCAACTGCATTGTTGTTTTCAAAATAATATTTGAAGTCTAAATTGAGAAAAAATATGGATGAAGTAAGATTTCAATTGTATAATAAAAAAAATGCTTCCAAGAAATAGTTTGTGCATTTTCTAGTGTTTGATAAGCAAGAAAGTTTTGGTCAATAATTTTTTTTTCCATAGCTTAAACTTGGAAAACATGACTTTCCTACTTCAGTACTTCCCTTTTGAAGAGAAGAAAGAAAGAGGATGACTGAGAGAAGGTGGAAATAGTTGGCTCTAAGGTGGGGAAGGCTGGATCATCAAATGATAGTTCAACAAGCAGCATCAACATGAACAAAGGAGAAGTGAGGATTGGAATGTAGGAAGGGTAAATAGGTTAGAATTAGGTTTCCTTTATATGTTTATTTTAAACTTAAAATGAAATTAAAACATCAACAGAATGGAAACATTATAAAATAGTGATAGGTTTCATTAGATAAGAGATGATCGGCTCTGGATCACTCGTAGGTGTTAAGCGTATTTTTGAAACCTTCAAGAGTATATAGAACAAAATTGAAATTCTTAGCGTCTAGTTAGTGCTATTTGACATAAAACTTAAGCCAATTTGATCTCTTTTTTTTTTACTCTGTTCAATTTGTTTGACTACATTATGGTAATTATATCATCAATATAGTTGTCTAAATATATTTTGTTAAACTATAATTTAATATTGAGGTTATGATATAAAAAAATAAATTGATTTATATTACATAACAAAATTAAGCCACAAATTTTCTTTACAATATATTAATGGAGCTACTATTATTCAGTAGCACATCATTACTTTGGATGTTTTATCGTAAATTTTCAGCCTATCTCATTAAAATTTTAATTCAATTCACCATTTAGCTGGCATAGTCCTATTTTTACTAGCAGCAAGCCAAATGAAAAGACTTAAAGAAGTAAAGCACATCCAAATTCACATTTCAACGCATGGTGATAGATTGACGGCGGAAAACAAATCCACGTGCTTAACGAGCAAGAAAGACAAGTAACTTTAAAAAAAAAACAGAGAAAAATTCCCTCAAGTATCCAGGAAATTTCTCAGTAACTTACACGAAAATGACCCATCCAACCGAAGAAACGACCAGAAGAGCGCTGAAGAACTTCACTGGCGACGATGCCATCGCGCGAAAGGAGCCCCAGGACCAAAGAAAGAATTCTTAAGCTAGAGTTCTTGATACCTAAGCGTCATTGAGCCTGACAGACAAAGAATCCCTCGCCGCAGGCCCCCGACCCGACTCCAGGACCAAAGATCCCATCTTTTGGAGACGCGCCGGGATGCGACAGGGCCGGACAGGACCGCCCAGCAAGTAAACGACGCGGAACGGATCAGTGCTCGAGACCGAATTCCATGGTCGCAAAGCTTCGGAATCGGTTATTGTCGGACCGATCTGGTGGAACGAAGAGAGGAGCAAGGCGGAGAAGCGTCGGGGAGACCAAAGCAAAGGCAAGACGAAAAGGACGACTACAACGATGGATTTGGGGAAAAGGCAGTATGAGTATGTCTATGACTACAGTCGTCTGTTCAATAAACCTGTTTTGGGGCCGAATCGTGGGATCGTTTCCAGGCCGGTTTAGTCGGCCCATTATAAATATTTCATATACAAGCCTAAATAGACTATAATTATAATCGTTAATTTAGATTTGTTCTCTCAAATAATTTAAATAAATTAGGATTAAATTTTATCAACTCATTTAAAATGAGTCTCAATGAATCAATCTGCATAAGTTACGAATCTAGATGGATTGGACTCGAATTGAGAAGGAAAAAAACTAAAATTAAATTATGAATTATGAATATATGGTGATATATATTGGTTAATGAAATTGTAAATTTTTTTTACCAATTATTTTATCTAATATATATATGTGTGAATTAAAATTTTTATTGAAAATTTTTATAAAAGTTTATTTATGAAAAGATAAATTCAATGAATTATAAATATATATATATACAATTCCGTTCGGTTGCGGACGCGAGCTGCGGGCGCGGTGCGGACCAGTCCGACATGCCACGCTGCGTGGACCCAAAAAAAAGCCAAAACCAAACTCGCTGTGAACTTTCGCCATTTTGCTCTCGCGCCCGCACGACCCCCTCTCTCGCGAACCCTAATCGCCTCCCTCTCTTGCGCCTACCCCTGCGTGTCGTGGTCCAGCAATCCCCCACCGCGTCGCCTCCCTCTCTCGCGCCTGCCCCTCTCGCCCGCAGCTCTCTTTCTTGCAGCTCTCTTTCCCTCTTTCCCGCAGCGAACCCTCGGCCTCGCCCTTGCCCTTGCGTCCCGCAGCCCGTGAGCTTGTGCCGACACCTTCCCATCCCTCGGCACTGCGCTAGGATCCTGCGTCGTTGCCGAGACCGCGAGCGACGAGCGGAAACCCTAGGCGAAACAAGAGGATCCCTCCCGCCGGCGATTCACTCCCCCCCCCCTCGTGGGCCTCGCCATCGCCTCCCGCAGCCCTCAGAGTTCTTGAGCACGTGCCTTCGCCTCCCCATCCCTCGGCACTGCGGTCGCAGCAGGCGGAGACGGCTTGCTCCATCCCTCTTGCTTTCCTCTCCCTCGGTCGCGTACAAAAATTAATCTTTGCTGGTAAAATTCAAATAACTCAGTTTTTTTTTTAATTTTGTGTAGGGTATCTTTGCTGGTAAAATTCAAAGTTGTTTGCATCTTTATGATCTCTATGGGGGAAAAGTACATCAAGCAAACACAAGATCTCAATTAACTCGTGTATACCATTTCTTATATATTACAACAACTTTCAACTTGACAATATAACTCTATCATATCAAATCAAAATACTACTGAATTGCAACAACTGGTAAATCAGACTAACTAGCTAGCATTCACAAAGGCAAAAGAAAATCTCATGGTTCAATCTGCAGATTCCAAATCCATCCACTTTTCCGAAAAGAATCAATTACTTATTATCTGCCAAAGCAGAATACTTCTACATCCATCTTTAAGCTTGAATTCAGAATATAACTGGTTATTATTCCCTTCAATTACGAGGTCATAAGTTAGAGAACTGGTATGATAAGTTAGAGAACTGGCTTGATATTAGAGAACTGGTATGGTAAATTAGAGAACTGGCTTGATATGCAGTTTCCTACTTTAACCTTCATTAGTTTGTTGCTAATTTTACCTGTTATCCACTTCTCGTGTTCAAGTTGATGCTCCTGTTATGTATATTTATTTTGTACTTCTATCCTTGTGGATAACCAAAATTTGTAGTCAAAAGTTGGTATCAATAAAGTCAATGCATAGATTCTACATTGGTATGGGAGATTGGATTCATCATAACTGACTCATAAATCGTAAGTGCTCTTTTATATTGAGATTAGAGGAACTAATCTGTTATCTAGGAAATAGGCAACACATGTTAGCATACATGAATTTTTAACTACTTGAATGATAAAAAAGATGAGTATAGGTAAGTGATGCATTACCAAATGCATACATAAAAGTGGCAGACCCAACATAGCTAATTTATGGGATATATGATACTTAAGGGGGCAATTTTGTGTAGGGTATCTCTGTGTAGGCTCATTTTATTATTATTTTTTCAATGTTCCTCACTCTTCTTGCCTAAACCAAGCTATGACCGATTGATTTCTACCTTAAACGAAATAATTTGGAAACCCATCATCTGTTAAAGAAACTTAATTAAAATTTTAAAAAATTATAATTAGACATATATCAAGATTGATCAAAGTGGTTTATTGCCCGTGCTTTATTAATTGTTATTTTTAGGTTATAAGCAGCGTTTGTTTGTTTTCAGGAAAATTGCAAGGTGGTATTTCCTTTTATTAAAATGGTAAGTTGTTCATTTTAAGTTCTAATATTATGGTTATATATAATTATTAATGTTGTTTTTAATGTAGGGAAAAACTTATTTTGTATTTGTCGGACATCACCCGGGCATTTATGATTCATGGATGGAGGCATCACGTCAAGTTGATGGGTTTAGTGGTAGGGGTGTAAACGAGCCAAGCCGCTCGCGAGCTATTCGGGTTTCGGTTCGATAGAAGCTCGTTCGAGCTCGTTTAATAAAGCTCGTTAATATTAACGAGCCAAACTCAAACTCAGCAGTATTCGGCTCGTTAGCTCGTGAACAGGTTCGTTAATAAGCTCGTGAGCTAGTTCGTAAAATATAAAATTAATATTTAACATTAAATATATAAATTTTGATATTTTTACATTTAATAAATATAAAATATCTAATAAAACTGATTTGTATGAATAAAATCATAGATTTTAGTAAATATTTTATATTTTTTTAGAATATATAATTTATTTTTTCAATAAATTGATGAATAATTTAATTAATAATTTATATTTGGTAAGTTCGTTTAGGGCTCGATTAGGCTCGAATATGTTCGCGAGCCATCACTATATTCGATAAATTAAGCTCGAGCTCGGCTCGATAATAAACGAGCCAAACTCAAACTCTCAGGTATTCGGCTCGGCTCGGTTCGATTACAGCCCTATTTAGTGGCAACGTACATAAATCTTACAAAAGTAGAGAGGAGGCAGAAAAAGCTTATCAAGCATACTTGGATATAAAATGTGCACCAGTTTCTATTTCATCTAATGCTAACTTCAAGTTCGACTTCGAGATCAAATCCAAATTTTGAACGAAGTCTTTCAAAGTCCGAAAAAAAAGTTTAAGGATACAATGAAACAGATTGTACATCTTTTGGATTCTTTAGAAATTAGTGATAGTGATTAGGCATGTTAAGTTATTTCAAGTTGAAGTTGAAACAATGTTGTTATTTGAAACAATGGTGTTATCTATATTAACCTCATGCACGTGTGTTATCTATATTGTCATCAATGCAGTTTTCTTTTAGCAATTCTTTCATATATAAAAGTTCAAGTATGAAAACAATAGAAATATAAATACTTCGTATTATCCCAACTAATAGAAAGTTCAAGTATTTTCTTCCATCAATGAATTCTTATTTGAGACATATCTCTTAAAAAATGCATGTGAGCCTTCAGATCTTTAGCTGCTAGTCATTCCAGCACAAAATACATTGCTAAAATATGTTGGCACCCATCTGTGTCGCAATTCATACATTAAGGACAATCAATCATTATTCTCCAAATTAGCACACTTAATAGTCTCTTCCCATGACTTTTCAAAATCAGCATGTGTTATAGAATTTACAACGACATTCTTTATGCTTTGGTAGTGGTCTCGAAAAGTCAAAGGAGGTAATTTTTCCGGTAATTTATTTAGTATGTGCCACAAACAATATCGATGCACTGTTTGAGGGAATACTTGAGCAATGGCTTTTGTCATAGCAGGATCCTGATCAATGATTATAACATTTGGTGCTCCTTTAGGCATGACTTCTATGAACTTGTTAAGCAACCAAACAAATGAATCAGTTTTCTCATGACTTAGAAACCCGCAGGCAAAAACAATAGTCTGATGATGATATTAACTCCCACAAATGGTGCAAAAATTAATCCATATTTATTGGTGTTATATGTCGTATCAAATACAACAATATCACCAAATACGTTGTATGCCCTCCTTGATATATGATCTGCCCAAAAACATCTACTAAATCTGTTATCCAAATCAGTCTCGTAATCAAAGAAAAAAATCTGAATTCTTCTCTTGTTCAGATATGAAAAACTCGATGAGTGTTTCAGCATCAATACTCTTTTGTTCTTCCCTTAGATTTCTTTCAAAATTTCTAATATCTTTTTCTGTACAACCTACCCCCTCAGGACCCCCAGACTCTATCTCCAACAATCTCATTTGTTGACAAGTTGGTACATTTGCCTCAGAAAACTATTTTGCCAATGTTTTCTTTGCTACCCAAACATTACGATGTGAGCGTAGTAAATGTACTTTTGAGGGAGTCGAGAGTGGATTATTATGGGGTTCTGTGAAGTTACTGACAATCCAATTAGGCCCAGTCTATTTCTTGATAAATGTAATATTTGACTTGCAACCTGTTCTAATTGTGCCACGTGTTCTTTCCCTTGTTAGTTGATCAATTTTTGAATGTTTCATCTGAAGATCTGTATAACCTTCTTTAAAGCATACCATTTGTTTCTATAGGATCGATTTCGTACGCTAGAGGGGGTGAATAGCGTATTTCGAAGCTTCTTGTACCTGCGTTGTTAGTTGCACAGCGGAAACAATAATAAACAAAACAAACAACACTAACAAACCGCTTTTACTTGGTATCCACCCCGGCATGGTGACTAATCTAAGAATCTGTCGGTGGATCACTCCCCGGATAACCTCCGGCTAGCCCTCGTTGCTCCTTGTGGGTGGAGAAACCTAGCCACAGCACCAAACAAATCTCTGAGCACAAAGACTACTATCTTGCCTTTAACCAAGACAAGATTCGTCAAACTTTTCAGCCAAGACGAAGTCCCCTTAAGTAGAACTAAGTCTGAAACCCTCGCCACCAGTCGACTGCCCATTTACCAGTCGACTGGTCTAGCCTTAATTGTTAGCCAACGGCTAGCTTTCGGGGTTACCAGTTGACTGCCAATTTACCAGTCGACTGGTCCAGGCCTGAAAGCATTCTGTGAGTTTTATCAGTCGACTGCCCCAATGGCAGTCGACTGCCCCACTCACACACCTAGGATTTCCCTTCCCGAGTACACTTCTCTCAGATGACACTTCACCCTAGGACTTTCCCGAGTACAATCACACAACACTCGTACCCTCACAACTCGACTGACTCCTCCACAACAGCCTCGACTGTTGCCTTCACGCCCTCTTCATCTTCGACTCCCATCCCTCGGATGCACGCAAGCCTCCAGCTTGCCTCTATGTCATCCTTCACGCATGCCTCTAAGTCTGCGCCCCTCGGCTCATCGTCCCTGCTATCCAATGTCCCTCGGGTGCACACAAGCCTCCAGCTTATCTCCATGACACCCTTTATCGTACCGAGGTCGTCCAGTCAAGTCCATATGTGTACCTGTACAACCTGCACACTCAACATATACATATAAGAACACAAGGGTAAACCTAACTTAAACCCTTTGCCCAAACATCAAAACACATGGTCGCTCCGGACCACAGATTGCCTCAACAATCTCCCCCTTTTTGATGTTTGGCAATACATTTAAGTTAGGGAAACAAGATAGTAGTCAAATAGCAAAATAATGCATATGTAATGCAAAAATGGATCCTATCCCATGGCATCCCACACCTAACCCTCCAAGTTAGGACATTTTCACACCTAACTTCCCAAGTTAGGAATTTCCACACCTAACTTCCCAAAGTTAGGAATTTTCACCAAAACGTGCTTTTTAAAACTTCTCCAAAGCTCCCCTACATTGGACTTATAAAGGCTTTTTAAGAACCTCTCCAAGGTTTCCCTTACGCCTAGAATGGAGCAACCATGCTCCTCCTTTATCTTAGCTCCCCCTAAACCTAGGGGTTCTAGCAAAGGTGTGTTTAGTTTCCCAACTTAAATCAACACTTCTCTCCCTTTGTCTAGCATTAAAAAGAACCCAACAATATCACAATTATTGGTTCTTTTAATCCCTAATGACCATAAATAATGTGTACTAGCCCCTCATACACTTGTGCATCATTTGGACACCAACCTAGATGTTGATACAAAAATCAACCCTGACTAGTCGACTGCCAAAATGGCAGTCGACTGATACTCTGAAAGTCTAAAATTTTAACATTTCTGACGAAATTCAGAAATGCGCCAAAAATTCCACAAATCTCTAGAAATTCTCAAATTTTGTGGAGAGGTTTGTGGTACTCATATCTACTTGGAAAAAATACATTCCAAAATGTATCTATCACCATTCCCAAGTTTGACACAAACCCCAAAACTAGCCAAAAACTTCAATCAAACATTGACCTAAAGTCCTAGTTTTGGTTTCCTCTTGATGTCTTTGCCCATGCCACCCCACATGGCAATTATACACCAAAAACTAATTTTCATGCAATATGCCCCCAATGTCATATTTTCATGCATGAAACTCAAAAACACCGTGCCAAAATCCAAGAACTGAGACTCAAGTTCGTCTTCAATTCTTTTGGCACACTCCATGGTCCATCTAGACCTCTAGGAGCACCCCCTCCCACGGTCCATTCACCATATATCCCAAAGGCTCCTAGAGCTCCTCCTTGAGCTCTTAGCCCTAGTCACCTCCCTAGGTGACTCAACCATCATTAGGTCACATTGGTGTTCCACCGGTGACTCTTGGCCTACAAACATGACATTCTTAACCTTAGACACCTCATCTTTAGTTAAGTCCTTCTTTTTCCCTTTAAATGGCATCCCCTTGCCATTTTTGGACTCCCCCTTCTTGTCATAATCACATGCTATCCTAGCATATCTCTTCCCCTTGGCATGAGAGTTCTTAGACCGGTATCCCAACTCCGATCTATCATTGGAGTGGTTTAAACCACCCAACACCATACCTAAACCCTTAGATCCAATAGTGAATCTCTCTAGGGTTTTCTCCAATCTATCAAGCTTTTCCCTTAAAGCTTGATTCTCCCTTTTTAAGTTTTTGACCTTGGTGTCCATATGTCCACTTTGGACATTTCTAGACCTATTCTCCTTTCTAGGCACATTCCTTCCCTTCTTGGGATTAGTGCCTTGATCCTTAGGTACATAGGTCTTTGGCCTACCATGATACATGCTTTTCCTAGAGTTATGATCTACCTTGTTATTTATATTCCTATCACTATACTTAAAACCATGGTTATGCACCATCAAGCATTTTTCATGAGCTCTAGCATGCATGGATGAATGATTTGCATTATCTTTAACATTCATGGAGAAATTTAAATTTGAATTGCATTTAAATTTAAGGTTAGGAATTACCTTCCTTACCTTTGGAGTCCCTCCATGTTATGAGCTTTGCCTCTTCCTTTCCTCTTTCTCCCATCTTCTTAGATGCTCCATCTTCTTGAATTCTTTACTCCTTGGGCACCTCGTGTAGTAGTGTCCTAGCTCTCCACACGTGAAACATCTAATTCTCTTCTTCTTAGCTTGGGCTTCTCCATTCCTACAACCCATATTAGATTTAAATTGAAAGGACTTGGGTTTATGAATTACCTCCTCTTTACCTTTTGGGCACTTATCCTTATAGTGCCCCTTTTCATTGCACCCAAAGCATGTGATGTGCTCTTTCTTCTTTGCTTTGGTGGAGGTGGAGGCTAGGTTGACTTCTTCAACCTCTTGATCCGGGATTGATGAGGGTCTCTCCTCCCCCTCAAATTTTGAAGTTGATACCTCCTCTTCTTCTCTTGAGAAGGTTGATGATCTTTCACTTAATTCCTCCTCTTCACTTGAAGAAATTGGCACTTCACTTGATGATGTGAATGATTTATTTCTCTCCTTTTCTTGAATCATGGAGCTCACTTCATTGGAATCTTCTATTGGTTGAGCTTGGATGATGTTCTTATGATAATCTTCTATTTTGTTTCACAATTCATGCGCATTTTCATATGCCCCTATACCACTCAAGACATTGTTAGGCAAAACATTTATTAATACATCAATTACCTTCTTGTTTGCCCTTGATAGGTCTTGTTGTTCTTGATTCCGATACCTAGGCCTAAGCCTATTCCCGTGCTTATCCTTTGGAATTTCATAGGGTTCTTCAAGCACCACCATACACTCCCACTCCATTCCAAACCAATTCTTCATCCTCGCCCGCCAATAGTCGAAATCTTCATAATCGTAGGGCAGCGGAGTGTAGATGTCATCCCCCAACTTATCTTCCATCTTCTCTTCTCCTCTAGCGTTTGCTCCTTTGGTGATTAGTCCAATAAGAGCGGTCCTTCGCTCTGATACAAATTGTAGGATCGATTCCGTACGCTAGAGGGGGGTGAATAGCGTATTTCGAAGCTTCTTGTACCTGCGTTGTTAGTTGCACAGCGGAATCAATAATAAACAAAACAAACAACGCTAACAAATCGCTTTTACTTGGTATCCACCCCGGTCGGGTGACTAATCCAAGAATCCGTCGGTGGATCACTCCCCGGATAACCTCCAGCTAGCCCTCGTCGCTCCTTGTAGGTGGAGAAACCTCGCCACAGCACCAAGCAAACCTCTGAGCACAAAGGCTACTATCTTGCCTTTAACCAAGACAAGATTCGTCAAACTTTTCAGCCAAGACGAAGTCCCCTTAAATAGAACTAAGTCTGAAACCCTCGCCACCAGTCGACTCCCCATTTACCAGTCGACTGGTCTAGCCTTAATTGTTAGCCAACGGCTAGTTTTTGGAGTTACCAGTCGACTGGTCCAGGCCTGAAAGCATTCTGTGAGTTTTATCAGTCGACTGCCCCAATGGCAGTCGACTGCCCCACTCACACACCTAGGATTTCCCTTCCCAAGTACACTTCTCTCAGCACTCGACCCTAGGACTTTACCGAGTACAATCACACAACACTCGTACCCTCACGACTCGACTGACTCCTTCACAGCAGCCTCGACTGTTACCTTCGCGCCCTCTTCATCTTTGGCTCCAGTCCCTCGGATGCACGCAAGCCTCCAGCTTGCTTCTATGCCATCCTTCACGTATGCCTCGAAGTCCGCGCCCCTCAGCTCATTGTCCCTGTTATCCAAAGTCCCTCGGGTGCACACAAGCCTCCAGCTTGTCTCCATGCCACCCTTCACCGTACCGAGGCCGTCCAGTCAAGTTCATATGTGTACTTGTACAACCTGCACACTCAACATACACATATAAAAATACAAGGGTATGTTGGTGCAAGTTACATCAATAATATTCCTCTTTAAGTGCTTTAATGTTTGACAATACACTTAAGTCAATGATACATTGAACAGACAAAGGGGAGCAAAAGTGAAGTAACCTTAGCTGAAGAAAAGTCCTAATTAATCTAGGCATCGAAACCTTAAGACCTAGCGAAGGGCTGCTAGGTATCGTAACTCTAAGACCTAACGAAGGGCTGTTAGGCACCTAGCGAAGGGCTGCTAGGTATCGTAACCCTAAGACCTAGCGAAGGGCTGCTAGGCACCTAGTGAAGGACTACTAGGCATAGAAGACCTAGCAAAGGGCTGCTAGGCACCTAGCGAAGGGCTGCTAGGCATAGAAGACCTAGCGAAGGATTGCTAGGCACCAAGCGAAGGACCGCTTGGTAACAAAGATCTAGCGAAGGGCTGCTAGGCACCTGGCGAAGGACTGCTAGGAAATGAAGACTTGGTCCGAGGGACTAAGCAACTTAGCTGAGCGATGACTAAGGACAGGAGTAGAGATGGGTCAGGGTTTGGGCGTCTCGAGATCCGGAGTAATCAGAAGCTAAGTAAAAGTCCACCCGAAGGGCTGGGTGGCAACCGTCTCCTGAAAGGAGTAGGTGAAGGGCGAGTTCTCGGGGATAGGAACTCGTGCCGGTTCGACCTAGGGTTTCGTGCAAATTCGAAGTCCGAACCAAGTCCTTAAGACCAATATTATATGTATCTATACTTTGTGTTTGTGGATATTGCAGGTACCAAGAACCGAAGACAAAGCAAGCTTAATTGAGGCCCTAAGCAGGGCACCCTCATGCACCAGGGCGCCCTCATGCACCAGGGCGCCCTGGTCAACATGGTTTCGTTGCTGCGAGTACGAAGCAGTGGATAAGCACTGACTGGGTTTAAGATGGGCACCGGGAAGATCCGGGGCACCCTGGTCAAAGCTGTTATCAGCTGCGGCGAGGTAGACGCAGGGATAAAGTTTGACCGAGTCATCCGGGGCGCCCCCAGCGTCCAGGGCGCCCCCAGGAGGCCTATATAAGGGGCTTCGACCCCTCTGCTTCAAACAGGACTTCCAAGAGCGATCCTAAGCTTTCGGACCGACGACAACACGCTAGAAACGAGGCTATCCGACCGGGAGGCTCCAGGTGGAGGTGCGTGGTACTTCGGAGGTCCAGATCGGCCGAGCTTCAAACTTTGTCTCGTTGGTTTGCTTTTTAATTACTGTATTTAAATTTCTATATTATTGCTTGTAATACTGCACTGTAAGTCGGGTTTCTCCGCCTCCGGAAAGTCCGGAAAGGAGACCAATAGTGGACGGGCGTTCCCGTGCATAGGCCTTGGATGCACTGACCCTGGGGGGTCAGGAACCAAGTAAAAATCCGCTGTGTACCTGTGTTCTTTCTTCGTTTTTCGTTCTATTTATTTTCCGCTGTGCTACTAATATTCTAAGTCCAGAACGAAAGATTTACGAAGAATTCCGAAATATTTTTCACGTTCGATATTCACCCCCCCTCTATCGACTACACCGGTCCTACAGGGTAAACCTAACTTAAACCCTTTGCCCAAACATCAAAACACATGGTCACTCCGGACCACAGATTGCCTCAAGAGAGGGAGGCGATTAGGTGGGGGATCGCCGGACCACGGCACGCAGGGGCAGGCGCAAGAGAGGGAGACGATTAGGGTTCGTGAGAGAGGGGGTCGTGCGGGCACGAGAGCAAAATGGCGAAAGTTCACAGCGAGTTTGGTTTTGACTTTTTTTTTGTCCACGCAGCGTGCCACAGCGGACTGGTCCGCACTGCGTCCACAGCCGAACGGAGTTTTATATATATATATATATATGAGAATTAAATTGCATTACATACTTTCTAGAATTGATGTTTGTAATTCATTATCTTCTAAAACTTATGTTTAGAATCTCAAATATCTTATTAAATAATATTTCATTTATTTACCAAATTATGCTAAATGATATTGACTTCCTTTTTCCTACCATATACTCTCAAACTCTCAAATACTTCTAAAATATTAGCTTAGTACATTGTATATAAGGGCAGCCATAATGGTGCGTTAATCGTGCATTATAACGCTCGATTAACGTACCGAGTACGTTAAATCTGTTATGACGAGCGCGTTAAAATACTGACATGATGAACACATTCAAATGTTTGAACGTGTTCATCGCGTCGTAACCTAACATCCCTAATCGATTGGGGCTGGGGGCACCCATAATCGATTAGGTAATCGATTATGGATGCCCCTAATCGATTCCAATCGATTATTATTTAAATTTATAATAATAATTTAAATTATAAATAATAATAAAAATATTTAAAAATATTATTATTTATTTTAAATAATAATCATTTAAATTGGTAAATGAAATTGAAAATAAATATATATGTGAGAGAATTTATATATGAGAGAATGTATATATGAGATAATGTGTATGTGGTACGTGAACCCCATAAATAATAGGGGTTGAATGTTAAACGAATGTGAAAGAATGAAGATGTTAATGTTAATATGTATGTGGCATGTGGATCCCATATTTTTTAATGAAGTGGTAGATGTTATAACGCTAAAAGTATTAAATGATTACAAATGCCCTAATTGTGTAAATCAATGAAGACTTGATTAAGATGTGTGAGATTTGATGTGATACATATTTTCTTCTTACTTTTATCTTTTTCACTATTCCTTGTTTATAATTATATAATTTTTCTAATCAAAGTTTTTATTAATTATAATTTTGAAGTTAGTTTCTTTGGAAACTAAGTTAGATGTTATTCTATTGACTTTATGATTTTGTTTTTTAATAAGTAAGTTACATTTTATCTCAAAATATTCTCAAGCAATTAATTAACTATTAATTATTTGATTGTTATTTTATTTCTAATTTAGAAATATAACTTGAATTATTTAAAATAGAACATTATTATGTTGCAAAGAAAAGAAAGTCATTGATATTTTATTTTTATAAAAATAATTCTTCAAATTAGTGAAACCATTTTAATTCCTACTAATCCTATAATGCAACATTAATATAGCAAAAATCTTCTGATTCATAATGTCCTTATTTGAATTGAACGAGATAAGTATTGGTGCTTGGATGGCTAGAGAGAGGAGGGAGGGTGAATGTAGCCAGACATAAATTTCTTTCACTTTTGAACTTCTGTACTTATGGTTAGTCAGAACAGAGCGGAAACAATACAAAAACAGAGATGCATAAACTTGTAATGCCCGCCCATTTATACAGCCTTATGGCGGCGCTACGTGACATACATATACGCATGTGGACTTCTTAATGCAGCAGAATAATTTTAAAACTTTATCCACATGCGTTTAAACCATGCACTTATAACTTAAATCATGTTGACACATTCTTAGCTATCATTCTTAACCATAGTGACATGGTAAACTTAGCATCATTCATAATCATATAGCATCATTCTTAAACATGTTTGCGTGGTCATCATGTAAAGAGAGAAAGACATAAGATCTTTTCTTTTCTTTTGCCAAGTCATTGCCACACACACACACTTGCCCCTCCTGCTGCTTCCCTTAGTAACCTCTTGCTTGATCTGCAGTATAAGAAAAATAAGACTATAAACACATAGGCTTAGTAAGACCCTTTCCTACTCACTAAAACCATTCATCACTTAAACATATGCACACGAAACATTAACATAACTTGGTGCTTAACATAAATCGTAAGCATATAAAATCACTCAGCATGACATAGTTCTTAGCATAGAACATGAGCATAAAATATACTTAGCATGACATGATACATGACATAAACATAAGCATAATTATTCTTAACATGGCGTGATACATTGCATAAACGTAAACATAAAATATACTTAGCATGACATAATACATGACATAGAGATAACATAAAACATACTTAGCATGACATGATACTTGGCATAGATATAAACATAAAACATACTTAGCATGACATGATACATGGCATAGAGATAAACATAAAACATACTTAGCATGACATGATACATGGCTTAGAGATAAACATAAAACATACTTAGCATGGCATGATACAGGGCATAGATATAAACATAAAACATACTTAGCATGGCATGATACATGACATAAAGATAAACATAAAACATACTTAGCATGGCATGATACAGGGCATAGATATAAACATAAAACATACTTAGCATGTCATGATACATGACATAGAGATAAACATAAAACATACTTAGCATGACATAATACTTGGCGTAATGCATAACATGAATGAATGCATGAGTCAAATGCATATACATAAGGATGCTTAATTTTTAAAATCATACTTTTAAATACTTAAACATAATCATAACATCATTGGGGTCCCCGGCTTGTACCACATACATGCATCATGTGCGCGCATCCCTAAGTAAATACGAGGTAGCTAGTCTCGACCTACTAGGGTAAGGACAGCATAGTCGGTAGTCCCAGAACCGGGGCGTTCTTAAGGTGCCCATCCCTGTTGCACAGCTTCGGTAGTGCCAGAACCGTGGACAACATGGTCGGGAGTCCAGAACCGGGGCATTCTTAAGGTGCCCATCCCTTGGACCCATACTTCGGTCCGGTACACGCCCATTCATAAAGTAAAATACTTCACATGCTTTATCATTTATAGAACATTCTTAGCATAGACATAATCTTGTTTCATGAAACTTGACATAAGAGTAGGAACGGCTGCGGTAGTTCCAGAACCGTGGGCAGCTACGGTAGTCCAGAACCGAGGCGTTCTTAAGGTGCCCATCCCTTAGCATGACATAAACATACTTAACATTTCCTCATTCGTACTTATCATCATGATGCCTTAAAGGCATGAACATCCATCATCATTCATTATCTTCATTCATAAGGTATGTCATGCATACATCATTTTGTCTTAAAGCCATGGTTATCATTTTCATTCATCATCTTCATTCTTAAACATGGCATACGTACATATCATCCATAAAGCATGACATACATACATAGCATTCATAAAACAAGGCTTACATACATATTGTTCATAAAACATGACATACATATATGTCATTCATAAAGCATGGCATACATACATATCATTCATAAAGCATGACATACATATATATCCTTCATAAAGCATGGCATACTGTAACACCCAATAATTTTCTGGTATTATTAGGGATTTTTCAGAATTTATAGCATTTTTTCAGATTAAAAATAAAAAGAAAAAAAATAAGGGGTCGGGTGGGATTTGATCCCGCGACCACAAGGCAAGCAAGGCCTTAAGGGCATCCGAGAAACCAGCTGGGCTAGAGTATCAAGCACAAAAAAGGATGAAACGAAATAATATTATAGTTGATTTAGCCCGTTTCATGAAGAGGTATTCAAACTTCCACTTAAGTTGAGTTAAGACCCCATTAGGGCTTGGAGAGGCTGCGCGAATAGGGAGCTTGGGGGCTGCGAAAACAGGGAGAAAACAAGGGTTTTCTTCCTCCTTCTTCCTCCTCTTGAGTGGAGAGCCTAGGGCTTCTTCCCTAGGGCTAAGAAGTGGAGTTTTCTTGCAAAGGAAGAGGAAAAGAACCCTACACTAGAAATTTCGAGATACTTAGTGAGTTTTCTTTAAGAAAAGGGTAAGTAAATCACTCACCTGCAATAGGAGTAGCTTCGCATGAAATTTCTCGTTGTAGAACCATGATTTTATGATCTAAGTGCATGCTTTGAGAATATTATTTATTGTGTGATTTAAGTGTCTAAAGAATACATATTTTTAATCATAGAACTTGAATTGGAGTAGATTTTTATATGTGTGATCTAAGCATGAAAGACCAAGTTCTTGAAAAGTCCCAAAAATGAGTTTTGGGTTAAGGGCACGCAAGGTGCTCGATGAAAGTTCCAAGTGAGAAAAGGTAAAGGTTTATAATGCAAAGTTTATGAAAAAGAAAGTTAGCTTGATAAATACAAGCATTATGAGTAAGAAAGTATTTTACTTTTGTAAAGTGACATGTACCGGGCAAATGAGAGGCCCACAGAAAGTAAGAAAAAAGCTCTAATAGGGTGCGGTGGCTAGCTACCCCGAAACCTATTAGGGATGCGCGCATTGGTACACTGATACCAGGTACATTGTCAAGGCCTGAGAAAGTTGATTATTATTTTGAAGTATATGAGTATATGTAAGTGTTTTCAGTTTAAGCATATGTTTTGCTATGTATGTTGACATTGTTATGTTACAAGCATGTTAAAGAACAAGAGCAAGGAAGTTAGTGGTTTAAAGTATGAAAATGCATAAGTAGCAAGTCTCAAAAGAAATTATGAGCATGTTAGATTTGCCAATATTTTAGTGCTAGTAAATGTTTCAAGCATGATTGAGCATGATAAGTATATGAAAGTTTCCATGTGTAAGTATTTCAAAGTGCATGTGTTTTGAAGCAAGCATTATTTGAAAAGAGCATGTTTATCCTTTATCGTTTGGATTTGTGAGTTAGGATTTACTTACTAAGCAATTCGCTTATTAATTGCATTTTCTTTCTATTGCAGATAAAGGTAAAGAAAAAGCATAAGTTAAGGAGGCGAAGGGACTTGCTTTGATGTTCAGTGGCAGCGGAACCGTGGGAGAGATCTTTGGGCTAAGTCTTGTAGAACATGTATTTTGGTGTTTTGAAGTGGTAGAATGAATGACTTTGTTTAAACTACGCATAGAGGTTAAGTTTGGTACAAACTCTAGAGTGTTTTGCTTACGTTTTGATAGTTTTGCTAAATCTCGCAAGGATTCTAATTTCAAGTTATTGGATTCGTTTTGAGTTGCTAAAATGTTCATAAAACTAGTATAAAGTATAGAAATGGAGTTATGTCTTTGTATGTCTTGAAAGTATATGTTTTGTGGATCATTGGAGATGGTTTTCAGGTCTGAAATGCAAGTTTTCAGGCGTGCCAGTCGACTGGTTCAGAACCAGTCGACTGCCCTATCGAACAGTAGCTTCTGTTCGACGCACCAGGTGACTGCTAAGAGGCCAGTCGACTGGTGCCGCGCCCAAAAACTTGCTGTGGCCGATACCAGTCGACTGGCTATATAACAGTCGACTGGTACCATTGAAAAGAAGTGGTATAGAGCAGCTGGTTAGTGCTTTAGTGTTACAACTAAGAGGTTTAGGGGTCAAATCCATGCAAAGTAAATAAAATGAAAGTTGTTTTGTTTTTTTTGAAAAAAAAAAGAGAAGGAAGAAAAAAAAAATTTAGAGCAATTTAAAGGAAGTCAAGTAGTTGTAACCTAAGGTTAAGAAGTGAGAAAGGTAAAGTTAAGGATAAGTGAAAGTGACGGCCGCCTTAAGGAAGAGGGAGAGAAGGCGGGCCGTCACACATACATACATATCATTCATAAAATATGTCATACATACATATCTTTCATAAAGCATGACATACATACATATCATTCATAAAACATGGCATACCTACATATCATTCATAAAACATGGCATATATACGTATCCTTCATAAAGCATGGCAAACATACATGTCGTTCATAAAGCATGACATATATACATATCATTCATAAAGCATGGTATACATACTTAGTTAGCATCTTAATTCATAAACATGCATAGTCATGGTACATAGGAAAACATGCCTAGATCTTTTCATACACGATACATTTCCCTAGGTTCATGACATATGATTAAAATATTCATGAATAAAACATAACATATAACCTAAACATACGAAGTCATGATACCTAGCTTATGAAGTTAGGGTTTTGGTAACATAGAGGTCCTTACATCTTGCCTAACCATATACTTACATCCTAATAACCTATAATCAAGTATCCTTGAGATCATAACTCAAACCAAACCCTAAATTAGGGTCTTGGCCGAAACCCTAAAGGACTATAAGTCCATGAGAAATTCACATAGGTCATGATTAACATTCCATACCATACATACCATGTCATAGAAAACCATTTAAACCCTTATTTGGATTTAACTCCAAGTCCTAGCCCTCAATTATGTGTTGGCCGAAACCCAAAGAGGATCACAAGTCTATGGAAAAATTCATAAAATTCCCAATTCACATCTAATACCTTACATATAATACCATGGAAGCCATTTGAACCCTTGCATGAAGTTAAACCTAACTTCTTACCCTAAAACCCCACTTGGCCGAAAGTTACAAAGGCCATAACCATGTAAAAACTTTCACATAAATCCCTATTAACATCTTTTACAACATGAGAAAACATAAGAAACATCATTTGAGAGTTAGATCCAAACTCAACCATAGAAACCTAGGGTGGCCGAAACCCTTGAAAGCCCTAACCTTGGTTTTCTCCACATATAGTCCAAACAAATCCTTATATCATGAAAATAACTTGGAAACTATTATACCACAGGTGAGAGGGTCTTACCTTCCTTGATCTTGCTTAAAAACCTTGAATAGAAAATAAAAAGAAACCTCCTTGACCCTAAACTTCTCCTTGGCCTTTGTAGCCTTGTAGAAAACCCTTAGATCTTAATGAAGAGGTCTCCTTGTGACACTTTTCCAAAGGAGAATCCCCTTGGTGATTTTCGGCAAGAAGAAGGAGGAAGAGGGAGATGGATTTCGGTGGAGGTGGAAGAAGGAGGAAGAAGAGATCTATTTATAATGCCCTTTTGTCTCTTCACAAGTGCCTTTTCATCTTCTTCACATGGTGACTCTTCACTTCCTTAAGCCTTAACTAAAATCCACTTCATTCTCTACTAGCACTCCCTTGCTAGGTGAATTGGTTAGTACATGCATGGTTGTAACATAGGTTCAAGGTTCAATCCTTGGTGCATGCACTTTGTTTTTATTTTATTTTTATTTTTATTTTTCCTTATTTCCGAAAATTCCCCTAAAATTCACCCATGATCATGCTAATATTCCTAATTAAAACTCATTTTTATTTATATTAAATTCTACCTAAAATCCACTAATAACCATGCTACTAGAAAAGCCCATATAAGGCCCATTAGTACTTAGCTTTTCTATTTAAATGGGGAAATCATGGATAACTAGGCTAAAGTTCATACTAGTATCTCTAGGTTCCTCGAAACACTATCTAAATATGATCAATATTTTAAAAAAAATATTGAGAAGATTTTTCGGGTCGTTACAAAACTAAACCCTAAATTAAGCACAAGCACAAAACGCTAACAAAGAGGATTTACAAGGTTCGGGGATAACTTGCCCCTACTCCTTGGCGTGCCCGAAAGGTGGGCGATCCCTTGATCGTCAGCAGATCAAGCCTCGGAAAATCCGGATAGAATGCAACCTCCTTCTCGGTGGAGTAACCTCTCCACAGCGTTTCAAAATGAATGAAGTATTAAGTACAGAGAAACACGAGAAGGAATCTTACAGAGCACTTAAGACAGCAAGAACACAAGCGAACTCCGCACCGAGCTCCACTCGTCACAGATCTCACGCAAGAACTCCTTGCTCTTCGTGTCTTCTTGCTGATGGACTCGCCAAGCTCCTTGTTTCTTCCCAGTGCTCAAGTATCTAAATGTTGCTCAAGATTCACAGTTGCTTGCTCAAAGAGATGATCAAAGTTGTCGCAAGAGCACAAGTGTTGTAGCCAAAGAAGAGTTCTTTCGATCTGATGCAGAGACTTCTTCGCCACCAAGCCCTTAAGGCTCTGCTCACTGAACGCCAGGTCACACCCACCTCTCTGCAGCTCCTAGCTACTCAACTGCAACTGCCCAGCCATCCTGACCTCTCCTGGACTCCCTGAGCTCCCCTCAGCCAAGCCCTGGTCAGCATCTCAGTGGCGCAATCGTTCGTTGAAACCTGAGAAGGTAAAGTGCCAAACCTGATCAAGCAAAAGCCTCCATTTGACTCCCCTTGAGTGAACCTGAGTTATCTGCACACTTAGCAGGTAATTAGCACAGCAAATCAACAGAGGATCAAATATCAGAAGGCTCAGAACAAAGATCAGTAGTGTATCAGTAGCAATCAGAACGCGATCAGAACTCTGACATCGTTTTTGAATTAAAACTGTCAACTATTGATCGGTCACCGGACCGATCAGAGTGACTCCTGATCGGTCACCGGACCGATCAAGATGGGTTCAAACCGATCAGGCTCCAGCCTGATCGCCTGATCGGTCCCCAGTGAGAAACCCGAAATCGCGACTTCTTCGTGATCGATCACCAGACCGATCCCAAGTCGTGGATCGGTCACCAGACCGATCCACCCCATTGTAGCGTGATTTTCCAGCTTCGCAGTCCAAACCTCCTGATCGGTCCCCGGACCGATCAGGGTGTGACCTGATCGGACTGGTGACCGATCAGGCCACTCTCTGACCGATCAGGCTCCAGCCTAATCGGTTGTAGTGAGAAGCTCGCGATTCCTGAGATCCTTGGATCGTTCATCAGAATGATCTGAATAGTCTCCCTAATCGATCACCAGACCGATCAGGAGCCGAACAAAAAGTTCTCCAAAGTCTCTGTATGCTCCCTGATCGGTCACCAGATCGATCAGACATAGTTGGATCGATCACCAGACCGATCCACGAGGGAACTCCGTGCCAACTTCCCTGATCGGTCACCAGACCGATCCAGGCAAGGTCAATACCACTCTAAGTCAGGAGAACGGGCCTCCAACCTTCTCTGACTCGTGCTCAGTCCCCCGGACCTAGACTCTGTGCCCAGTTTCACTCACCGGGACTTCAACCTAGCCCTCCAAGCTAGGACCTGGCTTCACTCACCAGGATTTCATCTAACCTAGCTTCCTAAGCTAGGACCTAGCCCTCCAAGCCAGGGTTTCATCCAACCTAGCTTCCCAAGCTAGGACCTGGCCCTCTAAGCCAGGGTTTCATTCAACCTAGCTTCCCAAGCTAGGACCTGGCCCTCCAAGCCAGGGTTTCATCCAACTTAGCTTCCCAAGCTAGGACCTGGCTTCACTCACCAGGCTTTCATCACCTAGCTTCCCAAGCTAGGACCTGATTTCACTCACCAAGATTTCATGCCCAGTCCCCGACCAGGACTTAACCCAAATTCACTCAACCAAACTTAAATCATTGTCAAACCCAAAACAACAATCGGGCCAGACTGCATCAACAATAAGGGAAAAAAAGATATATGAATATCATGTTAATATACGAGGTGAGATAAGACATTCATATCTAAAATACGGGCTTTATCAACTAGATATGTTGGAGTATCCAACTACAAATTTAGGAAGTTAGAATCGTCGATTTCATAAAAATTAGTATCAAAATTTTCATTAGATGAAATATTCACCAAATAAGACATATAATTTTTATTATTTTTTTCGAATGATGTTACTCATCTAATATCTCGACATTGGTCAATGAAAGATTTGACAATTGGAAAAAGGTAACTAAGGAAAAACATATATATTTCTTGCCCATATTAGTTCTACAGTTTCTTTGCCTTATACCATGTGTGAGAGAAAGGTTGAAAATTTGATCAAGCCCTCGCAACGTATTGATAATGTGATGCATTCTCAATCTAAAGAGGAAATGGAGAAAAATCGTTTGCGTTTGAGGACCTCAATAGTAACTGTTCACTAGTTAACACTTCATGATTGTGCCTTTAGAGGTAACTATGAATCTCTATCTTCATCTAATCATGAAAATTTTCTTGAATTGGTAAAGGCTTTTGTAAAAAATGAGTACAAAATTTGATGAAGTATACTTGAGAATGCTCTAAAATAATGCCCAATATATCACTCTACATATTATGACCAATAGAGTACGACAGATAGTTCGTGAAGAAGTTAGAGAAAAATACTTTTATATTCTTGTCGATAAAGCACGAGATATCTCTTAATGGGAGCAAATTACCATTATTTTGAGGTTTGTGAACTATCATGGAATTTGACAAAAAGATTTTTTTGTCATCAAAAGTCTTAGAGACATTATCTCATTGAATCTGAATAAAAGTATCAAATATCCTTATTCATCATGACCTCCAAGTTAAGAAAATCATAGGCCAAAGATTTATGTGTGGCACATGGATTGAACTTTAAGCATTATTTCTCAGATATTTTTTCAATACATTCTATGTCTACTATTTTACCCATTAATTACAACTGACATTGGTTTCTGCAACCAAGGATGTAACTATTATTTAGGATTTTTGTTCTCATTTGAACAATATTGTCAATATTGTCACTTTTTCTATTAAGTGCATTGCTGAGTTATATACTGCATAGAAAAATAAAATTGAGCATACATTGGCCATTGGAGAATGTGATTCTAAAAGTTGGGTCAATCATATTGGTAATTTATAGCAAACAAGAGCTATAAGTTGGAGTTCTCATTATAACTCAGTAAAAAATTTGATAGTTATATATATTGTAACTTGTAAAGTTTTTGAAAGTTTTAGTAACCATTCTACGAATAGAAAAGCTAGGGGTTCGAGGGATTTATAGAAACATAATAAACTTTGAATTTGTGTTTATTTTACACTTAATGCATAAATTATGACAACAATATATACTTTTTTGTCAAATTCTTCAAAATAAATCTGATAACATTTTGATTGCTATTACAGTTGTCTCTACTATCAAAATTAACCTTAAAAAAAATAATGAACTAGATAACATTAAATCTTAGGTGACTGACTCGATCCCATGAAAGTTTCTATCGGCACCAGGGTAAATCAGAAAGCGTTCGTGGAGAACAGCCAAGAAGTCTAACATCTTGTGACTGCACATTTCATTTGGAGAAAAAATTCCTTAGAGAATGTAGGTAGGAATAAGTTTTTCATAAAGTAAAAGTTTTTTATTCAAGAAATGAAATTGATTGTCTATATGATCAATCATTCTCATCAACAAACAACAGTAGAGTATCATTACCATTTTTGTATTTTTAATGCAATAATATATTTGTTCGTGATAAAGTTAAATACTCTGTTCAATGAGTCATTAGTATAGCTTATTTCTCTTAGTACAACTTTAGATTCTAAAAATTAATTTGACTCAATTAACCATGATGATATGTTAAATACGGCAAATCGAAACTCGGTCCATAAAATTGTTTGAGAAATTTTCTGAAAGTTTTTAGAGTTTCGATCCTTTGGACGAAGTTTAAAGAGGTGTAATTGGCTAAAAGTAAATAAAAAGAGGGTTATAGCGATTTAGAACTACAGTTGGGGAACTAGATCGCCAAAAACCCTAGGGTTAGGGGGCTTATTAGGGAAGGACCAAACGTAAGGGGCTTAAGTGCGAAATTACCATGCTTAAAGCTCTGCCTCTTCGTTGCCTTCACCCGAAATCAACGATTCTCCGATCACGATCGTGTGGAGCTCGAACCCATCGCCCTCTCCTCTGCAACCTCTGCGAGTGAGATCCGAACGCCGCTGACCGATCCACGGGGAGCACTGCTTCATAGTCGGAGACGATGCCGAGTGCTTCTTCTCTGGCCACAAGTTAGCTACTTCACCGAAGCTAAGGTCGCCACCGCCACACGTCCTATTCCCCGGAGGTCAATAGTCAGAGAGGAGGAAACCGATTGAGTGTTTTTGCCCTGATCAGCTCCTTTCTCCATTTGATCGATGCTGGTCATCCTCGCCGATCACTGCATCTCATTGGATTCTGAACAAGGGGTTCTTCCGGTTGATTAAGGTAAGGTTTGGATCTGATGTGTTGTGTAGGGTATTTTAGATGCATAGATTGGCACATGTAGGAATGGGATTTGGGTTTGTATTTGCTCTGTTCGATTTTGGGAAGCTTGCCTCTGCTCTTGTTCAGATTATTGCTATTGATTGGGTTGGATTCACTATTCTATGTTGGATTTGTGCTTTTGGAACATATTAGAAGGTGAAAGGGGTGCTGTTTTGGGATTTCAATGTTGTTCTGTTTTGGATTATTGTGATATGGATATGTGATTGGTTGCAATGTTAGTTTAGCTTAGATTGGAAGAGATGTTCTGATCTATGAAGGTTTGGTTTGGAATGTATTTCTTGTTTCGGTTTCAGTTTAGAGTTTTTCTCTGCCGTGGGAGTTTCAATTGGTAGGTAAATTTGATTGGGTTGTTCTTGAGTTTGATGTCATGTGGTTTTACTTGAGTTTCGATTTAGTTCTGTGATGTAATCGAGTTTGGTGTTGGTTGTTGGCACAAGGATATGCTCTGTTTTGTCTCAGTTTTGTGCCCATTATGTCGTGCACTCTATGGGGTGGATGATTTGTAGCCGCAATAGGAATTGATTTGGAGTTTGAATTACATCCAAAGTTTGGGATTACCTCTCTTACCCTTGTAGCTTCCCCTTGATGTGAGTTTTTCTTCTTTTCCATCTTCTCCCACTTCTTCAAATGTTCCAATTTCTTGAATTATTCTTTTCTTGAGCATTTGGTATGATAGTGTCCTAGCTCACCACGTGTGAAACACCTAATGTACTTCTTTTCCATCTTAGCTCTATCCCTACAACTCATGTTAGTTTCAAATTAATTGAATTAAGTTTAGGGTTTACCTCATTTTTCTTATCCTTTGGACATTTATCCTTATAGTGTCCCTTTTCATTGTACCCAAAGCAAATAATGTGGTCCTTTGACTTTGCTTTGGTGGAGGTGGAAGCTTCTTCTTGCTCCGGTATTGAGGATGGTCTTTCCTCCCCCTCAATCTTTGAAGTGGAGACTTTTTTTATTTCTTCCTCACTTGAGGATGTGGATGACTCATCCTCAATTCCCAATTCACTTGAGGAGGTCGATGATTCTTCATCTTCTTTCTTCTCCTCCTCGGATGTTGAGCTCCTCTCCTCATCCGATTGATTCTTCTCTTCCTCTTAGACCATTAAGCTCATTTTCTTAGGCTCTTCTACTTCTTGTACTTATGTAGGATTTTGATGAAGAGCTATCATCTTGTTTCATATCTCATGAGCATTTTTATATTTACCTACACCACTAATTATATCATTAGGTAAAATATTAAGTAATATTGAGATTACCTTCTCATTTGCCTTCAATTGTGTTTGTTGCTCCTTGGTTCAATAACTTGGTCGGAGCTTCTTCTCGTGCTTATCTTTCGGAGCTTCAAATGGTTCTTCAATGGCGATCATTAGATCACAATCCATGTTGAACCACGTCATTGTTCACAACCTCTAATAATCGAAACTCTCGTGATCGTAGGGAGGTGAAACGTTGACATCGTCTCCTAAGCGTTCTTCAAGCGTCATTTCCTCTAGTTTTTTGCTCTCCCAGCCGTTAGTCCGTAAACGAGCAACCCCGGCTCTGATACCACTTGTTGGGGATCAATAGACCGGCTAGAGGGGAAAGTGAATAACCCGTTGCCCCTAATGCATTGGTTTTCTTCCTACACGTTGTTAGTGTAGGGATCTATAGGTAAAAATATTTAAAATCGCAGTGAAATAAGATCCTTCGAGCGATCCATGCGAAAGAAAAACTCATACAAAGTGATCTATAATTCCTATCTTATAGGAATACCTTTGTCGCGTGCCCTTCGCTTATCCCGCTAGTCCTTTGTTTCGCCGGATCTTTAGCACGTTCAAGTGTTCGTGCCTCTATGCGTATCTACACGAACACGATCTACGCCTCGGAAAGAAACCACCTTAGTTGTGCTAGCAACTTGGGATGGTTCACAAAGCACAAGAACCTCCACTAGGGAGTTATGGACAAGGAGGAAGAAAGAAGAGAAAGAGAGATGCCCACTAGCCTTTGACAAGGGGGGGTATTTATACTCATCTAATGAATACCAAGGGTCTATGTCCCTTGAGCTCCTCTCATCTTAATGCTAATAAAACTCAATGAATACCAAGCCTCTTGGTATTACTTGAGACTCTTAATATTTTATTCATCTAATGAATAGAATGTCTCTTAGCCTTCCTCTTACATAATATTTATTATACTCTTTAATAAATATTATCCATAATTAAGTGGTTGAGTCTAATCTAGATGAGTTTAACACAAATTAGACTCAATTCCATAATCTAATTAGATTCACTTGAGTCTAACTAAATTAATCCAATTCGAATAAAATCTTAGTCAAACCAAGATCAATTAATCTCCGAAGCATCATGCCCTTAGTGTGTGACCCAATAGGTTCTCGTAACGTTGGCAATGTGTCTAAACCACTTTAGACACATAAGCAATGAGTGGCATCTAGCAATGCATCATTGCTACCCAAGTAACAAGAAAAGTCGAGATCCGGCTAAACCTCCGTGACTATGATAATGTATGACCTTGTCTTTCTATCCTTGATATCTAGATTGACCAATGAGGCATAGACCGTGTCATCCTCAATCAATCTTGTGTTTCTTGATCCTCGAGTAGACTCACTCAAACAAATGAGCTCAATATCTCATATTGACTCATTTGAGCATGACTATGCGCTTTAGTAGTCCTACTCGATCAAGGGGCCCACATATATCACTCCCGTTATATGGGAGGGATAGATCTCTTCTACATCACTCACATTCCTCCACATAATTCATTACATACCCAATGATCGCCTTTATAGTCCACCATGTTACGGGTGACGTTTGACGATACCAAAGTATATAACTCCTTACGTAGGGAACCGTAGTGACTTCAGGACTAAGGACTATTCATACTAATAGTCACATGAGAAAGTTTATGACACTCATATGTCAATCTATGAAACATTCTCATGGCGGGTCAATTCAGTACACATTCTCCAATGTATACCCATGTGTCAACTTGATATCACATATCCATGACTTGTGAGATCAAGTCATCAATTGACCTACATGCTAGTCTCCATGCATTAATATTGTCCTTGAATATTAATACTTGACCATGAATGGTTTAGAGTAGTGTTCTCTGTTGGTGCAGAAAGCACCCAAGTCAAACCTATATTTTGATAATGGCAACAGGGTTCAAAAGTTAAGGTATATTGTTGGTCTAACATATTACCCAAGTGTGCAGGCAAAGCCCTAGCGAAGGACAGCTAGGCACCTGCGCGAAGGAATGCCAGGATACAAAGACCTAGCGAAGGACAGCTAGGCACCTGGCGAGGGAATGCCAGGATACTGAAGACCTAGCGAAGGACAACTAGGCACCTGGCGAAGGAATGCCAGGATACAAAGACCTAGCGAAGGACAGCTAGGCACCTGGAGAGGAATGCCAGGATACTGAAGACCTAGCGAAGGATAGCTAGGCACCTGGCGAAGGAATGCCAGGATACAAAAACCTAGCGAAGGACTGCTAGGCACCAAGCGAAGGGCAGCTTGGTACTGAAGACCTAGCGAAGGACAGCTAGGCACCTGGCGAAGGACTGCTGGGCAAAAGTCCAACCGGAGAAGCTGGTTGGCATCAGGTCCCGAGAGGAGTAGGTGAGGGCGCGTTCCCCGTTGAGGGAACAGTATGCGTCGGTTCAACCTAGGGCTCCATTTTGGAGGCCCAAAGTCAGAACCAAGACAGCTAAGGCTGTATAAAAATTAATATAATATTGCTCTGTGTTGTTTTGGACTAACCCTGGATACAGGACCGAAGGAACGAGTGTCTGCAGCTCAGAGAGCCTCGAAGGAGTGAGGCAGCAGCTGACCAGGGCGCCCGGAGTGTCCCGGGCGCCCCCAAGCTGAACACAAAATACAAGAAGCAAAGGCAGGCTTCGACAGCTCATGGGCGGGGCGCCCCCGTGCTCCCGGGCGCCCCCAAGTGAGGCTAACGAAGCAGAACCCAGCGAAGCCAACGGATAAGAGGAGACCCGGTCAATCCGGGCGCCCCCAGCGTTCCGGGCGCCCCCGTCAAAGCCTGATCCCGAGTTTTAAGGGATCAGAGCTGACCGAGAGGGAATCGGATCGGCTGACACGTGGAGGGGCGCCCCCGACGTTTCGGGCGCCCCCAGGTGCTATAAAAAGGGCCCTCGACCGCAAGGCTTAATCATTCAATCTTTCCAACGCATACACGCTCTTCTGCTCCCGGCTCTGCTCCGGAAACCTTCCGACTCAAGACTCAAGCGCTGACGACGTCCCGCTGCTCCGAAAAGACAACCTACATCGGACGTCGGTAAAAGAAGAGTTTCTTTTAAAAAGTTTACTTTACTCTACTTGTAAATTCAATCTTGTAAACTGATTTGCGAAAATATAGAATTGCCCGTAGAAAATGGTCAACGACCGTTGGCCTTGGAGTAGGAGCCGACCGCGACTCCGAACCAAGTAAAAAACTTGGTGTTTGCGTGTTTGATTGTTTTAATTTCCGCTGTGCATACTCTATTTTCTTAATCCGAACGTTTTTCGATATTCACCCCCCTCTATCGGTTCTCTCGATCCAACAAGTGGTATCAGAGCGGGGAAGCTCAAATTTGGTGCAACCACCAATTTGAGAATTTTTCGGATTTTTACGAATTTTTTTTAAATTTTTTTTAATTTCTTCTCGTTAATCGAGGTTGGTGCAACACCCCTCGATAAATATTTTTTCTCTTTATCCCGCACTACTAATCCAAGACCAAGTCTTGGGATATTCCTTTTTTTTGTTTAGTTTACATTTCAGATAAAATGGCCATGCAAGAAGGCTTCAGCACCGCAAGACCACCTCTCTTCAGTGGGAGGACTTCTCCTACTGGAAGAGCAGAATGGAGGTCCACCTGAAAACTCAGGTGGACATGTGGATAATCATCCAGTCCGGACTGGAGATTCCAAGAAATGCTGAAGGAGTACCTCAGACTTACACAGAGTGGGACACCGCTCTGAAACGGAAAATTGAAGCGGATGCAAAGGCGACCCAGACCCTCCAATGCGGCTTAACAAAAGAAGAGCTAAACCGGGTGGGTCCCTTCAACAGTGCCAAGGAGCTGTGGGGGAACTGATCGAGCTGCACGAAGGAACATCAGACACTCGGATCAGCAAGAGGGATCTCCTCCTGAACAAGCTGTATACAATTAAAATGACCGACAACGAAACAGCAGCTCAGCTTCACGCCCGAATCCAGGAACTGATGAACGGACTGCACACCATCGGTCACAAGGTAGAAAACCGTGACCTAATAAGGTACGCTTTAAATGCTTTCCCTAGAAACACCTTGTGGCATCTATGGTAGATGCATACAAGGTTTCAAGGGACCTTTCAAAAGTTAAATTAGATGAATTGTTCTCTGAATTAGAATTACATGAACAGACTAACTGCAATTTGGCCGAGAAAGGTATTGCCTTTGTTGCAGGTAAAACTGGAAGGACAACAAAGAAAAAGCCTCAACCTGAACCCGAGTCTAACTCAGACTCAGACTCAGAAGACGAAGAAGGAGATAGACCTAAGCTGGTTCGACTGGCAAGAAACTACTACAAGGAATTAAAGAACCAAACCAACAAACGAAAAGCCAGTAGAAGAAAGGATGAACCAGTTGAACCCGCAAACGAAAAGAACAAGCCCAACGTGACCTGCTACGAGTGCAAGAAGAAAGGTCACTACAAGACGGAGTGTCCGAACCTAAAGGAGACCAAAAAGAATAGAAGGAAGAAGAAGGCACTTCAAGCAACGTGGGACGAGTCCTCCTCCGAAGAAGAAGAGGTCCCACAATCGAACCTACTCGCACTAACCGCCTCAGAAGAAGTCGAGACCGAGTCAGAATCAGAACAGGACGATGGCAGACTGACATTCTCAGAGGATGGCGAAATCAAGGTAAGTGGATTTTCTAGAAGTCAATTAAACAAGTTAATATCTTATCTTTCTCGAGATTTGGCGAAAGCCAAACTCCGAATCGAATCCTTCCGACAGGAAGTAAAACTCCTGAAAGAGAGAGCTGACTCTAAACCCTTAACTGAGAAGGTTCAAGTAGGAACCTCTACTCAAGTTGAAAAACTTGAGAAAGAGAACTCCTCCCTGAAAATTCAGGTTAAGGATCTTAGATCAGCGTTAGAACGATTTACTTCTGGTTCCAAGAATCTTGACATGATTCTTGGAAAACAGAAATCGGTTCTAAATCGATCCGGACTAGGTTATAGAATCAAGTCTCGACAAAGATCCTACTTTGCTGTACTGAACCAGTCCAGACCTAAAATTCAGGCATGAGTACCAAAACTATGCCTGAACAAACAAACTGGATCAAATCAATATTGGATCCCCAAGGACAAGATTCACATCTTGCCAAACCATTATCGTGGTTATAGTCCAGGGGGAGCCAAATTGAAAACAATAGTTATTATTAGATAAAATTCAATTCTTGCTTGCAATTTTCTTGGTTGCTTGTTTATTTAATTTCTGCAATTTATCATGCTTAGACTTAGGAATGGTTAGTTTAAGGACCAAACCAACTTAACTAAAAATTGACAACATAGTATTGGGAGGAGGTGAGATGATAGTACGTTAGGGAAACCAATTCTAATAAGGTCAAGTATACTTGGTCTCTTTAGACTGGTGAAACTAGCTGAAGCTACCGATCCAAGACCCAAACTAGTTAGACCAGGATTTTTCAAAGAATAATCTTAAAAATGAAATTTCATTGAAAGGTTTTATCAAGGAAAGGGTTGATGATCCAATAAGGCTACGGCCAAAGAAGGCCTAGTGCCTCGCCAAGACCTGGAAGCCAATCTCTGAAATTCAAATTCAAATTAGTCTTTGTAAAATTTAAATCCAACATAAATTCTCAGTTATGTATAGATTCAAACAATTTCTAAATAAATTCAATTATTTCCAAAATTAATTAAGTTTTTCAAAATAAATCATGTTTTTCAAAAATTCTTTTATCAAAAACCTGTCTCACAAAACCTATAAGGCTAACGCGATTGAAAACCCTAAATTGGGTGAGACAGTAAAATTAAGCTCAATTGTAATTCCTTTAATACCTATATTGTGGTTTAATGCTGTAGTTCAGAACATAGTCAAACCATGGTCAACGTAGTCAAACCAAGATCAAAGCAGTCAAACCATGGTCAACAAAATCAAACCATGGTCAACGTGATCAAACCATGGTCAACATAGTCAAACCATGGTCAATCTAACTTAATCATGGTCAAACGATGACAAGACATTAAAATTATCACTTCCTACACACTCCGGGCGCCCGTGACTCCTCGGGCACCCCCATCCATGTCTTTATCTTCTCTCAAGGCAAAAAGCAGCCTTTGACACTTGACCAGGGCGCCCGGGCCGTTCCGGGCGCCCCCAACCAGTCCTAGTCACTGCCAAAGGCAGAGACCCCTGTCCGGGCGCCCGGGAGCTCCCGGGCGTCCCCAATGACCAGCCTATAAAAAGGCATCCGAACCCTTCCTTCTTCCCACACCAAAAATCATCCTCATTTCTCACTTCCTTCCTTCCAAGAAGATCAAGTGACACTTGTGCTTCCTCAATCTCAACCATGCCTCCCCGGTATGATTTCTTTTATGCATTTAGAATTATTTTCTTAAATTCCTTCCTTATAAATGCATGTTTTTTTTTAAATTAGAAAACGCCGAGCAAACCAAGCGAACCCCGGTGCCGAACCGAGTCTCGACCCTAGGTTCCCGACTCTAGAACTATGTAATAGGTTTGCGCGAACAACTTATAAACCTATCAAAACTAGCTATCTTAATAGACATTTCTTTACCCAATCTTGTCCCTTAGTCATGAATGTCATAAACTTTTATCAACTAGATAATCTAGTGTTCTGCACTCATTCCATTAACACAACTTTATGTGCAGAATTTTATAATAACATAGTTCGACAGAACGATCTCATGTTTGTCACTACTGTTCAAGGAATACCCTTGTCGATCACTCCTACCTTACTAAACCTATTCGTTGGACTACGACCTTCCCAGTCCACCTTTTGTTGCTATCCACCTAGGGATCCTCCATTTGATGCTCCCTACTCTCATATTACTCTAGACACTCTCCACTCCTATTTCTATAGGGAAGCGAGACTCCCCGAAGCTAGACGATTTCAGTCCGTGGAGCTTTAGGCCCAGGACTACGACATGTACAGAGTTCTGGTCCGATGCATCTTACCACTATCCACTAGGGATGTCGCGACCATGCGACCTTTTCATACATTTCTCCTGTATGCCCTGATCCATCATCTTGACATTGACATTGGACTACACATGTTTCACGCTATTCTGCATGCGTCCAGTGTTACCACTCAGGGATGAGTGCGCACTCCCTTCTGCCACATCATCACATCCATCCTTCATCACCACGGTCGTGACATTACCGTAGGTGAGATATCCGAGCTAACCGATTTTGATGAGATAGGGTTTAGGAACTTCTCTTTAGCTGGGATAGATGTATCGGCCACCGGGGTGTTGACTTGGAGATGACAGCGAGCTGGAGCGCAGATCGACTCAGACGAGGAGGTAGACGTTGCAGATCTGGCAGCAGAGGCTCGAGCACACATAGACGAGCTGCCTCCACCGACCATCGACCAGCGCTTCACTCAGATGCAGACGGAGATTCACAGCCTTCGAGAGGAGGTTGAGGCTTACCACTTCAAGCAGATGGACGCTCGTAGAGCTGATCGAGAGGTGGACGATGCACGATACAGTGAGATACTGTCACTACTGAGAGCATTGCAGCCTGACTCATCTGACCACCCTGGTCCCTCTTCATAGTTAGACTATTTCAGCATTGTACTAAGTAACTAAAACTTGACTAGGGTTTGACTACTACTGGACCTCTGTTTGACCAGCTAACCCATTTGGTTTGACTAGTTATTTAACTTGAATGTCTGATCCTGATTATGTTTGGTAGAATAGGTCTACTTTGCTTTTTGGTTTTTCTACGACTTCAGCCTTAAAATTTTTAAATGTTTTTAAAATCAATTTTTAAAATTTTTAAATGATTTCAAAATCAAATTTTACTTAGTTTTGAAAATTTCAAATACTCTTCGACTTAGTTTTATTTTAAAAACTACCCCTTTCAAATCTAGGGCTTTTTCGCAAATGGACTTAGCCTAGGCCCTAACCCTAGAACTGCATTCACCTATAGATTTAGAAGCCAGCATCTCACAAGCACCTTAGGGTTCTTTTGATTGATAACCTAGAATGGGTTGAGATGCTTAGGTCTTTGCCTTAATTCAAGATGCTTTAAGTCAGTGCATCTGCAGTAATTGGGGCACTAAATACAAACTACACAGTAATCAAGTTAAGTGTCAAGTTTAGAAAATCTAACTTGAACAGAACACTTAACTTGACTAACCCCAGCAAAAACTACTGTTTAATAGCAGTTAGTAAGTAGCTAATTGGGTTAGACAGGACCCTAAAAGAAACTGATTTGGTTTAGTTCATATCCTGAATTGGGTCAGTACAGCAAAATAATGCAATTTATTATTTCGCTTTTATGCAATTTAATTATCCTGTTTATGCTATATTTATTTGTTTTTGATATATGGCAAAGGGGGAGAGATAGAAAAGGAGAGTTTAAAATTTTCTAAAATAAATTTTTTTATCAAATTTCTTTCCAAAATTTCAAACTCTTTCCTTTATTCAAAAAGTACTTAAAACTTAAGTTTGTAAAATTTCTCTAAGTATTTCAAAACTTAAGTTTGCAAAATATCTCCAAGTATTTCAAAACTTAAGTTTGTAAAATTTCTCTAAGTATTTCAAAACTTAAGTTTGTAAAATTTCTCTAAGTATTTCAAAACTTAAGTTTGCAAAATTTCTCTAAGTATTTCAAAACTTAAGTTTGCAAAATTTTTCTAAGTATTTCAAAACTTAAGTTTGCAAAATTTCTCTAAGTATTTCAAAACTTAAGTTTGCAAAATTTTTCTAAGTATTTCAAAACTTAAGTTTGCAAAATTTCTCTAAGAATTTCAAAACTTAAGTTTGCAAAATTTTTCTAAGTATTTCAAAACTTAATTTACAAAATTTTTCTAAGTACTTCAAAACTTAAGTTTGCAAAACTTCTCTAATATTTGTCTAAGTACTTCAAAACTTAAGTCTGCAAAATTTTTCTAAGTACTCAAATTTTTAATACTAAACTTAAGTTATTCAAACTAATCTAAGTATTTAAACATAACTTTTCCAAAGAGCACAACGAAACTTGTTTTGGAAAATATATCTTTACTTAGAAATTAATTTTCAAAAACCCCACGAATTTTTGAAATATCTAGGGGGAGATTCCCGCCAGGGGGAGGGAACAAAAATTCATTTTTTTTATTAACTTAACTTTTTGAACCAGGGTTGCCATAAATCAAAAAGGGGGAGATTGTTGGTGCAGAAAGCACCTAAGTCAAACCTGTATTTTGATAATGGCAACAGGGTTCAAATGTTAAGGTATATTGTTGGTCTAATATATTACCCAAGTGTGCAGGCAAAGCCCTAGCGAAGGACAGCTAGGCACCTAGCGAAGGAATGCCAGGATACAAAGACCTAGCGAAGGACAGCTAGGCACTTGGCGAGGGAATGCCAGGATACTGAAGACCTAGTGAAGGACAACTAGGCACCTGGCGAAGGAATGCCAGGATACAAAGACCTAGCGAAGGACAGCTAGGCACCTGGCGAGGGAATGCCAGGATACTGAAGACCTAGCGAAGGACAGCTAGGCACTTGGCGAAGGAATGCCAGGATACAAAGACCTAGCGAAGGACTGCTAGGCACCAAGCGAAGGGCAACTTGGTACTGAAGACCTAGCGAAGGACAGCTAGGCACCTGGCGAAGGACTGCTGGGCAAAAGTCCAACCGGAGGAGCCGGTTGGCATCAGGTACATTCTCCCGAGAGGAGTAGGTGAGGACGCGCTCCCCGTTGAGGGAACAGTAGGCGTCGGTTCGACCTAGGGCTCCATTTTGGAGGCCCAAAGTCAGAACCAAGACAGCTAAGGCTGTATAAAAATTAATATAATATTGATCTGTGTTGTTTGGGACTAACCCTGGATGCAGGACCGAAGGAACGAGTGTCTGCAGCTCAGAGAGCCTCGAAGGAGTGAGGAAGAAGCTGACCAGGGCGCCCGGAGTGTCCCGGCTCCCCCAAGGTGAACACAAAACACAAGAAGGAAAGGCAGGCTTCGACAGCTCATGGGCGGGGCGCCCCCAAGTGAGGCTAACGAAGCAGAACCCAGCGAAGCCAATGGATAAGAGGAGACCCGGTCAATCCGGGCGCCCCCAGCGTTCTGGGCGCCCCCGTCAAAGCCTGATCCTGAGTTTTAAGGGATCAGAGCTGACCGAGAGGGAATCGGATCGGCTGACACGTGGGGGGGGGCGCCCCCGACGTTCCGGGCGCCCCCAGGTGCTATAAAAAGGGCCCTTGACCCCAAGGCTTAATCATTCAATCTTTCCAACGCATGCACGCTCTTCTGCTCCCGCGCTCTACTCCGGAAACCTTCCGACTCAAGACTCAAGCACCGACGACGTCCCGCTGCTCCGAAAAGACAACCTACATCGGACGTCGGTAAAAGAAGAGTTTCTTTTAAAAAGTTTACTTTACTCTACTTGTAAATTCAACCTTGTAAACTGATTTGCGAAAATATAGAATTGCCCGCAGGAAATGGTCAACGACCGTGGGCCTTGGAGTAGGAGCCGACCGCGACTCCGAACCAAGTAAAAAACTTGGTATTTGCGTGTTTGATTGTTTTAATTTCCGCTGTGTATACTCTATTTTCTTAATCCGAACGTTTTCCGATATTCACCCCCCCTCTATCGGTTCTCTCGATCCAACATTCTCTACATCATCTCACTATCGATTCAACCAATCGATATGATGTAGATAAGAACCTACTATCCAAGGATATTATTATACTTAGTTATTTAACACAAATACATAGTAAGTATAATAACCAATCATGCCTTTATTAATTATAGAATATGATACAAAATGTCCCTAGTCAATTATCACATAATTGGCTCTAGGCCTCCTACTAACAGTTAGTGCGCAAGCGGAATAACAAATAACTAAACTAACAACTAAGAAAACACAAACTGATTTAGTGTGGTTTGGAGATAAAGCTCCTACTCTAGGACAGTCCGTGAGATAGACGATCTCGATCCGTTAGTGGATGAATTCCCGGAAAGCCTCCGGCTAGCTTGTGTAGCTCCTTGTGGGTGGAGAAACCTCGTCACAACCTGCAACACACACCTGAGTACTTAGACTATTAATTGACCTTCAACCAAAGCCAATTTCGTCAATCATAGTCAGCCAAACCAATCTCCCTTAAATAGAGCTCGTGGTTGAACTAGCCGTTACTAGTCGACTGGTGTCATGGCTAGTTCCAACTGAATTTGAACGTTACAACCCAACGTTCGAATTCCCAGTCGACTGCACAGAAGATCAGTCGACTGATATTTCTATGCCAACTACCAATCGATTGATCCAAGTATCAGTCGACTGCCCAAACACTAAACTTAGGGTTTCCTTTCCCGATTACAATTCTTTCAGCACTCGAACCCTCACAACTCAGCCGACTCTTCACCTAGCAGCCTCGACCTGTTGCCATCAAGCCTTCTTCGAATTTGGCTCTCGTCCCTCGGATGCATACGAGCCTGCGACTCGTCTTTATGTCATCCTTCTCGTATGCCTCGAAGTGCGCTTCCCTCGGCTCATCGTTCCTGCTTTGTCCACGGTCCCTCGGATGCATACAAGCCCACGACTTGTCTCCTCATGTCATCCTTCACCGGACCCGAAACTGTCTAGCTAAGCCTATGTGTATCCTGTAAACATGCATATTCACATACACATATCAAATACAAGGGTAAACCTAACTTAAACCCTTTGCCAAACATCAAAACACATGGTCAGTCCGGACCATAGATTGTTCTAACAACACTACCCTTAGGGTTACATACTGAGTTGTAGGCTTTGTATGGTTGCATATCGGCGATCATCGGCTCCCCTAGTATCTGAGCCCGTAGCGTAGTCAGGTTTCCTAGTTTGATGGAGCTATTAGCACTATGCTATTATCATGATGGCGACCACCAGCTCCCCTGAGGTCCGAGCCCGTCCCCAGTCAAATTTGAATTTTGCATTCGACATAGGGGCTAGGCGTCATGTTTGCATAGTCACAGGTGCTGGGCTATATACGTGCATTCGCCATAGGTGCTAGGCGTTATATTTGCATAGCTACAGGTGTTGGGCTACATACATGCATTCACCACAAGTGCTAGGCGTCATATTTACATAGTCACAGATGTTGGGCTTCATATTTGCATCTCCACGGGTGTTGGGTGTCATACTTGCATAGCCACAGATGTCGGGCTATATATTGCATTCGCCACAGGTGCTAGGCTACATACATGCATTGTCATAGGTGTTGGACGTCATATTTGCATAGTCGCATGTGTTGGGCTATATATTGCATTTGCCACAGGTGTTGGGTGTCATACTTGCATAGCCACAGGTGCTGGACTTCATAATTGCATAGCCACAGGTGTTGAATTTCAGGTTTGCATGCCACGAGTATTTGGCTTTACTGTTATTGTATGTCACGAGTGCTTGGTTTCTCTGTATAGCCACGTGTAGTTGACTTGTTTGTTCACACGATCGCCAGTTTAGTGGTGGCCGAGGTGCATACAGAACAAGACTTTGTATCATGAGCATATGATGCATTTGCGTATTTATTTGTACATGTTACATTTTATGGTTGTATGTATTTAACATGCACCTAAAGGAGACATACACATTTGGATTGTGTAATGCTTGAGATTATATAGGGATTGATTACACCTACCCACAGAATAAATGGACTCTGATATGTACTTACTTTCAGTTTTCAATTATGCGTTTCTTTCTGTACATGAGACTGTATTAGTGTGATTCTTATTGCTAGTATAGATTGTTATGCATATCTATTTGAGTATCCGCTAAGTTTATTTGAACTCACCACCATTCACTATATTTTTGCCTTTAGGTTGATTGGTCGCCGGAAGAGCCCAGTTGCCAATCTTGGATTCCTACGACTCTATGATGGGTGCTTCCGCAGATTTTGTTTTCCTTTTATAGCATACTCGTTACGTTGTATTCATTGTCATATCGTGGACTTGTATCGTGATTCATTCGTTGTGGTATTATATTTTTGAGTCCTTCGTTGGACTTTGTGTTTGTTATTTTGTTGCGCGTCTGTTCCGAGTGCAGCTCGGGTGAATTTTACGATTTCAGTACTGTGATGCTTTTATTTTCTTTATGTTATATATCTGTTTTGAGGTCTGAGGTCAATTTATTACCTGTGTGTGTTATATATATGTGTGTTAATTGTCCGCCGAACCGAAGAGATGCTGCCTGATTTTATATTGGATCAATAGTTCCGTTCCGTTGATCTCGAGGTGTGACATGATATTTACAAACTTACAACGAAGTTTTATCCTAAAGATTTTACAGATCAAGATATCGTTGTTTTAGAATATGAATTGGTATATTACAAATTTGTTCCGATGATGAATTTAAAGGCTTATATACTTGTTGAGTTGTATCAATAATTAACTAAGAGTGGATACTCAAAGAATTTTGTTATTTTAATTAATTTGATTCATTTTATTTTTGCATTATATATTTCTACCATCATTACTGCGAGAGTTTTTTCAATAATGAAACATGTGAAAATGATTAATAAAATAAAGGCCGATTTTCTTTTATATAATGATTAATAAAATAGAGGTCGCCCTCGGGACTATGGTACAGCGATAAGATCGCTAGTAGTTAACCCAGGCATCCTCGGTTCGATCCCCAGTGACGATATATTTTGTAAAAATTTTTCCTCCAAATGGAGCGCGAATCCTAGGACGCTGGGCTTCTAGATTGCCCCCGCGAGCGCTTCCCGATTTACCTTGGTGACCGATGGAAAACTTCCGTGGAGCCGGATCGATCACCCCAGGTTCAATTTGTCTGCTGCCTGGTACATTATTTTTTTTTAATAAAATAGAGGTCTATTTTCTATATTTATATATTAAAGTTCCCAATTTTAATTTTCCAATCCGTCTCTGAATGTGGTTGAGTTAACACATGAATTAGACGATGACAAAGCACAAGCTAACACAATAATTAGATGGCAGGGTCACATGGAGATTATTGGGATGTTCCGTAATTACGACAGATGCCCTACCTAACCCAATAGGAAAATATCGAAAGACATTGAAGTTGTTTGATAAAGCTCCTTCGACATCTAAAGGCTAAACCGATTGCGTATGAAATAGAAAGGCTGACGAAAAAAATGAAGAAATAAAGAAATAATTTTTTGGATGAAAAAACTTTATTTATAAGCAAAGATGAGTGAAAATCACCCAGGGTCATGTCAAAGTATGGGATAGACAATATGGAAAATCATTTTTTATATATGGGAGCCACAGCCATGTCTACCACCTAGGCTACCAAAGAGCTCTTAGACAGGGACTTAAAAGTTGAAAACTCAAAGCATCAAAAGGTATTGGGACAAATGTTTGCCATGGATAAAATAGATTAGAAATAAAAGCTATGATATATTATAATATAATATTAAAATATTTATGATTTGTTTATTTGGAGATAGTGAGATCCTTGATCCAGACTTGAATGAAGCCGACGCTAAAGATCAATTGAACTTTTTCCCCGTTGCAATTTTATTTATTAAATCATTAATCCTTTTACCGATATACCATTTTAGCTATCAGATAAACCCAAAAGATATTTTATACACACTCGTAAATCAGTTTTCAAACAGCAAAAACATACAGTCGATTCAAAAAGTCGAACGAGGAACAATTTTTTTAGAAAAAAAAAACAGTAAACACTCATTGGATTTTAAAAAGAAACGATAGTAAATTACAAATAAATTTAAAATTATGCTATATCTAGGAACTAGGGAAATCCACTAGGTAGTGGAATAAAACATCAAAAAAAAAAAAGGCAAACGAGAACTTGCCACTAAAATTCACTTTCTACCCGATGTGTGATTCAACCATCGCTCGTAATCCTTCCCGTTCTCAACAAAACATAGTAAAATTTACAAAAGCCACTTCAACATAGAGATTATCATAGCAAAAGGGGTAGAAGTTAACACATCAAAGGGTGGATGGCATAACAAAAAGGGGGATGAAACCGCTGGGTTTGGGAGCTTACTTCCTTGCCCTCTTAGCCGGTGCTTTCCTCACTTCCGGTGCGGCCGCTTTCCTCTTGGTAGCGGCCCCAGCATTCTTAGGCCGCGCTACCTTCTTCGAAGGTGTGTCCTTCGTCGAGATCTTTGCCGCCTTAGCAGGCGGAGCAGGGGACTTTGCTTTCGATCGTGGCGCGGCTGGCTTGGGCTTCGTGGTCGCAGACTTCGGCTTCGGCTTCGGCGTTGCCTTTGATTTGGACGCTTGCGGTACTTCTGGCTTAGTCTTAGCCTTCGTCTCTGCCGGAACAGGCTTCGCCTTAGATCTAACAGGAGTCGCTGGCTTGGCCTTCGCCTTAGATTTCGAATTAGGTTTTGGTTTAGCAGCAGGCGCCGATTTGGCTTTGGGCATGGCGGCCGTAGCAGGCTTCGCTTTAGGTTTGGCCGTAACAGCCTTGGACATTGGTTTGGCCGATGCAGGTTTCGCCTTGGATTTAGCTGTAGCAGTTTTAGGCTTGGATTTGGACGCAGCAGTCTTCGCCTTGGCTGTCTTGGCGACGGTCTTAGGCTCAGGTTGTGGTTTGGACATAGGCTTTGCCTTCGTCTTGGCCGGTGCAGCAGAGGAGGAAGCAGTGGCCTGGGCACCGGGGAGCTTGTACGAGTTCTTTACCTTCTTCAGCTTTCCGGACGCCACGAGCCTCTTCAGGTGGCCGAGGAGGATCTTCCTAAAGTTTCCGGGGAGGTGATCTTTTTGCTTTTCCTCGATGTACTTGCCGATCGCGTACTGGCTCGATCCAGCACGGTCCTTCAACGTCACGATCGCCTCCACAATCATCTACGTAATCGAACCACAAAACTCACAATCAAGATCTACTCTAAACCAAGATCCAATATGTGAGGGAGATACTCTTCCTACCTCAGCATAGGGCGGGTGAGCGGCAGGCTTTCTGGGGCCTGAAGGCTTCTTCCTGGACTTGGGCTCCTTTTGTTCCTTTGGAGGATCAACTTCTCCGGCCGGAGGAGGCGGAGGAGCTTCAGAGGCCTCCGTACCATCTTCCGCCGGGATTTCACTAACGGGGAGATCAATCACGGATTCCTTAGCCTCCGAGGAGACTTCTGTCTCCTCCTGCGACATCGCCGGAGCTCTAGTACCGGACGGAGTTACTTGACCAGATGTGGAAGGTGAGTGGAGAGACGGTTGGGATGACGAACTGACGAAGCCAAGAAGAGAAAGAATTTAAATAAAAGCCGGAAGGGAGAACGACGAAAGATGATTGGCCCACAGATTCTTCCCACGGATCGCTCTCCCGGTTGCCTTCAAATGTAAGCCCCCGGATTGGATGTTACCAACGGTCGTGATGGAGTTAATACAATCCACCGGCTTGTAGTTTGGGTTGGCATGGAGTTTGATCTCGGATAGAATGTGCTTCTTTTCTCACTTTGGAGGATAATAACTCATGAAATATTCAACTAAATTCTCTAAATTTTTCGTCAGTCTACAGCTACTGAACTTGCCTTTCAAACGAATCCGCTTTCAGGAAAATTGGTTGAGTTAGCAGTGACAAATTGAATTTTGAATACGTAAAGGTCGAATCACGACCTTTATGTGAGTTCGTTAGAGTTCAAGAGCTCCAGAGAGAGCCAAGAGATCCTCATGCAAAAATTTTTGTTTCAGGTTGAGTAGAGTAACAGAAGAACCCTTGGAACTTGAAATCATGCGATTTGATTGAGAAATGGGGGAGTTATGATCCATTCAAGATCATGCAACTCACACACCATAGATGATGCAGCTCTTAAAACCCTTCATTTGGTCACACAAGCAAAGCCTACAATAAATCTCATTTTTGCTGAATCTGTGAAGAACTATTAAAGATCTGAAGAGTAGTGGATTTGTTGCTTCTTTTGCTTGATTAATGTGTAAATGAACACATTTTTATGTTTTGCTCCGTGAAGTTCATGTTTCAAGTTGATGGTGGGTCAAATATGTAGAGGCAAGGACTACTTTCGAAGCACCATTGGAAGAATCTCTTAAAAATGTAATTGGCCGGCAAAAAAGACAAGAGCTTGTTTGATATTAGGTTCTCAAGGTTTAGACTTTACCTCTGATCACTTAACAGTGTGAAGTTTAAAAGAAAATTAAAACATCCCTTTGTGTTAAGCTTGCCATCAAGTTTGTTTCATCGTGGTCATGAAAATTTGCTTATAATCATAACTGCATTCATTTCAGTTCAATGATTAACTTCATGAGTCGAATCTTCCACTGCTCTTTAATGCCGTAACCAAAGTTACTATTGTAAATTATACGACCTAACTAAATGATGACTTCAACTGAGATTGAAGGTATGGGATTTTCTAAACATAGAGCAATAATTTTGATTGGGTAACGTTAAACAAGAGATGATCGATTCGGTTTCATAAAAAAATTTTATCGACCGCTAAGATAAATTAGGAAGTGTTTACAGTGGGCAGTCCAGAAGCCCAACATTCCACGATTACACGTCTTGTTTCGAGAAAAAATTCTGATAAAATTCGCCTCATTTAAAGTTTAGCATTCCACGGTTGCGCGCTTCACGAAGATAAGTAGCCACAACATTATATTAAAAAAATGATGTATCAGGTAATAGGCGAATCTATGGCAACCAATCCAGCATCACAGAAGTTTCCCACCGGGCGCTAGTGTAAATTGGGAAGCGCTCGTTGTGAGCAGTTTAAAAGCACAATATTCTAGGGTTCGCATCCTATTTAGTGAAAAATTTTCAATAAAATATATCGTAGTTAGGGATCAAATCACGAATATCTGAGATGGTAATTAATCACCCTGTCACTGTCATATAGAGACTAGAGAAGATGAAGTGAAAGGAGAATCAACCACAACATTATATATCTATTCCAGAAAGAGTCGATGACGATGGCCGGGCACTGGAGTTCTGCCCCTGTAGAAGTTGCTGCAGCGGGGAGGAACTTAGGATTCTGCAAGGTTAACACGAGCGTTAGGAGACACGCCGGTAGGGGTTCGACGAAGTCCACTCCGACGCTAAGTTAGTGTCCGTCCTGTTGATGCAGTCTGGCCCGATTGTTGTTTTGGTGTTGACAACGATTTAAGTTTGGTTGAGTGACTTCGGCTTAAGTCATGGTCGGGGACTGGGCACGAAATCCTAGTGAGTGAAGCCAGGTGACTGAAATTCCGGTGAGTGAAGCGGGGTCCTGGTGAGTGAAGCCAGGTGACTGAAATCTCGTTAAGCGAAGCGGGGTCCTGGTGAGTGAAGCCAGGTGACTGAAATCTCGGTGAGTGAAGGCGGGTCCCAGTGAGTGAAGCCGGGTGACCGAAACCTCGGTGAGTGAAGCGGGGCCCCGGTGAGTGAAGCCGGGTGACCGAAACCCTGGTGAGTGAAGCCAGGTCCTAGTGAGTGAAGCTAGGTTGAATAAAGTCCCAGTAAGTGAAGCTGGACACGGAGTCTTGGTCCGAGGGATTAAGCACAAGTCAGAGAAGGCTAGGGAGCCCGTTCTCTTGACTTAGAGTTGAATTGGGAGTCGCTGGATCGGTTTGGTGACCGATCAGGGAGTTGGCACGAACTCCTGTTATGGATCGGTCTGGTGATCGAACCAAGGACGTCTGATCGGTCTAGTGACCGATCAGGGAGAGAACAGAAAGGTTTCTGTTGAGCTTTTGATCGTTCTAGTGAACGATCAGAGAGAGGTCAGTAGCTTTGGGAAGAGACCTTGATCGATCAGTGTGACCGATCAAAATGTCGGAGGTTTCTCACCCTGACCGATCAGGATGGCTCCTGATCGGTCAGGGATTGACCTGATCGGTCGCCAGACTGATCAAGGCATAACCTGATCGGTCTGGTGACCGATCAGGAGGCTTTGGTTGGAAAAAGCTGAAGGTTCGGTCTTCAGCTGTTGGATCGGTCTGGTGACCGATCCCCAATACTTGATCGGTCAGTGTGACCGATCATAAGAAGTTTGTGATTTCCAATTTCTCACTGTGGATCGATCAGGCTGGAGCCTGATCGTTCAGGGTTTACCCTGATCGGTCTGGGGACCGATCAATAGCTGCACTTTAATTTGAAATCGCTGTCAGACGCTCTGATCGCGTCTATCTTCTCTGTGTTTTCTCTGATACACTGCCGATTTCTTTGTGATACGCTTTGCTAAGCTTCTGATGAGTGTGAAGGTAATACAGGGAGGATTCAAACAATGGAGGAGAATCAACTGGGGACATTCCTTGGTGCAGGTTTGTCTGTTTACTGGTTTCAGGTCTCAATGGCTTATGGCGCGCGGCTGGCGACTGACGGAGGCTCAGCTGGAGAGGTCTTCAGTGGACTGAGTGCTCAGGGAGTCAGGGGGTCAGCCTGTGGCTCAATGGATGCTATTGGAGCTTGGCAGGAGCTTAAGATGAAGCTGGAAGCGGAGGAGCATAGAGAAGAACAGACAGAAAACTTGAGGAGTTGGCTGGGTTGCTTGTGTGCTCTCTGTAGCTTCATGCTTAAGTGTGTTTCTGCTTCATTCTTGTGAGCGTTCCTTCCAGTGTCTCATGAGCTTAACTTGTATCTTCTTGAGACCGCTTGTGGAGAGATTTCTCCACCGAGAAAGAGGCACTGTTATATCCGGGTTCACTGGGGCTTGATCTACCGACGATCAAGGGATCACCCACCTCACGGGCATGCCAAGGAGTAGGGGCAAGTTATTCCCGAACCTTGTACATCCTCGTGTTAGCGTCTTGAGTTTGCCTTTAGTTTCTGCATTTTAGTTTCTGTTTTTATACTTGTGTTGTTTCCGCTGTTGCTAATCTCTTAAGTGCAGAAAGTTCAAAAGAGTAATCGATTTGAGTGTCTGGCTACATTCACCCTCCCCTTTATAGCCATCCAAGCACCAACACGTCCGAGAAGTAAAGGTAGCGAGAAGTAAAGAATGTGTCTAGAGTGGAGAGAGCGTAATCCTCTTACCAGAGGGGGTTGGATTACTTTTTATACTGATGTCGACCGACTAGACGTGCCCCCGATCGGTGCTACGTCTCCGATACTTAAGCCACACCCCCCTATTGTGGCGGTAGCGGGATATCCTTTGAAACGGTCTACGCCGTTATCACGCATCCACTCGTTGCGACATTTAAGGGTTGTGGAGACCTCTTCTTATGGGGGTGCTTATCCGTACCGAGAAGGGCGGGTCAGTACCTGAGGTCAGTTATTGCGGGGACTCCACCTCCCGAGGTGAGCTCGGGGCCTTCAGCGCTATAACTCCCGAGGTGCTCTCGGGGCCTAACCTCCCGGGGTGCTCCCAGGAGGGGTCTTCGGACTACCTTTCCCGGGTGCGTTTCCTGAGGGGGGCCCTGGGGCCCAGGAAGGGAGGTCGCTTTGGTCATGCCGCGCTCTGCGGCTTTCTTCATCCCTCGTGTCGGGCACGGGTTATTCAACTCTATCACAAGTCCCTCCCTTCAAGTCTGATTGAAGGAAGTGTGACTGACTGATCGAACTAGTGCAGAGATGAAGAAGCCGCGGGCCTTCGCCCTCCTTACTACCCCTGTAGTTATAGGGGGCCTTTGGATTGTAACTTTTATTCCGAGTTTCGAGAAATCCCCCTTAATAATCTTATCCTTTTTCAAAAAGGCTACTTCGACTTTGGAGGGACTATGATGGCGTCTGTCTCTTCGTCATGAAGGCGTACAGTTCTTTTATGAGGGCGACGGGGTGCCCTAGCGAATACCTTATTGCCACGTGACCCAACGACCATCTCCATGAGCTTTTACGGACGTGCGCCGTGTCTTGGCCGGCTCGCGACAAGCGACTGCCTATGCGGTAGTTTCTTGCTTTCCACGTGTCCCCTCCCCCTTGCGTCTAGGCAGGCGGCTGCCTGAGTATAAGAGGGGAAGGTGCAGATGTTACGCCTACTTCCGACACGGCGGCTGGGTGCACTTTGTCTTCCTCTCTCATAAAACATCTTTTGTGTGTGAGTAGTTTGTCTCCTTCTTGTCTTCTTTCTCAGAGATCTTGGAAAGCTATCACACAAAATGATATGAGTCCACCTCCTCGAGAGTGAGACCGGAAGCCTTCCAGGCGACCACCAAGGCCTATGACATTTCGGTCGAGATGATAATGGGCATCCCCAAAGTAGGTCAGACGCCCGTGGAGCCCCTGCAGGCATGTTGGCCTTCTTCTTAGGGCAGATGGAGTTAGGGCTCCAATTCCCTATCCCCCCTTTTTTCACGAACATAGCCTCCTATTTTGATATCCCCCTTCACTAAATGGCTCCTAATGCCTTCGCCCAGATAGGAGGGGCGTATATCGTCTTCAAGCTTTTTGATCTTCCTCTGACCATTCATCTCTTTCATTCTTTCTTCGCCCCGATAGGGTCTAGAGGGGTCTTTAGTTTCGCAGCCCAACCGGGCCATAGGCTTTTAGGGGGGTTTCCTTCCTCGCATAAAGGATGGAAGGAGAAATTCTTATTCATTAAGCTGTCGTCCTTACCCTTCAGTCCCCTGTGTTGGATAGAGGATTTGCCGACTCCTCCTATTCTAGGGAACTTTCTCCACAATCCGGTGTACCAGTGTGCTAAGGAGGTGCTCGCTGGTATGGAGTTTAGCGGCCTGGGGCTGGTGCAGAGTGAATAACTTATGTACCGGGCATGCCTCAGTCCTAAAGTGTCACGAATCAACCCTTCCCTGGGTACGTTCATCTTTTTCCTTTAATGCCTCTTGGTTCTGATTGATATTCTCTATGTCCGATTTTTGTAGAGGAAGTCATGTTCGTCAAGGTGATGGCAGGCTCATCAGATGGGAGGAGGCCAACAAGGAGGCATCGAATCCTCCTCCAACCGTTCCTGACGCTCCACCCGCTTCCGCCGAATCCCCTAAGGGGCCTACTGTCCCGTCTCGTGGGGTCGCTTCACCCGAGAGGGTCGAGACTACTGTTACATCCCCGACGGTTGGGAGCCGAGGGCCTTCTGATCAACAATTTGGCCATGAGACGGATCTTTCCTCTGGGGTGGATCTTCGCCGAGGGCTGCCCGTCCAGCAGGAATTAGCGAGGGGGCCTCCCCTCCTATTGTTCCTTCAATAGTTCGGTCTGCTGGGCGGTAGAAGAGACGACTCCCCAAGGGCTTGGGCCCTTCATGAAAAAAGATGTGTTCTGCATGTTCCTCTCCTCTTCCCTCAGTGCTCGAGGAAGCGGCTTTGCCTACTGAGGTAGTATCCCCTGCTCCATCAGTCCCTGCTCTGAAGGTGGTCATCCCAGCACCTCCGGCCTGCTCCATTGGCCCGTCTACGTCTTCCAAGGGTAAGGAGGTGTTACATACCCAATACCGGATGCGACTGGACCTCCTAAAGAAGAAGTTGGACGCAGCACTGGAGGCCTCCATGCAATCCTTCCCCCTGGTGCAGTTCAAGGAGGTTCCCACCGAGGGGGTCGTGTTCGAGGGAACCTCTAGCTCTGAGGAAGACGATTCCGGCCCTTCCAGTCTACCCCCTGAAGCCCCTACCATCGAGCGACTTCCTCCCCGTCCGGGTTCACCGCGGCCTGAGGGGCTCGGGAGTACCTCTAGAGGGGCGACCGTATATGTTTCGACGGGCTCACTCACCACTCTTCGGAAGACTCTCCTGAAGGTACTAATCACTATTGCATTGAATGTTCTCTTGTCCATTATCTAACTTCTTGGTGCAATGGCAGGCCGCTGAGGATTGTGTGACAGCCGGTCGGGGTCTGTATTCCTAGCCCCGGGTTGAAGCCATGCTCCGCTGGGCATTGAGGGCGGAGGCTACAGCTGACCATGAGCGTCGGGCAGGATTGATGCAGGTGGGGGTCAGCAGGGCTCTCCGAGTGAAGGTCAATCACCTGATGGACTTTTTGCAAGACAAGGAGCAGACTCTTCAAAATTCCTGGCACAGAGAACGTCTGGTGTCTGAGAGGGCTATGAGTGTCACCAAGGACCTGCTCCAGGTGATGCAGGAGAGAGACCAGCTCCAGGCGAGAGAGAGGGAGTTGTTGGGTGATATCCGACTCATGGTACCCTCGGCCGAGAGACTGAACTCGCGCAGTCAGGATCAAGCGCAACAACTCAGTCAGAAGGAGTCTGACCTCCTGATGGCCACCGACCGTGCATCTGTCATGGAGGATGACTTGGTCTAGGCTCGGTCAGATGAGCGTGCCACGTCAGAGAGACTCAAAGAGGCCTTGGCCGAGCAGGCGGAGATGTTTGCCGAGCTGGAATGGTTGAGACGTTCCTACGAGGCTGCTGAGGCCAAGCTCCTTACCCTTCGAGTTGCCTAAGCTTCTAGTTCTAAGGAAGCCGAGGCAGGCTTCAAGGTGAAGTGTTTGGAGTCGGATGAGTTCCGTAACATCGTAGCCGACCAGGTAATGCAGCGCCTGCAGCAGGGCTTCCACGGGGCTATCGATAAGTTGAAGAAGGATCAGCTCCTACCTCCTGATGCAAATCCGCGATTGTAAGTGCCTTCTGAGCTAGAGAGGGGTCTTTGCTTGAGGGACCGCGTTGGTGGAGTCCCCCGCTTCTTTGGGGATCGGGCCTCATTGTAGCAGTTTTGAATTAATGCAATTACTTTCACTATTCTTGGTGTATATGCTTTTGCCTAACGTGTTTCACATCTTTGCTTTTATGGGTATAATGAATTGAAAAGGTGTTGGAGCAATCGACCCTAAGATGGTTCGGTTTGATCATGAGTTTTGATGTTTGGGCAAAGGGTTTAAGTTAGGATTACCCTTGTATTCTTATATGCGTATGTTGAGTGTGCAGGCTGTACAGGTTACGCATATGGACTTGACTGGACGGCCTCGGTACGGTGAAGGGTGGCATGGAGACAAGCTGGAGGCTTGTGTGCGCACCTGAGGGACCTTGGAGAGCAGGGACGATGAGCTGATGGGCGCGGACTTTGAGGCATGCGTGAAGGATGGCATGGAGGCAAGCTGGAGGCTTGCGTGTATCCGAGGGACGGGAGCCAAAGATGAAGAGGGTGCGAAGGCAACAGTCGAGGCTGCGGAGGAGGAGTCAGTCGAGTCGTGAGGGTATGAGTGCAGTGTGATTGTACTCGGGAAATCCTAGGGTTTGAGTGCGGAGTGGAATGTACTCAGGAAGGGTAACCTTAGGTGGGTGAGTAGACCAGTCGACTGGCCTGGGGGCAGTCGACTGATGGAACTCATAGAAAGGTCTCAGCTTGGGACCAGTCGACTGCCCTGGGGGCATTCGACTGGTAGGTGGCTGGTGAGTTGGCAAATTCGAACGTTGGGGGTGTCAACGGTCGAATTTGGCTGGCACCAGTCGACTGCCCTGGGGGCAGTCGACTGGTAGCGAGAAATCAGCCCTGAATCCTATTTAAAGAGGACTTCGTGGTGGCTGAGTTTCTTGACGAATCTTGTCTTGGTTAAAGGCAAGATAGTAGTCTTTGTGCTCAGAGGTCTGCTTGGTGTTGTGGCGAGGTTTCTCCACCCACAAGGAGCGACGAGGGCTAGCCGGAGGTTATCTGGGGAGTGATCCACCGACGGATTCTTGGATTAGTCACCCGGCCGGGGTGGATACCAAGTAAAACCGATTTGTTAGCGTTGTTTGTTTTGTTTATCATTGTTTCCGCTGTGCAACTAACAACGCAGGTACAAGAAGCTTCAAGAATCGCTATTCACCCCCTCTAGCGTACGGATTCGATCCCTACAATTGGTATCAGAGCGAAGGACCGCTCTTGATCGGACTAACCGCCGAGGGAGCACACGCTAGAGGAAGAAATCATGGAAGATAAGTTGGGGGAAGATATCTACACTCCACCGCCCTACGATTATCAAGATTTCAACTTTTGGAGGGCGAGGATTGAAACTTGGTTTGGAATGGAGTGGGAACTTCGAATCGCGCTTGAAGTGCCATATGAGACTCCAAAGGATAAGCACGGGAAGAGGCTTAGGCCTAGATATTGGAGTCAAGAACAACAAGATCAAGCGAAAGCAAATGAAAAGGTAATTAGCACTTTGATAAATCTTTTGCCTAACAATGTTTTGAGTGTTATAGGAAAATATGAAAATGCATGTGAATTATGGGATAAATTGAAAAGATATCATGAGACTCCTACACAAACTCAAGAGCCTAAGGAGAAAAGCCCCATGATTCAAGAAGAGGAGAGAATTAAGTTATCTACATCCCCAAGTGAAGTGGAAGAAGAGAGTGAGAGATCTTCAACCGCCTTAAGAGAAGAAAAGGAAGAGGTCTCCACCTCAAGGATTGAGGGGGAGGAGAGACCGTCATCGATACCGGAGCAAGAGGAAGCATCCACATCATCCAAGGTTGAAGAAGAAGTCAACCTAGTCTCCACCTCCACCAAAGCTAAATTGAAGGAGCACATCACATGCTTTGGTTGCAACAAAAAGGGGCACTACAAGGACAAGTGCCCAAAAGGTATGAAGGAGGTAAAATCTAAACCCGAGTCCATTCGATTTAAATCTAACGTGGGTTGTAGGATTGGAGGAGCCCAAGAAAAGAAAAAGGAGATTAGATGCTTCATGTGTGGTGAGCTAGGGCACTACCACACCAAGTGCCCAAAGAGTGGAGAGCTCAAGAAGATGGAGCACTTGAGGAGATGGGAGAAAGAGCAAAGGAAGAAGAGAAGCTCACAACAAGGAGGAACTCCAAGGGTAAGGGAGGTAATTCCTAACCCTAGGTCAAAATGCAATTTAAATTCAAGATTCTCCTTGCATGATAGAAATAGAATTCACCATTCATCCATGCATGCTAATATTAATGAAAATTTTTTGATGATGCATAATTTTGGATTTAGATACAATGATAGGACTAGGGCTAACAAGATAGATCATAACCCTATAAAGAGCATGCATCATGAATTCAAGACCTTTAGATCTAAGGATCGAGGCACCAGTTCCAAGAAGGGGAGGAATGTGCCTAGGAACATGGGTAGGTCTAGGAATGCCCAAAGTGGACATATGGAGTCAAAGGTTCAAAACTTAGAAAGGGAAAATCAAGCCTTAAGGGCAAGGCTTGATACTTTAGAAAAAACCCTAGAAAGATTCACGATTGGATCAAAGGGTCTATACATGGTGTTGGGTGGTTTAAACCGCACCAATGATAGATCGGGGTTGGGATACCGATCTAAAAACTCCCATGCCAAGGGAAAGAAATATGCTAGGGTAGCATATGATTATGGCAAGAAGGGGGAGTCCAAAAATGGCAAAGGGGTGCCATTTAAAGGAAAAAGAAATGACTTAACCAAAGACAAGGTGTCTAAGGTTAAGAGGATCGAGTTTGTAAGCCAAGAGTCACCGGTGGAACACCGATGTGGCCTAGTGATGGTTGAGTCACCTAGGGAGGTGGCTAGGGCTAAGAGCTCAAGGGGGAGCTCTAAGAGCCTTTGGGAGATATGGTGAATGGACCTTGGGAGGGGGTGCTCCTAGAGGTCTAGATGGACTATGGAGTGTGCCAAAAGAATTGGAGACGGACTTGAGTCTCAATTCTTGGGTTTTAACACGGTGTTTTTGAGTTTCATGCATGGAAATATGACATTGGGGTAATATTGCATGAAAATTGATTTTTGGTGTGTAATTGCCATGTAAATCAATGCTAGGGATGCATTGTGGGGTGGCATGGGCAAAGACATCAAGAGGAAACCAAAACTAGGACTTTAGGTCAAGGTTTGATTGAAGTTTTTGGCTAGTTTTGGGCTTTGTGTCAAACTTGGGAATAGTGATAGATACATTTTGGAATGTATTTTTCCCAAGTATGTATGGGTATCACAAACCTCTCCACAAAATTTAGAAATTTTTGGAGATTTGTGGAATTTTTGGCGCATTTCTGAATTTCGTCAGAAATGCTGAAATTTCAGACTTTCAGAGTATCAGTCGACTGCCATTTTGGCAGTCGACTGGTCAAGTGCTGATTTGTGTATCAGCAGCTGGTTTGGGTCCAAGTGATGATAAACAAGTGTATGGGGGGCTAGTACACATTGTTTATGGACATTGGGGATTAAAAGAACTGATAATTGGGATATTGTTGGGTTCTTTTTGATGTTAGGCAAAGGGGGAGAAGTGTTGGGTTTAAGTTGGGAAACCAAACACACCTTTGCTAGAAACCCTAAGTGTAGGGGGAGCTAAGAATAAGGGGGAGCATGGTTGCTCCATTCTTAGCGTAAGGGGAACCTTGGAGAGGTTGTTAAAAAGCCTTTGTAAGTCCAATGTAGGGGGAGCTTGGAGAAGCTTTAAGAAGCCTGTTTTGGTGAAAAGTCCTAACTTGGAGGGTTAGGTGTGGGATGCCTTGGGATAGGATCCATTTTTACATTGCATATGCATTATTTTACTATTTGACTACTATCTTGTTTCCCTAACTTAAACGTATTGCCAAACATCAAAAAGGGGGAGATTGTTGGAGCAATCGGCCCTAAGATGGTCCGGTGTGACCATGAGTTTTAATGTTTGGGCAAAGGATTTAAGTTAGGATTACCCTTGTATTCTTTTATGCGTATGTTGAGTGTGCAGGCTATACAGGTTACGCATATGGACTTGACTGGACGACCTCGGTACGGTAAAGGGTGGCATGGAGACAAGCTGGAGGCTTGTGTGCGCACCTGAGGGACCTTGGAGAGCAGGGACGATGAGCTAATGGGCGCAGACTTCGAGGCATGCGTGATGGATGGCATGGAGGCAAGCTGGAGGCTTGCGTGCATCCGAGGGACGGGAGCCGAAGATGAAGAGGGCGCGAAGACAACAGTCGAGGCTGCGGAGGAGGAGTCAGTCGAGTCGTGAGGGTATGAGTGCAGTGTGATTGTACTTGGAAAATCCTAGGGTTTGAGTGCGGAGTGGAATGTACTCAGGAAGGGTAACCTTAGGTGGGTGAGTAGACCAGTCGACTGGCCTGGGGCAGTCGACTGATGGAACTCATAGAAATGTCTCAGCCTGGAACCAGTCGACTGCCCTGGGGGCAGTCGACTGGTAGGTGGCTGGTGAGTTGGCAAATTCGAACGTTAGGGGTGTCAACGGTCGAATTTGGCTGGCACCAGTCGATTGCCCTGGGGGCAGTCGACTGGTAGCGAGAAATCAACCCCGAGTCCTATTTAAAGAGGACTTTGTGGTGGCTGAGTTTCTTGACGAATCTTGTCTTGGTTAAAGGCAAGATAGTAGTCTTTGTGCTAAGAGGTCTGCTTGGTGTTGTGGTGAGGTTTCTCCACCCACAAGGAGCGACGAGGGCTTGCCGGAGGTTATCTGGGGAGTGATCCACCGACGGATTCTTGGATTAGTCACCCGACCGGGGTGGATACCAAGTAAAATCGATTTGTTAGCGTTGTTTGTTTTGTTTATCATTGTTTCCGCTGTGCAACTAACAACGCAGGTAGAAGAAGATTCAAGAATCGCTATTCACCCCCTCTAGCGTACGGATTCGATCCCTACAAAAGGTACTTGTTTGCTTCGAGGTTGATCCTGAGGGCAGATCCCTCCTGAAAAATTCTATAAGTCAAAACTTCATGCCTGTATTTAGGTCCATGATGGGTCCTCGCCGATGTTTCCTTCTGGAATATGTGAGCGGCTCCCGAACCGTCATCTCCGTCGTATCTCCGTCGTATACGCAATTGTTGGGACCGGGGTGCATGTTGACATGGATACGGGTTCGTAATTTTTAAAATTTTATTACGTGCAGCGGAAGTTTTAGCATAAATAATTTCTCAAATTATTTTAACCACGTATCTAGCATGCAACCTTATGATGTGTGGACATGATCATAAATTAAATTTTGCAGAAAGTAAACTAATTTACTCAATACCTCGCGTAACTCGAAGTAAGGGACGAGATCCAACCGAAGCGTCCCTTGGAAGCTCCGCCTCTATTCGCGTCCACGCCGAGTTCTCTTCGGGATGACTTCGCAAAGCCACGAGTTTCGTGCCGACAAGAACTACTAGATTCTCCAAAGGCACGACAAGAATATCAAGAGAGAGAGATGAAAGCTGACCACCAAGCGAAGAACGGAATCCGTATTCCGGGAGGGAGGAAGGAGTCGCGATCCGCTTCTTCTTCTTCTTCGGCTTCCTCTTGGTGGATGTGGCTCACGGCAACTAGAAGGGGCGCCGGCCCTAGAGGAGGGAGAGGGTGCCGGCCCTAGAGGAGGTAGAGGGGGAGAAGGAGAGAGAGAGAGGGCTTGCTTCTTAATCTCTTGATTGGAATTCAAGCCTTGCCTTGATTCCTTTATATAGTAGCCTCTCCATCGCCAAGTCTCCCTTCTAACGGAATAAATTTTCATAAGAAATTTATCTTATAAATTTTCCTATGAATTATTCCGTTATGCCAAGTTTTATTCTAACTAAATTTATAATAAAAAACAAACACATCTCCCCTTTTATTATGGAATAAATTTTCACAAGAAATTTATTATATAAATTTCTTATGAATTATTCCGTTATGTCAAGTTTTTATTATAACTTAATTTATAATAAAAACAACCATGTCTCCCCTTTTATTATGGAATAAATTTTACAAGAAATTTATCATATAAATTTTCTTATCATGGAAAAATCAATTCATAATTGATTTTATAAAATAAAATAAACCAATCCATGGTTCATTTTAATTTCCATAAAAAGAATAAATTTCTATAAATTTCATTATCATGGTAAATCAATCCATTATTGATTTATAAAATAAAATAAACCAATCCAAGGTTTATTTTAATTTCTATGAAAATAAATCCCTTTATATAAATTTCTTTATATAAATTTCTTTATCCATAATTTTATAAAATAAACCACGCGCGGTTTATTTTATAATTTGAACCAAATAATTTGGTTCTCCCTCTTATTGTGGCCGGCCAAACCAAGCCGTCTCCTTGCGAATTAAACTCATTTAATTCGTCCAATAAGCCTTCAAAAGACTTAGCCATTTTAAGCTTCCGGTGCACCTCTGATAAATTCAGATTCGACTTATTTCTCTTGATCGAAAAATCTAATTTTCAACTCGTTTTAAATCCCTCGGATTACTCGTAGTGCGTGTGACTAAATAGACTTTCGATTTATGTTGACCGTCTATAATTAACTAATTATAGAACGATCATGAGTGACACCTAGTAGTACATCATGATCCCCAATTAATCGAAAGATCAACGGTTGACCTCAGAAATAATTCTGAAACCCTTCAGCAGCTATAATGAGTTGTGCCCCATTCCCTTCACCATCTTATACCCACTTGGTTCAGGACACGGTCTATGTGTGTCAGTCCCCACTAGGCTGACTACGGCACACCTAGCCCAAGTAATGTCTTTCTCGTCCAACGGATTCTAATTACTCTCATGTTTCCTAGAGATTCATACTCGGAACATGTTATGCTCTGGCCAGAGGCTTCGAGTAACAATCCGACGATAGGCCTTGGGTATACATCTCCTCGCAAGGAGTGGTGAATCCTTTGTAGGCTGTTCAAACATCTTCGGGCACTTCAGCTTATACCCAACCATCCTGGGTCCACACCTCCTTGGAGATGCTTGCTTAATATGTTAAAGTATAAGTCTCCATAACCAAGATGACTTGAACACCGCAAGTCAAAGTAACATCGCACTTAAGCCGCAGTAAGAACTTCACTGACATTTCTATGTGTAGCCTACCATGTGAAGTTTTACAGCCAGTCACTCCAATGAACTAGTTCCCTTAACTAGCATTCATGTTTATCTCTGGACATCCCAATGTCACCAGCCAGTGAGAATCAGCTGATTAGAGAATAACCCATGCTAGTCTCAACAGAATTGATAGTGTCCTTATTTATCAATTCATCGACTAGGGACAATTTCAATATTTCACAATTGCACATGTAGAGATAATCACTATTTGTGAATTCATCACAAATTCTCTCATGTTGTGAATTGTATTGTGGGCATTCAGTAAATGAGTTTAAGATCCCAATCAAATACACGAACATGTATACTCAAATAGTGAATATTCATTTATTAAAGTAAATGATTACAATTATAAGGCGATTGCCTTAGGACACTTCTCTCATATTACTAATAGCAATCCTCTTGAATGGACTCCTAAAGAGTCACGGGTTCCGAGGTGCGGCGTGGTCGCGGAGGTCGAAACGACGCTTCGGCGTCTGTTGCTGCTTTGGCGCTCTCTGGAGGGTATGGCTTGGTGGGGTTCCTAAGCGAATACCTGGTCGATCCGAGAGACCTCTCCACGTCTACAGATTAAAAATTAATCCGAGTGATAGACTCGTCTCCCATCGTCCGTCAAGTAAACATATAGAGCGAGGTGCCTATGAGTGAGGTGGTAATGAAATCAACCTTGTGATTTGCTTGAAATCCGCCATTACCACGAGCCCATAAGGCAAGTAACCCATGCCTCAGTGAAAGGATCTCCCAGGTTGTCTCCTAACATGCCCCAGGCGGCCTCATCACTTAGTGCCCCAGGCGGCACCTCACTCATAGGCCCTCAGTCGTCCTTAGGGTCCCTCTCCCACTTAGTATTTTATCTCGAGGAATGTTCTAGCACTACCACACAACCAAGCACATAACCAATAGCATGAAATAAAATAATGAAAATCCTAGATTTTCCAACTTTCATGGCCCCTTTGTCTCTAATGTGCCTCCAGTCGTGTCGTCACTTCATCCACTCCTCCCTTCCTTCTGCGCATGCTACCTTGAGGGATCTCCGAGCCGAAATGAAAAGATAATTATTTACATCATTGATCCTATACTCCACGAAGAAGTGTACATGAAATCTAGATCAACTGTAAATAAAAAACTCGGCTAAACATGTATCATATTTAATTACAAAAATTAAATACCTAGCCTCGTCAACCCCAAGGATTAATTAATTACAAACATATGCAAACCAATCAAACAACATAATTTTGGCCATGAAATTGGAATCTCGTGCTTGCAACACAAAATTAGCCTATGCACATCCACGCATCATCCAGCAAAATAAATGTATGAATTGCAAAAAATTAACCAATCCTAAATACACAAAGCCGGAAACCTCAGCTCTGATACCAATTGTAGGGTATGGCTTAACGGGTTTCCTAAGTGAATACCTGATCGATCCGAGAGACCTCTCCACGTCTATGGATTAAAAATTAATCCTAGTGAAACTCGTCTCTCATCGACTATCTCGTGCCGTATCGAACGATCCAAATCACGGCTCGGCTAATTACCAAAATCAGCCTTCTGATTTGCTTGACCGTTCGACCGCGGAAAAGACAACGATTTGATCGACGACTTTTGTCTTTATGGTCGGGGTCTAGTTAATAATTTATTCACCAAATTTGGAATCAAAATAATAAATTATTAAACATGAAATAACGAGATAAACAAAGACAAGCACATGATTGACACTTGATTAAACAAAGGAGCATAGGAAAGAATTATACCTTTCCGATCACCTCACGATCTTCTACCTTATGTCTCTCTCCTTTCTCGGACGTCGTGTGGGCGTCCGATCACCTCACGATCTTCTACCTTATGTCTCTCTCCTTTCTCGGACGTCGTGTGGGCGATGATCTACCAGGAACCGAGATATCAAAACCCTTCTTTCTCTTCTTGCTTGCGCCTACCAAAGAAAGAGATAACCTCTCCACTTCCTTCTTCCTTTTCTCTTCTTCCAATCCGTTGTTACGTTTACACAGCCACAGCAATCTAATTGCTCTCCTGTTGTCCACGCCCGCTGGGAGAAGCCTATAGCTTTCGGCTGCTGTCCATGAACGCTGGAAGAAGCTGACAACTCATGCTGTTTAACCTCGCATGGAGAAGTTGCTCCACCTCTGTCCATGTACGCTGGGAAGTCAACAGCAGGTGTTGTCCTTCCACGCACGAAGCAGCAGCATGGAGAAGCAGCTCTCCACCTGCTGTCCATGCATGCCAGGAAGGTAACAACAGGTGCTGTCCTTCCACGCACGAAGCAGCCGCATGGAGAAGCAGCTCTCCACCTACTGTCCATGCACGCCAGGAAGCCAACAAGCAGCTGCTATTCTTCCACCCATGGAGAAGGCGCATGGAGAATTTGCTCTCCACCTGTAGTCCATGCTCGCTAGGAAGCCGACAGCGATTGCTGTCCTTCCACGCATGGAGAAGCTGCTCTCCAACGATTGGAGAAGCACCACCACCGCAAGGTGAATTGCTCATTCTACCCACGGAGCAACCATCGCAACCCGCTGAATCCTTTTTGGGTGTTCGGCGCCACTTACCCAAAGGAGAGAGGGAGAGATTGAGAAGAGAATAGAAAGCTAGTGTTTTCTTGATGACTCTATGGGATATTTATAGAGCTAAGATAGGGACCAAGAGGAGGAGTTGGATCTCGGTCCACCAATGGATCTAAACCTGATCCATTAATTAAGATTCATTCCACTAAAAGATCTTAATTGAACTTCCTCACTAACCCCATATTTACATATGGACTCCACTTATTACGAGTCATCCACCCCCCCCCCCCCCACGTTTAATATCTCGAATACCCGTTAATTAATTAAATTACTGACAATTTAAATTAATTAACCTCTGGGTCCTTGATTAGTACCACTCAACCTTATCATCGTGCCGGATCAAATCCGCCTGCAGGGTTTAGCACGATGAATCTTTTGAACTCATCAAGGGGGCATCATCATCCTGACTCTCCAGGACACGAATTCCGTCAATAATCATCGGCACATCATATTATTAATATTATCTCCCAACTTACCGTGTCTATCGATCTAACAGAATAGATCTCGCCCATTAGTAAATCAAAGAAATAATAATTAATAATATATGCCTGATATTATTTCAGGATTAAGGGATCATACTCCATAATATCAACTGAGGTCCTATCCAATTATCGAGTCAGTACAAATTGGATAACCTCGGGTTTCGGTCCTGCTCAATGTACTCATAGCACACTAGTATAATTCTATGGTCAAGACCAACCACACCAAATTACACTACAACCATTTCGATGGGTTGTCCAATTTCATCTCGGTTGTGGGCCTCTTATTTATACTAAGCAAGGGACTGATAATATGATCTTCCATGTGACACCACACACCATGTTATCTATAATGCATAGTAATTAGACTTCGTGCACGTACTAATATAAACAAACACTTAGTGTAGTTGTGATTCTCTTTTCAAAATAAGATGTTCATATAAAGAAATCATGTCTTTCAGTATACACATCCTACACTCTCTTCACATTAACTGCACGGAGAGGCAGCCCTAATTATAAATAGGGGGGTGTGTCGTCTCCCTCATCCCTTCTGTCTGCTTGCTTCTTTTTGGCTGGATGTCCCCTCTCTTTCCTTCATCCTCGTCGACGCCCAAGCTACCCAATGTCGAGGATGCAGGATTGTTTTTGGCTGAGGAACCCCTCAGAGGTAGAAACTTTTGTGGCATTACCCTTACCCGGGAGCATGGTGGAGATGAGGTCCAGGGTCTCGCTGAAGATCCTGGAGGATGTGGGACTCCCAGATTATCTGAGGAATTCAGAAAAGACCTTACATGGCCCGCCAGAGGGCATGGAGAAGATGACGTATCCTGATGGTTGTCTTCTCCTGTGCCAGTAGACGGCATCCTCTTCCAGATCCTTGTTCCCCCTATGTTTTGGGCAGAGGATGGCGTTTTATGGGATACGTCGTCACCAAGAGGGGAGGGGTCACAGCCGTTGGCTTTTTTCTTTCTCTTTCTTCTTTACATTGAGAAATTGCGGTTGTTGTCCCCCCTCTCCTGTTAAGGCGATTCTTCATTGCGTCTTTACACGCTCCGGAGAGAAAAATTAGTCACTGTTCCCCCACCTCTTTTTTCTGCCTTTTGAATGTTGTACTCGGCCGTATCTTTGCGAGGAGGGGGTCTTCGGAGAGGGTCGAGCCACTCATGTGTTACTTCAGGCATCCTCGCCCATCGCTGACTACTTGGATGGAGTACACATAAGGTGAAAAAGATTCAAGAGCCCTGTCAACAGGCTTCCACATCTTGTTTACTCAGAAGATGGTTCCGAGCCTAGCGACCCTACAGGAATGGAGCCGTAGTGGAGAGAGGCCCAAGTAGAAAAGTGCTTTCTCTCATCCAGTTGTATCTTGAGAATTCTCTGAGATGTTGTTCTTCCTGTATTTTTCACATAAATAAAATAATATTTTTGTTACCCAGTGTATGGTATGCCTGGATTATATTTTAAAGTGTTTTACTCATGTTCCCCGGGTCGGGCATGCCACTTTACCATTGCTTTTGTAGCGCCCACCTGTCCCGGGCGCTAGGGATATTATGAGGCACCCAGGTTTGCATCCTCGGTGGGGGATTTGAAACAACCTGGCCCAAACCTAAGTACCCCGGACATCGACTGTACTGCGAGGTATTAGGGTTTCAGATACTTGGTCGGGCGCGTATGTCCCAGACCAAGCCTAAGTACCCCGGGCATCGGCTGCACCGCGGGATATTAGGGTTTTGGATACTTGGTCGGGCGCGTATGTCCCAGACCAAGCTTAAGTATCTCGGGCATCGATTGCACTGCGAGGTATTAGGATTTTGGATACTTGGTCGGGCGCGTAGGTCCCAGACCAAGTCTAAGTATCCCGGGCATTGGCTACACCGCGAGGCATTAGGGTTTTGGATACTTGGTCGGGCGCGGAAGTCCCAGACCAAGCCTAACTACCCCGGGCATCGGCTGCACCGTGAGGCATCAGGGTTTTGGATACTTGGTCGGGCGCGTAGGTCCCAGACCAAGCCTAAGTACCCCGGGCATCGGCTGCACCGCGAGACATCAGGGTTTTGGATACTTGGTCGGGCGCATAGGTCCCAGACAAAGCCTAAATACCCCGGGTATCGGTTGCACCGTGAGGCATTAGGGTTTTAGATACTTGGTCGGGTGCGTAAGTCCCAGACCAAGCCTAAGTACTCCGAGCATCGGTTGCACCCTGAGGCATTAGGGTTTTGGATACTTGGTCGGGCACGTAGGTCCTAGACCAAGCCTAAGTACCCCGGACATCGATTGCACCGCGAGGCATTAGGGTTTTGGATACTTGGTCTGGCGCGTAGGTCCCAGACCAAGCCTAAGTACCCCGGGCATCGGCTACATCGTGAGGCATTAGGGTTTTGGATACTTGGTCGGACGCGTATGTCCCAGACCAAGCCTAAGTACCCCGGACATCAGCTGCACCGCGGAGTATTAGGGTTTTTTAATTCCTTGGTGGCGCATTGTCATTTTGAAAAAAAACATCTCCTTTTATTACTTGATTTTGCTGTGAGAGCACAGAGAGACACAGACAGATGTTCTAAATAAAGCGCAAATCTTACCGAGACCAGAAGGGTCCGAGACCGCAGCCGGGCCAGGACCTCCTGAGTTTTTTCCCTTTTCCTCCAACTAGTCTTCCAGGCCCTTCAGGTTTTTCTGAGACTCTATTCTGACCTCTCCGCTGTAGCACCGCCGAGACACCAGCTGGTCTTCTTGGACTTCAACCACCCGGTCGCCTACCGGGAGCTTTATCTTCTGGTGGTAAACAGAGACCCCCGCCTGGAAAGTGCTGAGCGTAGGGCGACCCAGGATGACATTGTAGGAGGAGAGTGCGTCTACGATCAAGAAAGGAGTCCTCCGGGTTCTTTCGAGCCTGTCACTGCCCAATGAGAGTGACAAGGTGATTTGCCCTACCGGCTGTACGCGATTCCCTGTGAAATCGAATAGCAGAGTCGAGACCGGGAGCAGTTCCTCCTTATCTATATGCATATGATCCCAAGCCGCTTTGTACAGGATGTTCACAGAACTCCCTGTGTCCACAAAGATATGCTTAACCTCATAGTTAGCAATCCGGGCTACGATCACTATGTCACCCACATGAGGAGCTTCTACTTCTTCAAGGTTGGACGACCCAAAGGATATTGTAGGCCCCGGCTCCTGGCTCCGGCTCGTACCGATGAAGTAGTTCTCCAATTCCCGGGTATAAGATTTCCTGGTCTGATTAGAGTCCCCTCCATTAGGTCCCCCAGAGATGACTCCCACATGACCCGAGGGTAGACCCCGCATGGGGGCCTTGCCCTTCTGGGGATCTCTCTCCAAGGAGAGAGATCTTCGAGGTGCAGGCCCCAACTCCTACCTTGCAATCGTGATCGAGACTGAGGTCGGGCCTCGTTTCCCCCGACATCCTGTCGCCGAGGAGAGAAACTTCAGCGTGGAGACCTTCTGCGGTACCCTGACTTATTCCACTTCCTTCGAGGTTTGGTGTCTGCCTCCTCACCGATCTTCTTCTTCAAGGCGTGACACTCTTCAGTGGAATGTGTTGAGCTGCCATGGTAACCGCAGTACCTTGGTGATGGCTCTGGCTGCTCGGTGTCTACCATCTCCACTATTCAGCGCCTACCAGCCCACTGGTCCTTCCCGGGGTGAAGTTCCATTCCCCGGGCCGGGGCGGGGGGCTCTCACTTGTCTGATCGAGGAACCGCCGGAGGAGGGGCTCCGACTGGATCCTTGCGACGGGCGTACTGTACTTCTTCCACATTAACATGCTTGACGGAGCATCCCAGAAAATCATTGAAACTAGCGGGGGGCTTCCTTACCAAAGATCAGAAGAAGTCCCCCTCAGCGAGCCCTTGGGTACATGCACTGACGAGTATCTCTGATGTTGCACTAGGCACGTTCTGCGCCACCCCGGTTGAACCTCTGGACGTACTCCTTGAGCGGTTCCTTAGGCTTCTGCTTGAGGGCGAACAGGTTAAGTGCCGTCTTCTAGTAGCGACGGATGCTCGCGAAATGGTGGAGGAAGGCTATCTTGAACTCCGTGAAGGAGTTGATGGAACCTTATGGTAGCCTCTGGAACCACCGCTGAGCTACTCCGGAGAGGGTGTTCAAGAACACCTGGCACTTCACTCCGTCAGTATACTGGTACAGGAGTGCCACATTCTCTGTTGGGACCGGGTGCATGTTGACATGGATGCGGGTTCGTAATTTTAAAATTAATTACGTGCAGCGGAAGGTTTAGCATAAATAATTTCTCAAATTATTTAACCACACATCTAAGCATGCAACCTTATCTTGTGTAGACATGATCATATATTTAAAATTTTACAGAAACGTAAACTAATTTACTTGTTACCTCGCGTAACTCGAAGGAAGGGACGAGATCCAACCGTAAGCGTTCCTTGGAAGCTCCGCCTCTATTCGCGTCCACGTCGAGTATCTTCGGGATGACTTCGCAAAGCCACGAGTTTCGTGTTCTCGAGAACTACTAGATTCTCCGAGAACGCGACAAGAAAAACCAAGAGAGAAGTAATCACATCGGAAAAACTCACCACCAAGGTTGGCCGGAATCACAATTCCGGCGAGAAGGAGGAAGATGACTTGCGCCCAATCCCAAGGTGATGATGGCCAGAGAGGAAGATCGTCCCAACGAAAGAACTTCGTCGCCTCGGTGCTTCTCCTTGTGCTCACGGCAAGAAGAAGGGAGGAGAGGCTTGTGGCCGGCCAAGAGGAAGAAGGGAGGAGAGGGAGAGAGCCCAAGCAAAAATACTTGGATTGATCTCCAAGCCTTGCCTTGGGTCCTTTATATAGTGGTCTCTCAACCGCCAAGTCTCTTTTTTCTTATGGAATAAATTTTCATAAGAAATTTATCATATAAATTTTCTATGACTTATTCCATCATGCCAAGTTTTATCATATTTTAATTTATGATAAAAATCAACCAAGTCTCTTTTTTCTTATGGAAAGAAATTTCTTATCATGGTAAATCAATCCATGATTGATTTTATAAAATAAAATAAACCAATCCATGGTTCATTTTAATTTCCATGAAAAAAAATTTCTTTATATAGATTTCTTTATCATGGTAAATCAATCGATGATTGATTTTATAAAATAAAATAAACCAATCCATGGTTTATTTTAATTTCTATGAAAAATAAACCAAACCTTGGTTTAAAAATTTATATCATCCATAATTTTATAAAACAAACCACACTTGGTTTATTTTATAAATTGAACCAAAAACTTGGTTCTCTCCCTTTGTTGTGGCCGGCCAAGCAAAGAAGGTGGGGCCGGCCTATCCAAGCCACGCCCCAATGAATTAAACTCATTTAATTTATCTATTAAGTCTTCAAAAGACTTAGCCATTTTACGCTTCCGATGCGTCTCTGAAAAATTCAGATTTGACTTATCATTTGACTCAACCATGTTGGATCGTGAAAACTGATAGAGGGGGGGGGGTGAATATCGGAAATCGTTCTTTTTCGGAAAACTAAGAGTAAGTGCACAGCGGAAATAAAAATAAGAGACACAGCACAAAGACACAGTGGTTTTTACTTGGTTCGGAGCCTGTGTCGACTCCTACTCCAAGGCCCACGGTCGTTGACCGTTTACTTTGGGCAATTCTATATTCGCCAAATAGGTTACACAATTTAATTTCAAAATGAGTGCAATAAAATACAATAAATTAAGTACGCTCTTCTTTACCGACGTCCGGAGTAGGTCGACTCTTTCGGGGCAGCGGGACGTCGTCGGCTCGAGGTGAAGCGTTTCTGGAGCAAGGCACGAGCGTAGAAGAGCTTTGAGGCATTGGTACGAAGTTGATTTTTGAAGGCTTGGGCGTTGGGTGCTATTTATAGCACCCAGGGGTGCCCTGGACGTCGGGGGCGCCCTGCCACGTGTCAAGCGATCCTTAGATCGCTCGGTCAACTTCTATCCCACTCGAACAGGGATTAAGTTTGACCGTGGGGGCGCCTTGGTCGTAGAGGGCGCCTTGGTCGTTGAGGGCGCCTTCGCTGACTTCTTCCGCGCAGAAATCTCGGCTCTGGATAAAGCTGAAGCTTCGCAGTCTTGGGCGCGGAGGCGCCCTGGCTGCTGAGGGTGCCTTGGCTGGCGAAGGCGCCTTCGCTGCTGAGGGCGCCTTGCCCAGTAAGCAGCTGAAGCCATTTTTGCTTCGCTTGGTTCTGGTTCACCTTGAGGGCGCCCTGGACACTCAGGGCGCCTTGCTCAGCTGCTGCCTCACTCCTTTGAGGCTCTCTGAGTTGCAGACACACGTTCCTTTGGTCCTGCATCAAGGGTTAGTCCAAAACACAATAAAACAATTAATTATTATTTTATACAGCCTTAGCTGTCTTGGTTCTGACTTTGGTCTCCAAAATGGAGTCCTAGGTCGAACCGACGCCTACTGTTCCCTCGACGGGGAACGCGTCCTCACCTACTCCTCTCGGGAGAATTTACCTGATGCCAACCGCTCCTTTGGTTGGACTTTTGCCTGGCGGTCCTTTGCCAGGGCTTGGATGCCGAGCTGTCCTTCGCCCGGTGCCTAGCAGTCCTTCGCTAGGGCTTTTTACCCTGGCATTCCTTCGCCAGGTGCCTAGCATTCCTTCGCTAGGGCTTGGATACTGGCAGTCCTTCGCCAGTTGCCTAGCAGTCCTTCGCTAGGGCTTTGTATCCTGGCAGTCCTTCGCCAGTGCCTAGCAGTCCTTCGCTAGGACTTTGTATCCTGGCAGTCCTTTGCCAGTGCCTAGCAGTCCTTCGCTAGGACTTTGTTTCCTGCACACTTAATGAGCATATTAGATAACAAATAACACTTAACTTTGAATCCTTTGCCAATATCAAAACAAGGTTCGATATGGTGCTTCCTGCACCAACAAACCAAACCTAATCTCTCTTGATTGGAAAATCCAATTTTCAACTCGTTTTAAATCCCTCGGATTACTCGTAGTGCGTGTGACTAAATAGACTTTCGATTTATGTTGGCCGTCTATAATTAACCAATTATAGAACGATCATGAGTGGCACCTAGTAGTACATCATGATCCCCAATTAATATAAAGATCAACGGTTGACCTCAGAATCAATTCTGAAACCCTTCTGCAGCTATAATGAATCGTGCCTCATTCCCTTCACCATCTTATACCCACTTGGTTCAGGACATGGTCTATGTGTGTCAGTCCCCACTAGGCTGACTACGTCACACCTAGCCCAAGTAACGTTTTCTCATCCTATGGATTCTAATTACTCTCATGTATCTAAGAGATTCATACTCTGAACATGTCATGCTCTGGCCAGAGGCTTCGAGTAACAATCCGACGATAGGCCTTGGGTATACATCTCCTCGCAAGGAGTGGTGAATCCTTTGTAGGTTGTTCAAACATCTTCGGGCACTTCGGCTTATACCCAATCATCCTGGGTCCACACCTCCTTGGAGATGCTTGCTTAAGATGTCAAAGTATAAGTCTCCATGACCAAGATGACTTGAACACCGCAAGTCAAAGGAACATCGCACTTAAGCTACAGTAAGAACTTCACTGACATGTCTATATGTAGACTACCATATGAAGTTTTACAGCCAGTCACTCCAATGAACTAGTTCCCTTAACTAGCATTCATGTTTATCTCCGGACATCCCAATGTCACCAGCCAGTGAGAATCAACTGATTAGAGAATAACCCATGCTAGTCTCAACAGAATTGATAGTGTCCGTATTTATCAATTCATTGACTAGGGACAATTTCAATACTTCACAATTGCACATGTAGAGATAATCACTAGTTGTGAATTCATCACAAATTCTCTCATGCTGTGAATTGTATTGCGGACATTCAGTAAATGAGTTTAAGATCTCAATCAAATACACAAACATGTATATTCAAATAGTGAATATTCATTTATTAGAATAAATGAGTACAATCATAAGGCGATTGCCTTAGGACACTTCTCTCATATCACTAACATTCTCGAACTTACAAGCGTGATCCTCTGGATTCGTCTTCCCATCATAATCAGGGATCCTCGGCTTGCGGAACTGCTTGGGCATGGGGTCTTCAACAATCTCGGATGAGAAAGGGGTAGAGGGGACCTTATAAGAGGTCTTGGGTTCATCCCTCTTCCCCTGTCCTTCTTCGTGCCTTTCGGCGCTGGAGGCCACCGAGTGGGCCTTCTCAATGTCTCCGGGAGATTCTCTCTGGAGGCCCGGGGCTGCTCCGTCCTGTCACCCTGCAGGGGTAACGGATCTCCGTGAATGCGAGACAGAGACTCTGGGGATCTCCTACCTCGCCGGATCCCCTTGTCGCGGGACAGCCGGTTCGACTTGGTGTTGCTCTAGTGCTTCCTTGATGGCGTTAGCCACCAAACGGTCAAGTTCCTCTCTTGTGAGGGCAAGGGGTTGTTCCTCCGATCCTGCCATCGGTGCTCCTTCAGGTGCTTTGCTAGTTTCCCACAGACGACTCCAAATTTGTTCCAGAAAGAGTCGACGATGATGGCCGGGCACTGGAGTTCTGCCCTTGTAGAAGTTGCTGCGGCGGGGAGAAACTTAGGGTTCTGCAAGGTTAACACGAGCGTTAGGGGACACGCCGGTAGGGGTCCGACGGAGTCCACTCCGACGCTTAAGTCAGTGTCCGTCCGAGAAGTAAAGGTAGCGAGAAGTAAAGAATGTGTCTAGAGTGGAGAGAGTGTAACCCTCTTACCGGAGGGGTTGGACTACCTTTTATACTGATGTCGACCGACTAGACGTGCCCCCCGATTGGTGCCATGTCTCCGATACTTAAGTCACACCCCCCTATTTCGGCGGTAGCGGGATATCCTTTGAAACGGTCTGCGCCGTTATCACGCGTCATCCCGTTGCGCCATTTAAGGGTCGTGGAGACCTCTTCTTATGTGGATTCTTATCCGTACCGAGAGGGGGGGGGGCAGTACCTGAGGTCGGTTATTGCGGGGACTCCACCTCCTGAGGTGAGCTCGGGGCCTTTGACGCTATAACTCCCGAGGTGCTCTCGGGGCCTAACCTCCCGGGGTGCTCCCGGGAGGGGTCTTCGGACTACCTTCCCGGGCACGTTTCTTGAGGGGGGCCCTGGGGCCCAGGAAGGGAGGTCGCTTTGGTCATGTCGCGCCCTGCGATTTTCTTCATCCCTCGTGCCGGGCATGGGCTATTGAACCCTATCAATATCCATATTATGAAATGCTACATATGTGTTATTTTTATAAGTTAGCTATTTACAAGTTGTAAGTGAAGTAGCATTGAAGACAATATATCAAATTTATCTGAATCTAAAAAACCTACCTGTTTGTCACTAATATAACTACAACTAGTGTGAATTAATCATGGGATAACTTCACAATATCCTTTGTAGCTTATTTGGGTATATCAAACATATATTTGGTTTTTAAATTCTAATAAGGGTCCAATTAGACCTCAATGAAAGGTAATCACAAACTAATTCGAAATCCCTCTAGGACTTGTCGAGGTTGGTATATCCTACGTCTTGGCTATAACATATAGTTATTCAAGATATCATCGTCCAATTGTTACCAATCACATACTAACATATATCAACAACACTTTTTTTCTTGGGTAAAAATCACAAAGACACAATTTTTTTAACAATGGCAGAAGACGATTCGCTTGCCTCCAGCATCCCTATCAACCTATCTTATGATTAACATAGAGGACATAAATCACAGAAACTATTAGCCCGGATAGTGAGTAGCACATAAGAGAATGTTAGGACACGTAGGAGAATTAGAGGGGCAGATTCTTCAAGCAATCGTTAACACATTCTTTTTTAATTGGTATCTACCTCATTGAGGTGACTAATCCAAGGGTTCACTCTTCCTCACTCTCACATCCACTATGAAAATCTCCTTTGTGGAGGTGAAGAAAGCTCATACAAGCTCACACAAGAAATACAAGGTCAACAAGCAAAACAAATATAAAATCTTATAAGATTTATACAATGATCTCTTTGCTTGTCTTGCTTTCTTCAAGCTTAAAATCGCCCCTTGATATTTGAAAGTATAGCAACACTTGTCTTCAATAACTTATAGAACGGGTGAATAAAGGAAAGGAAGAGCTACAACTTCAACCTGCGTGAAAATCCTATATATTCGTGATCTAGGGTTACCAATCGACTACTCAATCAATTATCACGTTAGATCTAGTCGTTCAACGACTAATTTTTTAACCTTAATCGATTATCCAATCGATTAAGAAGATCTTAATCGATTGCCTAATAGATTTAGCACGTTTCAGTGCTCTCGCGCAACACAACCTTAATCAATTGCCTAATCGATTAAGCACCTTATTGTACTCTTCACAAAATTGCCTTAATCGATCATCTAATCGATTAAGAGCATCCTTGATTGATCACTTGATCAATTAAGGTAGGTTATGTTCTCGCAATAGAAGCTTCCTAATCTATCACCCAATTGATTCAAGCTCTTTTTAATCAACTACCCAATCAATTAAGATGACTTTTGTTGTCACGATAATCCAATACGAATCGATTATCCAATCAATTGATTTTAGGCTAATCGATCACCCAATCAATTGCCCAAACTCTAACTTGCCTAACACAAGTTTGGGTTACTTTGCTTAACTTTCAATCAACCGTGACCTGTTTGGTCTTCTTCACCAAGTGTCCGGTCAACCCTTGATCAACTTGGACTTTTTCTTGCCTAGTTCCCAATTAAGACTTCTCTTACACCAAGTGTTTAGCTCCCTGCTAACCCACCTTGGTTTTCACTAAGTTTCTAACTAGGTCTACCTAGTCCCACTAGGGCTTCCCTTTGCCTAACCACAGTTAGGTTTAGTCTCTCGGTAGATTTCCATCTTGACAACGTGCGATCCTCCCAGATCCATTTGGACTTCACCTAGTTCCCAACTAGGTTTGCTTAGTCCCACTAAGACTTCCCTTTGCCAAACCGTAGTTAGGTCTAGTCTCTCGGTAGATTTCCATTTTGCCAATGTGCGATCCTCCTAGATCCACTGGAACTTCACTTAGTTTTCAACTATGTTTGCCTAGTCCCACTAAGTCTTCCCTTTGCCTAACCACAGTTAGATCTAGTCTCTCGGTAGACTACCACTTTGCCAACGTGCGATCCTCCCAAATCCACTTGGACATCACCTAATTCCTAACTAGGGTTGCCTAGTCCGACTAGGACTTCTCTTTACCTAACCATAGTTAGGTATAGTCTCTTGATAGACTTCAAACTTGCCAACGTGCGATCCTCCCACATCCACTTGGACTTCACCTAATTCTTAATTACGTTTGCCTAGTCCCACTAAGATTTCCCTTTGTCTAATCCTCAAGTTAGGACTTCATCAGTCAAGTCCCCAGTCAACCTTGAGCCACTTGACTTATTCACACATCTTGTCAAACATCAAAACTCTAACTCGAACCCACTCAAGCTGTGTTAAACTAGTCAACCTTGACCCGAGAATGATTGCACCAATAGGAAGACACCCTTTTTTAATGAATCAAAATAGTGGCTTATGTTGATTTATTATCAAAATGACTCCCCATTTCTTATAAAATGACATAATTGTTTTCTACTATAAAGTAAAAATAGCTTATTCCCATTATTATCTCCCTCCTATTGCCCCCCCCCCCCCAAATCGACGTGTTATAGTAGTTACTGACCCATAACTGCTACATAATTGTAGTAGCAATGAATCCATAGCTGCTATATAGTTGTAGTAGCCACAGTATCATAACTACTATAATTGTGCGACAACTTATTTGTAGCAACTATGGTTCCATATCATCTACAACATAAAAACAAATTAAGACTAAAATTGATTAAAGTCTCTGAAAAAAATTTAAACATTAATTTTTTTAGTCTCAACCTATCGTTATGAGTTTCACCCTATAACAAGTTATAGATAGGAACGACAATAGCTTATATTCGGATCAGATTCTATATCCTCTGTGTTAGGACCTTGGCGTTAGGCTAGAGGGGGGGAGGGTTGAATAGCTTTTCTTTGATTTTGTCTACAAGAATGTTAGTTAAAGCACAAAATAATAATAAACAAAATCAATTAACAAAAGAAAGCAATGCTAACTCCCTTGATTTATTTGATATCCGCCTCCAAGAGGTGGTGAATCCAAGGATCCACACCACACAAGCATTCTTCACTATAATCTTCTCCTTGAAAGTGGAGAAACCCTCACAAGATGCTCTCTTCCTCTTTTACAAGATGAGATTTAGAATATGAGGAAGAGAATAGACTTTGGGCACTTAGAATAGGATTTAGCAATCAAGAACCGTAACCTATTCATGCCCCAAAGCCTCATCTTAAATAGAGAGAGTTGTTAAACAGACAACCCATCTCGACATCAGTCGACTGCCCCCAGGAGCAATCGACTGATCCCTCAGCCAACGACTCTTTTTCGAACACACCAGTCGACTGATCTTTCTGTGAACTTTCGCTCGACGATGGCAATCATCCCTTATGTGTCCTTCTTCATGGCAATTATAGCATATGACTTTTCTTGTCCTACTCTTGCTTCTTGAATTTTTCCTACCATGAGATTTGTTAGAAGAAAAACTTTTAAATGCTTTACTCATATTTCTTACCATATACGCCTCTTGATCACAAGGCGCTTGATTCTTGTTGGGATCTCCTGGCACCAAAATACAAAAATACAGCGGAAACAAGATCCCTTGAGCGATCCATGCGAAAGAAAAACTCGTACAAAGTTGATCTACATTTACTTCTAAAAAAGGTATACCTTTGGAGCGTGCCCTTTCGCTTATCCCGCTCGTCCAAGATACGCCAGATCTCTTGCACGTTCATGTGCCCGTGCCTCTATTCATATCCACACGGACATGATCTCTCAACTTCGGGAAGAACTACCTTAGTTGTGTAAGCAACTTGAGGTAGTTCACAAGACCACCAAGAACCCAAAGGAGGGTTTCGGCCAAGAGGGAGAGGAGGAAGAAGAGAGGAAGGGAAGAAAAGAAAAACTCTCTCTTTCAAAATGACTAGACTCTCTTTTATACTCATCCCATGAATATGACATGTCTTTTGCCTCTTTGACTTCCCTTCATTAAAGCCAATAAAGAGTACATCTTTTCATGTGACTCTTCACCTTCTCTTCATCCAATGAAGAGAGACTTTTCTCTTTCCTTCATTAAACACTTTAATGAATTTCCCCATGCAATTTCGACCGGGCCTCTCGGGTTTCCGACCAGGTCTCCCGACCAAGTCTGCCGAGCTCCCGACCCAGTCTGCCGAGCTAGTCACCGAGCTCCTGACCCAGTTTGCCGAGCTCCCGACCCAGCCTGCCGAGCGCCGAGCTCTCGGCCTAGTCTGCCGAGCACCGACCCAGTCCGTCGAGCACCGAGCTCCCGACCAAGTCCCTGAGCTCCCGACCCGAGCTCCCGACCCGAGTCTCCCGAGCTCCTATCCCGAGCTCCCGAACTAGTCTCCCGAGTTCCCAACTCGAGCTCTTGATCAGATCTCCCGATCAGGTCTCCCGAGTTCCCAACTCGGGCTCCCGATCAGACTTCCCGAGTTCCCAACTCGGGCTCCCACTCAGATTTCCTGAAGCTTCATGTCCTTAGTGTGTGACCCAATAGGTTCTCGTGACGCTGGCAATGTGCCTAAACACCTTAGCCAAATAAGCAATGAGCGACATCTAGCAATGCATTATTGCTACCTAAGTAACAAGAAAAGTCGAGATCCGATTAAACCTCCGTGACTATGATAATGTATGACCTTGTCCTTCTATCCTTGATATCTAGATTGACCAATGAGGCATAGACCGTGTCATCCTCGATCAATCTATGTGTTTCTTGATCCCCGAGTAGACTCACTCAAACAAATGAGCTCAATATCTCATATTGACTCATTTGAGCATGGCCATGCGTTTTAGTAGTCCTACTCGATCAAGGGGCCCACAGATATCACTCCCGTCATATGGGAGGGATAGATCCCATCTACATCACTAACATCCCTCCGCATAATTCATTACATACCCAGTGATCGCCTTTATAGTCCACCCTATTACGGGTGATGTTTGACGATACCAAAATGCATAACTCCTTATGTAGGGAACCGTAGTGACTTCAGGTCTAAGGACTATTCATATTAATAGTCACATGAGAAAGTTTATGACACTCATATGACAATCTATGAAACTTTCTCATGGCGGGTCAATTCAGTACACATTCTCTAATGTATACCCATGTGTCAACTTGATATCACATATCTATGACTTGTGAGTTCAAGTCATCAATTGACCTACATGCTAGTCTCCATGCATTAATATTATCCCTGAATATTAATGCTTGACTAGGAATAATTTAGTGTAGTGTTCTCTACATTATTTCACTATCGATTCAACCAATCGATATAATGTAGATAAGAACCTACTACACAAGGACATTATTATACTTAGTTATTTGACACAAATATAGAGTAAGTATAATAACCAAACATGCCTTTTAATGATAGAATATGATACAAAATGTCCCTAGTCAATCATTACATAATTGGCCCTAGGGCTCCTACTAACAATTCTTCCGAATCAGATGAGGAGTATGAGACCTTCTTCTTGTCCTTCTTCTTTTTCCTCTCTTTTTCTACAATAAGAGCTATACTCTTTTCTTTGGTAGACACATTAACTTGTTCATGAAGTTCAAATTCACAAAATAAATCATTAAGCTTTACTAAAGAAAGATCCATAGGGAAAGATTGAAGCACATAACTTACTAGATCCATATTCTAAATTTTCTCACCTATCACATAAAGCTCATTGATGATTTCTTTAAATCTACCGTGCAATTGACTCACAGTTTCATTTGTCTTTATGGTGAGGGATTGAAGTTGAGTAACCAAGAGGTCCTTCTTGGCTCTTCTTGATTCATTTGATCTCTCGTTTAACTCAATGAGCTTTTCCCAAAGCTCTTTGGCGGACTCGAATGGTCCAGCTTTGTTCAATTGCTCCTTTGAAAGGTGTGAGGGTTGTTGTGGCCTTTGTATTTGCTTGCGCCTTCTTCATAATCTCTTTTGACCAATTCATGGTAGGAAGAGGTTCTCCCCTCTCATCCTTTGGCATCTCAAAGCCATCTACAACACTAAACCAATTTTCAATATCATTCATTATGTAGTATTCCATTCTACCTTTCCAATACACAAAGTCATTGTCATCGAAGAATGGAGGTCGTGCGGTACTATAGCCCTCTTGAAACTCCATCTTGATTTTTCGGTTGACAGTGAGTTCTCCCAAAATGAACCTTGCTCTGATACCACTTGTTAGGACCTTGGCGTTAGGCTAGAGGGGGGGGGGTGAATAGCTTTTCTTTGATTTTGTCTACAAGAATGTTAGCTAAAGCATAAAACAATAATAAACAAAATCAATTAACAAAAGAAAGCATTGTTAACTCCCTTGATTTACTTGGTATCCACCTCCAAAAGATGACTAATCCAATGATCCACACCACACAAGAAATCTTCACTATGATCTTCTCCTTGAAGGTGGAGAAACTCTCACAAGATGCTCTCTTCCTCTTTTACAAGATAAGATTTAGAATATGAGGAAGAGAATAGGCTTTGGGCACTTAGAATAGGACTTAGCAATCAAGAACGGTAACCTATTCATGCCCCAAAGCCTCCTCTTAAATAGAGAGAGCTGTTAAACAGACAGCCTAGCTCGACATCAGTCGACTGCCCCTGGGGGCAGTCGACTGATCCCTCAGCCAACAGCTCTTTTTCGAACACACCAGTCGACTGGTCCTTGGACTAGTCGACTAATCTTTCTGTGAACTTTCGCTCGACGCTGGCAGTCGACTGATCCCATTGCCAGTCGACTGCTCAGCTTACAAGTCCACTCAAACTCACTCCGAAGCCCATCCTTCGCGTATGCCTTGAGATCCACTTCCTCGGTTTGTCCCTTGAAGTTCTCTTCCTTGTCTCTCGTCCCTCGGATGCGCACACAAGCCCACGGCTTGCCTCCATGCCATCTTTCGCGTATGCCTTTGAAGTTTACTTCCTCAGCTCGCCCTTAAAGTCCTCTTCCTTGGCTCTTGTCCCTCGGATGTTACACTTCGTTACTCATGTGTAATTCACCAAGTCCTGTATGAGTCAAGTACACATATCAAATTAATATGAAAATTTAACTTAATCATATTGACTCACACATCAAAACCTATGATCAACCCGATCACACTTGGGTCGATTGCACCAACACTCTGTACCCATACCCATCAGGTATCAGATATCCATCCTTATACTTATACCCATTAAAGGAGCAAATATCTTCTATAATAATAAATTTTCTTATGTCTATTCAACTATTATCATTCAACAAAAAAATTAGAATTAACATCATATTAATATATATATATATATATATATATATATATATATATATATATATATATATATATATATATATATATATATATATATATATATATAAAATTGATTAAAAATCTATATAACCTACTTTTAACATCAACAAAAATAGTTAGTGGATTTAATAATTTTTTAAAATATATATACACATTATTTAATCGGATATTCAGGTCGACTATCGAGTATTGATAGTCCCTTCATACTTTTCTCCATTCGGGTTGGATATCGAATTCTTCATCGAATTCGGAGGAAAATGTCATCCCGAGTTGTAGATATATGAATGATATTCAATTTGATATATTATACATCTCATGATTCAACCCGATGTTGGTGCAAAAAGCATCAGACATGAACAGTCAACCTCTGGTGTTTCGATGTTTATCAATATATTATGGTCTGGTCAAAATGATCAAGGGTTAAGACAACACAGGACCTAACGTTTGGTAGGGTAAGCCCATACTTGATCAGTTTGACTGAAGGGTTAGCCAAATAGGTCCTGATGTTTGGCAGAGTGAATAATATCCAGGGTTGGTCAGTTTGACCAAAGGGCTAGCCAAACAGGACCTGATATTTGGCAAAGTTATGAGAACCCAGGGTTGGTTAGTTTGACCAAGGGATAAGCCAAACAGAACTTGATGTTTGGCAAAGAGATTATACTTATTTAGACTGAGCCAAACATGACTTGATGTTTGTTAGAAAGAAATCTTGTCAGGATTAAGATGACTAGAAAAAATGTCCTTATCGAGGCATGAAATCTTGGTGAGTGAAGCTAGGTGGACGAAGTCCTGGTGAGTGAAGATGGGCAAGAAGACCTGGTTCGGGAGACTGAGCATGAAGTTCTGGTTCGGGGAATTGGGCACCGAAGTCTTAGTCTAGGGGATTGAGCATGAAGTCCTGGTCAGGGATCGGACAATGAAGACTTTGCCAAGTGAGGATTACGAACAGAAGTAGAGATGGGTTGAGGATCGGACGTCTCGAGATCCGGGAGTCTCAGAGACTGAGCGCGAAGTCTTGGTCCGGGGGATTGAGCAGAAGACTTTGCTGAGCAGAGATCACAGACAGAAGTAGAGACGGGCCGAGGATCAGACGTCTCGAGATCTGGGTTCTAGGATGCCAAGCAAAAGTCCAACCGAAGGTCCCGGTTGGCAAAAGGTAGCTTCTCCATATTCGAGTAGGTGAAAGACGCGTTCTAAGGAAAGTGGAATAGTAGGCGTCGATTCGACCTAGGATTTCAGTAGAAAGCCAAAAGTCAGAACCAGACAGCTCTGGCTGTCAATCACTAAACAAACATAAAACAAACAAAGCCTAGGAAAAAGCTTCCCAGGCGCCTAAGTAGGGACTTAGATGCTTGAATCCCCGGCACCTGAATCCATCCCAGGCGCCTGGGTTGCAATCTTATCCCCTGTGCTAAGTTCACTCGTTTGGATCAAGTTTGACCACAGTGAGGATCCTGAATGGGCTTTAGGGCGCTTAGGATCATGCTATAAAAGAGACTTCAACCCCTCAGTTCAGATAATCAAGTTTCACATTTGCTTACTCATTCCATGCGAAGAAAAAGTGCTCATACGAAATTCTGCAACCAAGGAGGCTCTAGGAGGAAGTGTGCGATGCTTCAGACTTCCGGATTGGTCGAGATCGTCGACTTGTTTGGTTTACTTTTAGTTACAAGTTGTACTTAACTTTATTTACTTGTGCTTGTAAAATCATACTTTAAGACGAGTTTTCTCTGTCTCCGAAAATTTCAGAAAGGAGAACATTAGTGGACTCACGCCGAGTACATTGGACTTGGACGTACTGACCCTGGGGGGTTGAGAACCAAGTGAATAAATCTCGCGTGTCTACTGTTTGTTGCTTTTACTTTTATTATTCCGTTGTGCTACTAACAACTCTGATATTAAGCGAACGAAGAACGAAGTTCCAATGAAAATTTCAAGTCGATATTCACCCCCTCTATCGATACCACCGATCCTACAATTGGTATCAGAGTAGGTGGCTCTGATCAGACTCATCACCGAAGGAGCAAGAAGGCCAAGAACTGAGGGGGAGTTAAGGGTGAAAGAGGTACAATTTAAATTATGTCTAATTTTAAATTTCATATAATTAATTTTAAATGCAGGGAGAGAGGACACTACAAAAATAAGTGTCCTACTCATTAAATTCGTACGTCACCACTAGCGGCAACGGAGGTATCAACGCCAGGAGTCCGGAGGGACAAAAGCCATATCTAATGTTTTAAGTGCAAAAAGTACGGACATTACAAGAACCAGTGTCCGGACTGGAAAATGGCCTGATCCACAATGTCAGAAAATGCGACGAAGGTAATGGAGGTATGAAAAGTTAATTTTTGCAAAGTTTTTTTTTTTTCAAATTTCTGCAAAGTTAGATAATTTTTATGATAATTTAGATAATTGTGCTGATTTTCTTGTTATGTTAGTGTATTTATATAATAAATTAAATATGTTACATGATAAATTAGCTGATAACAAATCTAAATCAAATATAGATAATATTAATATATTGAATATCAACTCATTGATTTTAATAATAATGCCACAATTTTAGAAATTAATTCTAACATCTTAATTAATAATTCTAAAAATCATTTTACTTATCCTGAAGATAATGTTTATAATCCTGAAGATAATGTTGATAATTCAGATGATAATACTATGACCTTACTTAGTAATCTTAAAAATTATTCTACTTATTTTGAATATAATAATATAATTTTAATTAATAATTCTGAATATAACTCTGAAGATGAAGATGAAGATGAATTTATTAAAATTGAAGCTATAATTAAGAAGGATTACAATAATTCAAATAAAACATAAGTATTAAATAAAATTGAAAACTTAAAAATAAAAGAAACAATAAATGAGTCAGAAATTTTTGAATTAATAAAAATGATGCAATTAAATCCAAAATTAATCACAAACTTAACAACTTAATTCTTAATTAATTCTTAATTAATTCTTAATAACTTAAATCTTAATTTAATTCTTAACAACTTAAATCTTATTTACTTAATTCTTAACAACTTAAATCTTAATTTAATTTTTAACAACTTAAATCTTATTTTCTTAATTCTTAATAAATTCTTAACAACTTAATTCTTAATTAATCTTAACAACTTAAATCTTAATTTAATTCTTAACAACTTAAATCTTAATTTAATTCTTAACAACTTAAATCTTATTTACTTAATTCTTAATTAATTCTTAACAACTTAAATCTTAATTTAATTCTTAACAACTTAAATCTTAATTAAATCTTAAGAACTTAAATCTTAATTAATTCTTAACAACTTAAATCTTAATTAAATCTTAAGAACTTAAATCTTAATTAATTTTTAACAACTTAAATCTTAATCAATTCTTAACAACTTAAATCTTAATTAATTCTTAACAACTTAAATCTTAATTAATTATTAACAATTCAAATTTAATAACAAACTCAATCCTTAATTCAAAATTCAAAATTTATACAAAATCCATGAATTAAATTTCAATTAATTACCTTCAATTATAAAATAAAATAAAATTCTATCCAACTGGAACAATCAATGATAATAAATATGTCAAAGTGGCTTGACATATTCGTGGATTCACACATTCTGTATCAAATCGAGAATTTGATACTTTATTAGAAATCTAATTAAAACGATTTGACTTGATTGATACATGCATAACTGTTATGCTCATGCATCTATTTATATTTTCATATATATCTGTCATGTCATTCATGCTAGCTTACTTTTGTGCTTAACTTAGAATGGCTAGATAGGAAAAAGATAGTTTGACACTTGCCTAACATTGTACCAGGGTGGGGCGAGATGATAGTATGCTAGAGAAGCTTGGTCTAGGAAGTCAGGAAGGGAAAGGAGTACTCGACTTGGTCGACCTAGTTAAGTGGAACTAGCCGAAGATACCTCGCCTCCATGCCATCCTTCACGCATGTCTCGAAGTCCGCGCCCCTCAGCTCATCGTCCCTGCTCTCCATGTCCCTCAGGTGCGCACACAAGCCCGCGACTTGTCTCCATGCCACCCTTCACCGTACCGAGGCCGTCCAGCTAAGCCAATATGTGTAATCTGCACATCCTGCACACTCACATACACATATCAAATACACAAGGGTAAACCTAACTTAAACCCTTTGCCCAAACATCTGTTGATGCAGTCTGGCCCGGTTGTTATTTTGGTGTTTGACAATGATTTAAGTTTGGTTGAATGAAATTCGGGTTAAGTCCAGGTGGTGGAAATCCCGGTGAGTGAAGTCGGGTCCTGGTGAGTGAAGCCAGGCAGTGGAAATCCTGGTGAGTGAAGCCGGGTCATAGTGAGTGAAGCTAGGTTAAAATCCCGGTGAGTGAAGCCGGGTCCTGGTGAGTGAAGCCAGGTGATTGAAATCCTAGTGAGTGAAGCCGGGTCCTGGTGAGTGAAGCCAGGTGATTGAAATTCTAGTGAGTGCCGCTAGGTTGAAATCCTAGTGAGTGAAGCCGGGTCCCGGTGAGTGAAGCCGGGTGACTGAAATCCTAGTGAGTGAAGCTAGGTTGAAATCCCAGTGAGTGAAGCCAGGTGACTGAAATCCTGATGAGTGGAGCCAGGTCCTAGCTTGGAGGGCTAGGTTGAAGTCCCAGTGAGTGAAGCTGGGCATGGCACGAGTCAGAGAAGGGTTGGAGGCTTGTTCTCGTGACTTAGAGTGCATTTGGGCTTGCCTGGATCGGTCTGGTGACCGATCAGGGAAGTTGGCACGGTGCTCCTTCGTGGATCGGTCTGGTGACCGATCCAGCGATGACTGATCGGTCTGGTGACCGATCAGGGAGTATGCATTTCACCCATTGTTTTGCTCCTGATCGGTCTGGTGACCGATCAGGGAGCAAAACAGTGAGGTTGAGTTCCCTTGCTGATATACTCCTGATCGGTCTGGTGACCGATCAGGATTACTGTGCAGATCGTTCTGGAGAACGATCCAGCTTCGCGAGTTCCTCACTAAGATCGATCAGGATGGAGCCTGATCGGTCTGGGCATGATCTGATAGGTCGGGTGACCGATCAGAAAGCCTCTTGATCGGTTAGGTGACCGATCAGGAGGTTTGGATTGTGGAGTTCAGAAATCACCCTATAATGGGGTGGATCGTTTCGGTGATCGATCCACAACCTGGGATCGATCTGGTGATCGATCCAGGAGATTCCCAAAGAAGTCACGATTTCTGATTGAGCGTTGGGGATCGATCAGGACGGAGCCTGATCGGTCTGGACCCAGCCTGATCGGTCTGGTGACCGATCAGGAGGCTCTCTGATCGGTCAGGTGACTGATCACTTTAATTCAAATACGCTGTCAAAAGTCTATTTTCACTGCCGATTCTCTGCTACTTGCTGATTTCTTTTTGATATGCATTGCTAAGCCTCTGATGGAGTGTGCAGGTGATAGCAGGTGATTCAAACACTCAAGGAGGGTCAATGGGAGGCTTTCCTTGGAGCAGGTTTGGATCTATTATGTTTTCAGGTCTCAACGTCTGGCGCAACTGGCAACTGACGAAGGCGCGGCTGGCAACTGGCGGAGGCTCAGCTGGAGGAGTGTCCAGTGGACTGAGTGCTCAGAGAGGTCAGTGGGTCAGGGTGTGAGTCAGTGGTGCTGATGGAGTTGGCGACGTTGAGCTGGAGCTTAAGAGACAAAGCTGGATGCAGAGGAGCGGGGGCGAACAAGACAGAAACTTGGGAAGTTTGGCTGGGCTGTGTTCGTGCTCTCTGTTGCTTTGTGCTTAAGCAATCTTGTTGCATTCCTGTGAGAGCTTTGTGAGTGTTCCTTCTTGTGTGATCTCCTGTACTCAAGTTCTATCATCTGTGAGATCTGTGGAGAGGTTTCTCCACCGAGAAGGAGGCTCTATCTTATCCGGGTTTACCGGGGCTTGATCTGTCGACGATCAAGGGATCACCCACCTTACGGGCACGCCAAGGAGTAGGGGCAAGTTATCCCCGAACCTTGTATATCGAGGTGTTAGCGTCGGTTTGCTTTCCTTTGCTTTGGGTTGTTGTTTTTAGTTTTCTGTTTCTGCATTTGCTTCCGCTGCCTAACTCTGAAGTGCAGAATAGTTTTGAAAAGCTCAAAAGTTTTGTGTCCGACTAGATTCACCCCCCCTCTCTAGCCATCCTGTTTCCAACAACATCAATACTCATGGTCACTCCAGACTAGAGATTGCCTCGTCACATTCTATACTAGTTAGACCAGAGTTTCTCAAAGAGTAAATTAAAAGTATTATTTCTTTAAAAGGCTTTGTCTAAGGAACGGGTTGTTAATCCAATAAGGCTAAGGCCAAAGAAGACCTCTGAGCCTCGCCAAGACCTGGAAGTCAATTATTGAAATTTACTTTTAAGTTACTAATTGTTAAACTTGAATCTAACTCAAGGTCAAGCCATCTATACAATTAAATTGAGAAAATTATTCAAGCATCTCACAACACCCATAAGGTAACCATGCTTGTTTGTACTACGACACTTAGAATGGGTGAGATGATAAGGACTAATTAATTGATAAATATTTTTAAAATGTATTCAACAATCCTTAGAATATTTTCTTAAAAACTATTTTCAAAATATATAATGATTAAACATAATAATGTTTAATGAATTTCATGCATGACTGAGTGTACCTATAAATATATTTCAAAATTATATAAATTTTCAAAAGTTGTTTGACCTACAATTAGACATAAATCCTTTAGGTCAACACTAAAGTCCCTTAAGATACTTAGGTTGAGTTCCTTGTAGTTAACATGGATAGCCGGAAGGTGTCAGGTTCAGGGGAAGGCTATCTTTTTACCATTTTTTTTAACAATTCTTTTGATTTTTTAAATTATTCTTCTTGAAAATTTATCACATTCAAAATGGTTATTGGTTAAAAAAAATTATCATTTCTCTCAAAATACTTTTCGAAAAAATGTTCTTCTAAAATTTATTAAGTCCTTCAAAATATTTTTCAAAAAATACTTCTTCAAAAATAATTTTTCAAAATATGATTTAAGTGCCCTTATGATTAGGATAAACTCTAAAGGCACATAGAAAATTTTTCTTATGATCTACAAGGATTCCTAAGATTGTGTCAGGCTTAGGGGGAGTCCCAATCAAAAGAAATTTATATACTTCACTTTCTAATTACTTTAAATTTAAAAAAAAATTCTTTTTATTTGAATCAAACCATAAGACTGAGTGGAAGATCAATTGTTATCAACAAGCTTTCTAGGACTATGTCATGTTTAGAAGGAGTTTAAATTAAAAGAACTATTAAAAATTTCAAAAATATTATACTTTCAAAAACCACTATCATTTCAAAAACACTCTATTCTTAAAAATTCAATATTATCATTTTCCAAAATATGTTTTAAAAAACTTTTTCCATCTTTTTAAACCATTTTGAAAAACTTTTGCATTTTTTTTGAACATCATTGAAAATCCTTAAAAAGTTACTTGAGTTTGGAAAAAACACCAAGACCCATAGGAAAATTTTGGAGTTAACAAGGTTTCCTAGGATTGTGTCAGATTGGGGAGGAAACCAAATCAAGAAATTTATTATTCATCAAAAATTTAAAATGTATATTGAAAATACTTAATTTTGATTAAAAAATCCCTAAGACACATAGAAATTTTCTTGTAGTCAATAAGATTCCTAGGATTGTGTCAGATTTAGGGAAGTTTAAATTAATAAAGTAAATCTTATTTTTTTTTCAAATTCTTTTCAAGTACTTAGTGTCTTTTAGAATATTTTCTGAAAAAAGTACTTTGTTTTTGAAAAAAAGAAAAGGGAGATTTTTGAAAATCATGTTTTTTTCATAAATCTTAAATATTTTCAAAAATTCCTTTCACATTCATATATTTTGGTGTATATTTTTAAAATCCTTGTATTTCTTTTTGATGTCTGTCAAAGGGGGAGAGAGTACCTTATGTTAGATTTTTTTCGTTTTCTCCCAAGTTTTGACCTAGAACCCTTAGACTAAACCTAACTTAAGATTATTGTCAAACATAAAAAAGGGGGAGATTGTTGGTGCAAAAAGTATCGGACATGAACAGTAATCCTCTGGTGTTTCGATGTTTGACAATATACTATAGTCTGGTTAAAATGATCAAAGGTTAAGCCAAAAAGGACCTGATATTTGGTAGGGTAAACCCATGCTTTATCAGTTTGACCGAAGGGTTAGCCAAACATGACCTGATATTTAGCAGAGTGAATAGTACCTAGGGTTGGTCAGTTTGTCCAAAGGGCTAGCCAAATAGGACATGATGTTTAGCAAAGTTATGAGAACCCAGGGTTAGTCAGTTTGACCAAGGGATAAGCCAAACCGGACTTGATGTTTAGCAAAGGGATTATACTTATTTAGCCTGAGCCAAACAAGACTTGATGTTTGGCAGAAAGAAGTCTAGTTAGGATTAAGATGACTAGCAAAGAAGTCCTTATCAAGGCACGAAATCCTGATGAGTGAAGCTGGGTCCTAGTGAGTGAAGCTAGGTGGACGAAGTCCTAGTGAGTGAAGCTGGGAAAGAAGACTTGGTCCGGGGGACTGAGCACGAAGTCCTGGTTCGAGGAATTGGGTACCGAAGTCTTAGTCCAAGGGACTGAGTATGAAGTCCTGGTCGGGGATCGGGCAACAAAGACTTTGCCAAGCGAGAACTATGGACAGAAGTAGAGACGGGTCAAAGATCGGACGTCTCGGGGAGTCTCGGAGGTTGAGCACGAAGTCTTGGTCCGGGGGACCAAGCAGAAGACTTTGCTGAGCGGGGATCGTGGACAGAAGTAGAGACGGGTCGAGGATCATGTTAGGATGTATACTAAAAGCCTAACTTTTGTATGAACATCTATATTTTGGAATAAGAATCACATGGTCATTGTTTGCATTTTATATTTGTTATATATGCTATTGTCCTTTACTTTACATTGTAGATAACATGATGTATGGTGCCACACAGAAAATCATATTATTAGTTCCTTGTAAAGTATAAGTAGTGGCTCACAACCAAGATGGAGTTGGACAAATTATTGGAATGGTTGTAGTGTAATTTGGTATTAGTCTATCTTGACTATAGAATTACACTAGTACACTTTATGTGTATTGAGCAGGGCCGATTAGAGGTGATTTGATTTATACTGACTATATAATCGAATCAGACCTCAGATATTATGATGTACATGCTCTTAATCTCGATATAATAACGGGCATATGTACTTAATATCTATTTCTTTGATTTACCAATGAGCGAGATTTATTTATTAAATCAATAGGTAAATTATGAAATAATATTATTTACATGGTGTACCGTTGATTATAGAAGAAAACCATGTCCTAATGCGTTAGGATGATGATGTCCCCTTGAGGAGCTTATAAAGTTCATCATGTAAATCCTACAGGTGGACTTGGTCCGACATGATGATAAAGTTGAGTGGTACTACTCATGGAGTTAGATATTAATTAATTAAATTGTCAGTAATTTAATTAATTAATGGACATGTGATATCTTAAACACGGGGAGATTATGTACACATAATATGGTGGAGCCCATATTTAATTATGGGGTTGGTCCGGTAGTTCAATGATAATCCATTAGTGGAGCGGATTATCATTAATGGGTCGGGCTTAGGATTCATTAGGAGACCAAAACCAACTCCTCCTCATGGTCCCTATTGTAGCCTATAAATAACTCATGAGTCATGAGACCAAGACATAACAATTAGCTCTAAGCCTCTCTTTTCTCTCCCTCTCATCTTCTCTCTCCTAGGGTTGGGCGGCGCACACAAGGAGGCAAGAAGGGCTCACGGTGAGGATTGGAAGAAGGAGGAGTTCTTTCTTCACCTCTTCCCTTCTTCTCCTCTTCTCTAAGGGGCGTGCGACATCAACTAGGGTGGGAGAGAATTCGGCGCATCCTTAAACCAAGAAGAAGACTTCTTCTTCTTTTGGTTGGCGCCGCAAGCAAGAAGAGGGGGTAGAGGAGTGGTCGGCTAGGGTTGGTGAAGAAGAGAAGTTCTTTCATCATCATCTTCTTCTTCCTTCTTTCTCTCCTTAGGGCCGGTGCAAGAAGGAATTCTTCCTTGTTTGGTGGTCGGCGCAAGTAAGGAAGAAGGAGCTCTTCCTCTTTTGGTGGTTGGCGCAAGCACAAGGAAGAAGAAGGTGGTCTTTGGTGGCTTCGTTTCTTGGAAGATCGTCGCTCACACGATGTCCAAGAAGAGGATAGGAATACAATATAAGATCAAGAGGTAAAACAAGAGGTATAACTTGTTTTCTTGTTCTAGTTTTATTGTATGTTGCTTATTTAATTGGACCCTGAAGATAAACACAAAAATCGGCGATCTAATTCGTCATCTATTCCGTGGCTATTTGATTAAGGAGGTTGAATTGCTTGAACAATAAGTTTGTTCAAGCGATCACTCAATCGAATAGTACAATGATGAAAACGGTTGTTCGGAAAGGTTCTTTCCATCCAGATTATTTCTAATCAATAGAAAATTTTAATCTGAGGATATGGAGAGAATCACATCGGAACAGGAAGAAACCAACAATTGGTATTAGAGCAAATGGTTTCCAGTTTTGTGTGTTTTGGGTTTGGTTACTTTCATGCATGTCATATATAATTTATGCCGGCTAATAGTTGGATGTACATGAGGATAACTCTTTGGTTGCAAGCATAAGATCCAACTATTATGGCTAATGTGATTGTGTGTGTGATTGTAATATTTTATTTGAATCCTCGAGATCGACGAGGCTTTAGTATTTAATTATGTAATTAAATACGACAAGTGTTAGCCGCTTATTTTAATTTATTTCGATCTAGATTTCATGTACACTCCTTTGTGGAGTATAAGATCAAAGAATGTAAATTAAAATATTTTTTATTCTCGGCTCGGGGCTTCTTCTTGCTTGCACATGGTGAAGGAAGATGGAGACGAGGTGACGACACGACTGGAGGCGTATTGGAGAACAAAAGCCATAATAGTTGAAAAATTAGTTTTTCATATTTATTGCTTATTGTTTGATATGCTTGTTGTGCGTGCTTGGAAAATTCCTCAATTTTAAATTACTAAGTGGGAGAGGGAATCTTTGAGTTCCGTGGCCTCCATTACCAATTTGATAAGTGATGCAAACAAACTTGTGTGTTGGCTTTGAGAGCCTTCCTCCACATCGGATGAGTTGTATCGCGGATCACTAGATCAAATATAATTATAGAAAATTATTTAGGAGCGTGTGATCTTCTCCATCGGAAAGGACATAATCCTAGATAATTGCCTTAGTATCGTGTAATGGTGTACACTTAGATGCAAATAATAGTATCCTCCCTATCAGAGTCACTGCTATTATTTGTATGACCGAAGATAAACCAACTATTAATTTTATTTGTCAAAAAATAAGGTTGACAAGATAATAAAATTAATGGATAAAACCTCCTCTTATAAATGTTTGAATTTGTATACGTCTAAACTATCGTGGCATACAAAATTCACGGTGTTTTGAGGTGTTGGTGTTTTTAAAATTTTATTGTTTAAGGGGTCAATATTATTTTAAAAACTAATATTTTGACCATTGTGATTCTTAGGATTTTTCAAAATGGCTTTCAACCCACTTGCTATGATTTTAAAAGAAAATAAACTTACTGGTCCCAATTACATAGATTGGAAAAGGAACCTGGATATTGTCTTGACTGCTGAGGAGTATAAATTTGTACTCTTTGAGATCTATCCTAAAAAGCCCAGTGAGAATTCTAGCGAAGAGGAGAAGGAACTTTATAAGAAATGGGTGAAGGTAGACGAGATGACGCGGTGTTACATTTTGGCTTCTATGTCAAATGTGCTATAATATCAACATCAGGCCTTCGCTATTGCTTATGACATGATGTTTAATCTCAAGGAACTCTTCGGACACCAGAATCGGGCTGCCAGGCAAGAGGCAATGAGGAACTTGATGACGACCACCATGATTGAGGGGACACCCGTGAGGGATCATGTTCTCAAAATGATGGCTCATTTGAATGAGATGGAAGTCCTTGGAGTGGAGATCGATGGGGAAACCCAGGTCGATATCATTCTCCAGTCACTACCTAGGAGTTTTGAGCAGTTTTGCCTGAACTATAATATAAACAGAAGGTCATATTCGTTGGCGGAGCTTATGACAGAACTCTAGGCAGATGAGGGGTTATTTCGTCAAAATGCTCAAGCTTATGTTGCTAAAAAAAGTTTCTGAAGACGAAATGCAAGAAGAAGAAGAAACAAGGTTTGACAAAGAGAGCGGATGGATCTCAAGGACCTCAGGCTGGAGTGAAGAAGCCGAAAGGTAAGTGCTTCACATGCAAGCAAACTGGACATTGGAAGGTGGACTGCCCCCGCCGAAAGGATAACAATAAAGCTATATCTTTTTCATTAGTTGTTGAAATATATTTAGCGATGTTATCTACCAATACCTGGTGTGTAGATAGAGAGCCACTGATCATGTCTGTAATTTTTTGCAAGGGTTCCAAGAAACCAGACGACTACATGAGGGCAAGATTACTGTCTACATGGGCAATGCTACGGAGGTGGCGACTATTGCAGTGGGAGATGTCTATTTATCATTTGCTAAAAATAAATGTTTGGTTTTGAGAAATTATCTTTACGTACCTTCATTTAGAAAGAATTTAATTTCAGTTTCTAAATTATTTTTGGATGGATATTCTATTTCTTTTAATGACAATGTTGTTATCAAAAGGAATAGAGAGATTATCTGTTCTGGTACGTTGGTTGACAATTTATATACTCTTCATCCAATTTCTCCCACGATGCAAATAGAAATTAATAACTCTCCGTCTAATCATAATAAAAGAAAAGAACCTTCGAAAATGAACCAAACGTATCTTTGGCATCTAAGGTTAAGTCATATTAACTTGAGTAGAATTCAAAGGTTGATAGTTGATGTGTTAGGATGTATACTAAAAGCCTTGCCTTTTCTGTATGGACATCCATATTTTGAAAGAGAATCACAACAACACAGTTGCATGTTTAAATTAGTATATGCATAATAGTCTCATACTCTACATTGTAGATAACATGGTGTGTGGTAACACACAGAAGATTATGTTATCAGTCCCTTGCATAGTATAAGTAGAGGCTCACAACCGAGATGGAGTTGGACAAACCATCGGGATGGTTGTAGTGTAATTAGGTGTGGTTTGTCTTGACCATAGAATTACACTAGTGTGCTTTGTGTGCATTGAGCATAACTAAAATAGAGGTCATCCAATTTGTATTGACTTCATAATTGGATTGGACCTTGGATTATTATGGAGTGCAATATCTAAATCCCGATATAATAATGGACATGTGTAGTTAGTATTTTATTTCTTTGATTTACCAATGGGCGAGATTTATTCTGCTAAATTGATAGGCTCAGTAAGTTGGGAAATAGTATTAATTACATGGTGTGCCATTGATTATTGACAAAATTTGTGTCCTGGTGAGTCGGGATGATGATGCCCCCTTGATGAGCTCATAAGGTTCATCATGTTAAACCCTGTAGGTGAGTTTGATCCAACATGATGATAAGGATGAGTGGTACTAGTCAAGGAATTAGAGGTTGATTAATTAAAATTGTCAGTAATTTAAATTAATCGACGGACATTCGATATCTTAAACACTGGGAGATGGATATACTCATAATAGGTGGAGCCCATATGAAAATATAGTGGTTGGTGAGAAAGTTCAATGGAGATCCTTTAGTGGAATGAATCTTCATTAATGGATCGGATTTGGATCTATTAGTGGGCCAAGACCCAACTCCTCCTCTTGGCCCCTACCTTAGCCCTATATATATCCCATGGAATCAAGAATCCAGGGCTAATCCAATTGATCATCTAACCCAAGGCTTTTCTCCTCTTCCCTCTCTCCCTTCTCTCTCCTAGGTCACGGCAAAGGAGAAGGAGTTCATCTCCTTCTCCCTTTCTTCTTCTTCCCTCAACCTCACGGTGGGTGGCTACTGCTAGACAAAGGGGGACCTCTCTTCTCCCTTTTGTGGTGTGCGGCGAGGAAGAAGTGGTGGCAGGCGACTGGTAGGCGGCGAGGATAAGGGTGTGGCTGGCGGCACCTCAAGCTAGGGAAAGGAGGTGTTCATAGCCAGTTTTGGGTCAAGAAGGAGGCCTTTCCTCTCCTTCATCTTCCTCCTTAGAGCATCCTTGTGGTCAGCGCATTTGGTGACCTTGGAAGGCCGACGACCCAAGGAAAGGGAGGAGACAAGTGGCCGACGCAAACCCTAATTGATAGGGTTTGTTGGTGCAAGCTAGAAGGAAGAAGAAAGGTGATTTTGGAGCGCCTTGGTGATTCTGGATCCTGCTAGCTCGTCGTCCACACGACGTCCAAGAGAGAAGGGACATAAGGTAGAAGACTACGAGGTAAAAGAAGGTATACATTTCTTCCTTGGCTCCTTTTGTATCGTCATTTTATGTGATGTTTTGATTAATTATCTTGTTTAATTAATTGCTTAATTAATGGTTGATAATTAATCATTGGACCTCGATAATAAACACAAAAATCGACGATCCACTCGTCATCTTTTTCGTGGTCGATCGGTTAGGTGAATTACAAGGTTCGATCTTTGATATTGTCCAGGTTGTAATTCGAATCGATCGATACGATGACGAGATGGTTGTTTGGGAGACGGATCTCCATTCGGATTAATTTTTAATCCGTAGACATGGAGAGGTTTCTCAAGGACGATCAAGTATTCACTTAGGAAACCCGCCAAGCCATACCCATCATGATGGACCTTTGGGTTCATTTGTAGTGGAGGACTTCCCAACCTGCGAATCTTGCTTAGAAGGTAAAATAACCAAGAGGCCTTTTAAGGCCAAGGGGTATAGAGCCAAAGATATTGATGCAGTCTGACCCTGATTGTTGTTTTGGTGTTGACACCGATTTAAGTTTTGATTTAAGTCTGGTTAAACGAATGGGGATTAAGTTGTTGGGTTTGGGTGCATGTTGACATGGATGCGGGTTCGTAATTTTAAAATTAATTACGTGCAGCGGAAGGTTTAGTATAAATAATTTCTCTAAATCATTTAACCACACATCTAAGCATGCAATTTTTTCTTGTGTAGACATGATCATATATTTAAAATTTTTGCAGAAACGTAAACTAATTTACATATTACCTCGCGTAACTCAAAGGAAGGGACGAGATCCAACCGTAAGCGTCCCTTGGAAGCTCCACCTCTATTCGCGTCCACGCCGAGTATCTTCGGGATGACTTCGCAAAGCCACGAGTTTCGTGTTCTCGAGAACTACTAGATTCTCCGAGAACGCGACGAGAAAAACCAAGAGAGAAGTTGGAAGACTAACCACAAAAGGATGGCCGGCTGGTGCTCCTTCTTGGGGCTGGTTGGCGCACGGCAAGAAGGGGAGAAGAGAAGGAGAGAAAGAAAGGGAGAGAGCCTATGCCTTCATCTCTATGATTCACACTCAAGCCTTGCCTTGGGTCCTTTATATAGTGACCTCTCAACCATCAAGCCTCTCAAATATGGAATAACTTATTCCATCATGCCAAGTTTGATTTTATATCATGGTTAAAATCATAGTTTAATTCATGATAAAAATCTTCTCTCCTATGGAATAAATTTCCTTATCATGGTAAATCAATCCATGATTGATTTTATAAAATAAACTAATCCATGGTTCATTTTAATTTCCATGAAAAATAAACCAAACCTTGGTTTATTATATAAAAATTTATATCATCCATAATTTTATAAAACAAACCACACTTGGTTTATTTTATAAATTGAACCAAAAACTTGGTTCTCTCCCTTTGTTGTGGCCGGCCAAGCAAAGAGGATGGAGGCCCTCTTTGGCCGACCCATCCAAGCCAAGCCCTAATGAATTAAACATATTTAATTCATCTATTAAGTCTTCAAAAGACTTAGCCATTTTACGCTTCCGATGCGTCTCTGAAAAATTCAGATTCGACTTATCGTTTGGCTCAACCAAACTTAATCTCTCTTGATTGGAAAATCCAATTTTCAACTCGTTTTAAATCCCTCGGATTACTCGTAGTGCGTGTGACTAAATAGACTTTCGATTTATGTTGGCCGTCTATAATTAATCAATTAATTATAGAACGATCATGAGTGGCACTAGTAGTACATCATGATCCCCAATTAATCGAAAGATCAACAGTTGACCTCAGAAATAATTCTGAAACCCTTCAGCAGCTATAATGAATCGTGCCCCATTCCCTTCACTATCTTATACCCACTTGGTTCAGGACAAGGTCAATGTGTGTCAGTCCCCACTAGGCTGACTACGTCACACCTAGCTCAAATAACGTTTTCTCGTCCTACAGATTCTAATTACTCTCATGTATTTAAGAGATTCATACTCTGAACATGTCATGCTCTGGCCAGAGGCTTCGAGTAACAATCCGACGATAGGCCTCGGGTATACATCTCCTCGCAATGAGTGGTGAATCCTTTGTAGGTTGTTCAAACATCTTCGGGCACTTTGGCTTATACCCAATCATCCTGGGTCCACACCTCCTTGGAGATGCTTGCTTAAGATGTCAAAGTATAAGTCTCCATGACCAAGATGACTTGAACACCGCAAGTCAAAGGAACATCGCACTTAAGCTACAGTAAGAACTTCACTGACATATCTATATGTAGACTACCATATGAAGTTTTACAACCAGTCACTCCAATGAACTAGTTCCCTTAACTAGCATTCATGTTTATCTCCGGACATCTCAATGTCACCAGCCAGTGTGAATCAGCTGATTAGAGAATAACCCATGCTAGTCTCAACAGAATTGATAGTGTCCGTATTTATCAATTCATTGACTAGGGACAATTTCAATACTTCACAATTGCACATGTAGAGATAATCACTAGTTGTGAATTCATCACAAATTCTCTCATGCTGTGAATTGTATTGCGGACATTCAGTAAATGAGTTTAAGATCTCAATCAAATACACAAACATGTATACTGAAATAGTGAATATTCATTTATTAAAATAAATGATTACAATCATAAGGCGATTGCCTTAGGACACTTCTCTCATATCACTAACATAAGTCCTAGTCGCGGACTGGGCACGAAATCCTAGCTTGGAGGGCTAGGTGAGAAAAGTCCTAACTTGGAGTGTTAGGCATGGAAAAGTCCTAGCTTAGAGGGCTTGATGAAAAGTCCTAACTTGGAGGGTTGGATGAAAAGTCCTAGCTTGGAGGGCTAGGTGAAAAGTCCTAACTTGGAGGGTTAGGTGAAAAGTCCCAACTTGGAGGGTTAGGTGAAAAGTCCCAACTTGGAGGGTTAGGTGAAAAGTCCTAGCATGGAGGGCTAGGTGAAAAGCCCTAGCTTGGAGGGCTAGGTGAAAAGTCCTAACTTGGAGGGTTGGGTGAAAAGTCCTAGCCTGGAGGGCTAGGTTAATGAAATCCCGGCTTGGAGGGCCTGGTCCTAGCCTGGAGGGCTAGGTTAATGAAATCCCGGCTTGGAGGGCCAAGTCCTAGCTTGGAGGGCTAGGTTGATGAAATCCTGGCTTGGAGGGTCAGGTCCTAGCTTGGAGGGCTAGGTTGGATGAAATCCTAGCTTAGAGGGTTAGGTTGGAGTCCCTGGATCGGTCTGGTGACCGATCAGGAAAGTTGGCACGGTGCTCCTTCATGGATCGGTCTGGTGACCGATCCAGTGATGACTGATTGGTGTGGTGACCGATCAGGGAACACACAGTGAGGTTGTGAACCTACTGCTCGGCTCCTGATCGGTCTGGTGACTGATCAGGGAGCACGCAGTTCACTCACTGCTTTGCTCCTGATCTGTCTGGTGACCGATCAGGGAGCTCACAGTGAGTTGAGTTCCCCTGCCGCTCTGCTCCTGATCGGTCCAGTGACCGATCAGGGAGCTTCCAGTAGGTTTTGAGAACCTTACTGATCTGCTCCTGATCGGTCTGGTGATCGATCTGGAACACTGTTCAGACCGTTCTGGTGAACGATCAAGCGTCACGGACTCCGTCTTACAACCGATCAGGATGGAGCCTGATCGGTCAGGTCACTCCTGATCGGTCTGGTGACCGATCAGGTCACTGCCTGATCGGTCTGGTGACCGATCAGGTCACTGCCTGATCGGTCTGGTGACCAATCAGGCCTATGTAGCCACGAAAGATGGGAGTCCCAGCAAAGCTGTGGATCGGTCTAGTGACCGATCCACGAGCCCTGGATCGGTCCGGTGACCGATCACTTTAATTTAAAATGCACTGTCAGACGCTCTGATCACGTCTGAACATATCTGATTCTCTGCGCTTAATCTCTGATACTTGATTCTCTGCTTGATATGCTGTGCTATTGCTCTGATTAAGTGTGCAGGTGACAGGGATGGAGTCAAACCTCAAGGAGAGTCAATGGAAGCCTTTCCTTGGAGCAGGTTTGTCCATTTGCCATCTCAGGTTGCAACGGCTGGAGCTGCTGACTGAAGCTGCTCACTGGAGCTTGGCTGAGGGAAGCTCAGGGAGTCCAGGGAGAGCTCAATGGTAGCTGGCTGTGGCAGGTGAGTAGTGATAAGTACCATTTTTGTGATTATTTTAGATGTTAAAATCCATGTTTGACCTATGTTTTTATTGCTTATTTGTGATTTTACCCTAGGTTTTAGGATTTCCTATAAATTTGGACTTAATTATAAATTTACACATTTTTTGGATTATTTGGCCACTAATTTTCTGATATATTTTTGTAGGCACGAAAGGATCCTAGACCTAGGGCACACTGGGTTAAACCTGAGTCGGATGTGAACCGGATCGAATTATCAAGCCTACGATTAATCCGGGCCGTCCGATTCAAGAGCGGCTAGATCTGAGCCATCCGGGACGATCTGAAGCAATCCGAGCTAGGGTTAGGGTTGATCAAGCTCTATGATCAAGATCTGAAGGTTTCATCCCAATCGGAGCTAAATCAACCGTTGGATCAAGCAAGGAGGGCTCTAGAGCGTCCATTCACAGATAGAGTTGATCTGAATCATCCGTTGTATATCTGGAGGATCCGAGCTACCACAAGGCAGATCCTGACCCCAGATCATCATCATTAAAGTTTGGCTTCAATCAGAGCAAGATCTATCGTTGGATCTCCTCCAATTAATCTGAGCCATCCATTTGTTCCTATTTAATCAAAACGCAGCAGCTCCTTCTCCTTTGTCGCGTCTCCGCCGCAAGCAGTCATCTTCTTCATGTTCTTCACTGTTTTAGCTAGATTTCTCCAATCCAAAGGGGCGCGACCCTTCAATCCTTCTACTAGATCAATTGCTAGGCTGTTGGGAAGGCTCTCGGTGAAATTCTAGCTCCGAATTGGCCAAAACAGAGTTGTTGTGAGGTTTCCGCAGCTCTGAATTTTATTGCTTCAATCTCAGTTTTGCTCCATCCTTCCTCCACCCGAGCAGTTCAGAGGGGTTCCCTGGAGTGCATTGGTTCATCCCCACACCATCTGCGCACTTGGACAATGCCAGATTAAGGAAATCGATTGGAATTCAGATTGGTTCAGAGTGAGAGCTAGATTTGAATTGTTGAGCTGTTCTTCAATGGTTTTTTGAGCTTGCGGGTTCGAGGCTCAGTCTTGCTTGACGACCAAGAAGCTTTTGAGCTGAGGGAAGATTGAAGATTAGTTTTCTTTAGTTAATTTCGTTTGTAGCTGTAATTTTCAGTTCTGCACATGTTTCGTTTCTGTTCTTGGTTTCAGAATTAGTTAACTTCGATTCCTATTTGTTTCTGCTTAATTAGGGTTCAAATCTTCAAGTTTGATAGTTAGGGAATGTTTGTAGTGGATAATCGCTTTTAATTCTAGTTTAGTTGTAGTTTAATCCTTGCGTATCAGCTGTGCCCCTGTTTTTCAGCAGCGTATCAGCTTTTCTTGTTCCCTGTTCTGCGTATCAAATTAAATCAGCTACTCATCTTCCATTTTCTGAATTGTTCAGTGGTAATTAGGTTTTAGTAATTAGTAGGCAGTTATAGTGATCAATTGCAATTAGTTCAATTTGTTTCATAGCTAAGTTTCATTTCTGAAATTCTATTTGCTGTTGCGTATCAGCTTGAAGCTTGCGTGCCAACTTTCATTTCTGCAATTTAAGTTTCCAAATTATGTCAGTTTCGGTTTTTCAGTCTTGAATTCCATATCAAGTCCGTTCTAGCTTTTGAGAATCTTTTCTTATTTGGGATTACTGCACTCGACATAAGTTTGCATTTGCTTTGAGCTAAACTTCTGCATTCGGATCAACTTCTGCACAACTGTATATCTGCATCCTCCACTTTATTTGCTGCATCATACAATTTTCTTCCTGCATTTCTGATTGCAGATCATCAAGAGGATTCATAGTTAGTGAACTATTGCATCAGATTTCAATTTGATCTAATCATTTCCTTTCCTTGCGTATCAATCCAGTGTATGAAGTTTCAAAATCAATTCTGAATTTCTCATCAGTAAACCTAACCTCTCTGAACCATTTCTGAACTTTAGAGGTGTATACTTGATCTTAGTTGTGTATTGGTTCCGGAATTCAATCAGATTTTGCAATTCTGAATGCAGTTCTGAACTTCCACAATCAATTCTGCAGCCAACTTACTGCAATTCTACAGCCAACTTCCTGCAATTCTGCAGCCAAGTTCTTTCAATTCTGCCATCCAATTTCAATCTCTGAAATCCATCAAATATCTCTCAAGTATCAGTTCTGAAATTGTGTATCAAGAGAGCATTGTATGCTGGATTTTTTCCTCTGCATTGCATTTTGGAAATTCTGCAATTGCTGAATTCTATTGGTGTAGCTTGTGAAGTTTGTGAAGTTTGTAATTGCTGTGTTATTCGAATCTGTCTCAATTTCAGTAGCTTGTGAAGTTTGTATTCTATTTGTGTGTTTCCATCCAATTGTTGTACATGAATTGTTAACCATCAATTTATAGAGCTGAATTTAGTTAAGTTTTTGGCACAAATATTGTTCCCTTGCGTATCAAGTTGGAACATTCTTTGGAATCTGTTTTTAAGTGAAGTTTCAACTACTGCTTCATGGTTTTGAGCTGTAATTCCTGTAGTTAAACAACCTTTTAGTGAGCTATTGCATTCGAATCAAGCTTGTTTCACAGCCGGCTCATTGTTTTACCTTTAAGCTTCATTCTGAATATTAGTGTTAACTGCTGAATATCATTGCCTTATACCTTGTTTAACATCTGTTTTGCATGGGAAATCAGATTTGCCTTCATATATTGTTTAAGTGGATTTGATTGAGTTATTAGTTGGTTAAGTTCATCAATCGCCATATTTCATTTAGCTCATTTAGTTGAGTTCTTGCTTTTCATGGCTTTTCCCATTTTTATTTGAACCCGAATATCTATTTGAAACCCGAAAACACAAACGACACCTAAATACAAGCGCGAATCAAACAACGTCAACTAGCCCCGAGAAAAATACGACCTGTGGCCCCTATATTACATTTTCATACTTTTGATTGTAAAAGGGTTTCCAGCATTCATTCATATACAATTTAAATTTGATGAGCCCATACATTTTGTGACAAATTAATCTAGTATATTTGGGCTCGTCAAATTTTTGGCGCCGTTGCCGGGGAAGCAACTAGTTGATTTGTTTGATTTTTGCTTGTATGCTTTTTGACATATCATTGGGTTCTATTTTCTGTTGCTTTATCATTTGTATACGGTTGCTGTCATTTATCTTGTTTGTTTTGTGACAGGGCTGCAAATTCAAAATGGGGTCAAAAGAGATAGAAGAGGCATTGGAGGAGTTAAAAAATGTGTTAAAGGGGTTGGACTACCAACTAGAACGTAAAGCTCAGTCATCTACTTATCAGAAGCTACCTCAGCCACAATTTCAGCCTCTCCAGAAATTTCAGCAGCTAAATCAAGAATTCCAACAACCCTATTGGAATTTTTAGCAACCAAATCAGTTTTTTCAGCCACAAGATCAACCATCATTTCAAAATTTTCAGCCAAATCAGTATTTTCAGAACGGGCAGCCACCATTTCAGAGCTATCAGCCCCAATTTGAGCAACCAAATCAATTTTGTCAGCCTCAAATTCAGCAACTACAACAATTCCAGCAACCACAGCAATTCCAACAATTTCAGCCGGATTTTCAGCCAATTCAACCAAATTTCCAGAATTTTCAGAATGGGCAGCCTTTCCAAAATTTTCAGCCCAATCAACCAAATTTTTAGCAAGAGTTTCAGCCTGAGTTTCAGCAATTTCAGCCTTCTAATCCTAATTTCCAGACTACATTTCAGCAATTCGAACCTCAATTTCAGCCTTATCAACAGGGGCAGCAAGTGTGTCAAACATTTCAGCAAGATCCGCCTCAAAACCAGCCATTTTATCAGCCCACACAGCCCTTGAATCAAAATTTTCAGCCTTACAACCAAGGGTTTCAAAATCAGAATTTTCAGCCCTTGCCACAGAATTTTTCACACCAAAATCAGAACTTTCAAGGCTACAACTCCCAGCAAAGTTTCCAAGAATATCAACCCTTTAATCAGCCTCAACAGCCATGTTTTCAACCAAATCAGCAAGCTCAAAATTTTCAGCATACTTCATCCTTTCAAAATCAGTCAAGGAGCTATGCTAACCAAGGAGTCTTTGAGAATCTTAATGAGAATGAGGCACAACAACAAAGAATGGAGGAGATTTATCAACTAGTTGTACAATATCATCAACAGCAGCAAAGGCTTCAAGACATAGAAAGAGGCGTTGGACAAATTGCTAGTCAAATGAATCAAATGCAAGTTCAAGGTGACCCTAGTGCATGGCCAAGTCCTTCTTCAAGTAATCTTACACATTTGATAGAAGAAGAAGAAGATGACGTACTCATCAAAGTCTGGGCACCTACAGCATGCATCCCTCCGGAGATTCCTATTCAAAATCCATTGCCAAATTTTTCAGCTCCAGAAGAAGAAATTGAAGCTCCACAGGACCATTCTAGACTTTTATTTTCTGATGATAGCATTATTGTGGTCCTAATTTTTCTAATGTTGTTGTTGTAGATATTACAGAGAAGAATGCATAGGAGATGATTCCATAGGTGTAGGGGACTGCACTAAGCCCCAGGGACCACTACAAGATTCAGAAGATGAACCAGAAAGTGTAGGGACTTGCATGGTGGAAGCAAGCACCCAAGGATCACCAGTTGATTGTCCACCAGAGTCTGAGGCTGAAGAGGAGCATGTACTGACCAGGAGGAGGCCACAGTTACATCTACTTCTGGAGAACCTCCAGGTATTTTTCAGCACGATCAGGTAAATACTCCTCTTTTTTTGAAAATTGCATAGAGGTACCTCAACTGATCTTATTGTTTTTAATACACCTAGGGATGCATCTCTTGTAGAATTTGATTATGAAAAATCCCTAGAGGTACCTAGTGTTGAATTGGTTGAAAATGAAGCATGTGGTGTTACATTAAATGCAAATGCTGAGTGTGAAAAATTTTTAGAAGTGCCTAGTATGTTGATTTTTGTGATGAGTCTCTTGATATATCTTCTGCTAAAATAATTGTGAAAAATTCATTGAGGCACCTCAAATTGATTTTATTGGCTGTGATACATTGCTTGATACATCTTTGTTGAAAAATAATTGTGATATTTTATTGAAGTGCCAAAATTGATTTTATTATTTGTGATGAGTTTTTGGATGCAAATTTTGTAGGAAATAACTGTGAAAAATTCATTGAGGCACCAAGAATTGATTTAATTGAATATGATGCAGTTCTGGATTCATTTCATGCAGAGACTGATATTATTTTATTTCTTTCTGACCCTGTACACTTGAGAGAGGTATTACATTGTTTTGCAGGGTCCAGAAGACTTCAGGAGTGGGTGCTCCAACTGAACAGACTTCAACCTCCTGGAAGGACTTCTGAAAGCATCAAGAAGGAGGAGAAGATCTTACTTTAATTCATAGCCTCCATTCCTTCAATGGATTTTGAACCTGAATCGCCTTAGGCCACCAGAGAAATTTTCTGCAAAGTTCAAGTGTGGGGGAGTCCGAATTCTCCCAGCCACCCATGTACCTCCACTACCACGATGGAGGCTACTTCTGGATCGACTCCGTCCACCGAAATAAGGGGAGTTGTTTTTCTTAATTTCCTTCCTTTTATATCTAGGATTTTCTTTTAATTTGAGTCCTTGCTAATAAATGCATGAGTAGAGTAGAATGCATAGGAGTCATTGTAAATATCTTGTTATTTCTTTTAGCATTTTTTCTTGCATGAGTGGAAATAAATGTATCCCTCTAGGTTTTCTTCATGTCATGTTAGAGTCTTTTGAAAATAAATTAAATTTGGTTGTTAAAACTTAGGGTTTGAGTTCATGGATGAAATCTTGGATGCTTGAGTACGATTATGCTTTAGATTCTTGATTGAAGATTTGAGATGGATTATTTTTACCTAGTGAGAATTAGCCTTATTTTGTGATACACACATTTATTAACTCTAGAACTTGCTTAGGTTCTTTCAAAATCATATTTGAATGATTGGATCACATCTATAGAGGCTAATCCATTTGTTTACCTTTCCATATCAATATTGACAAAAATCATGTTCATTCCATTTTTCTCTACTTATTTCTTACACTTACCCTCACTTTTCTTTGGACTTGTTGTTTGATTTGTTTCTAATGTTATTTTGCCCGAGACGGACAAAGATTTAAGTGTGGGGGAGTGATTGGTGATTTGGAATCAATTTTTATCAAGGATGAAATTCATGTCGAAAAAAAAAAAATTTTGTGCCAAAATGAAGTTATCTTGGGTCAGAATTGGCTTGGATGAAGAATTGAGAAGTTGGAATTATGGAAGTCTAGATCAGCAACACCTTGTTAGGATTTGAATTGAAGCCGAACCAAGCTGGAAAAATCTGAAATAAAGTGCAGAAAAGTTGAAGCAAATGCAGAAATCTGTAAAAATCAGAGGAAGGCTGAAAAGAAGTTAATGGAGGCTGAATTGAAGCTTTTTGAAGCAAGGAAATTCAGGAAAATCTGCAGCCGAAAATCTGATCTTGCAATGCTGAATTGAAGCTGAATTTCAGAGCTGATGAATGAAGAACTGCAGCTGGAAAAATCTGATGATCATTGGTGCCAAAAATCAAAGAAGGAAAGAAATCTTTGCATGGTTGAGGCTGGAATCCAATTTACTGATCTGGAATGGAATGGAAATGAATTGCAGCAGAAATGATCCGGATTTACAGCAGAAAAGAAACAAAACAGAATTAAATTCAGTGAAGCTGGAATCAGAAAACAGCTTGAGATCAAAACAGGAAAAAATGCAGTCAAGTTGATGCTAATTGCTGCAAAACATCAAAGAATTGCAAGCCATCTGGAATGCAGCTGTGTAGATTTGAATTAGTGCAAAGTTTGATAGCAATTGAAGAAAACAGCTTTGGTACAAAGTTCCTGATATGATTGAAGTTGAGTCCAACTTGATGCTGAAAATTCTGGGCAAATTAAATGGCTGTGGAGAAATGTTCTGATCGGAATTGCCTTGGACTGCAACCTTGCTAAATCTGTAAAATCTGAATTTCAGCAGGAACATCCGAAATGCAACAGAGAAGAGTGAGCTGGAATCCGTTGATGCTAATTGCTCTGAGTAATCAAGGAAGCTGCAAGATTCTGAAAGGTTTGTGAAGAGCTGTTCAGAATTCGAAAGGGGCTGAACAAAATGCTGAACAAAAAGAAAAAAAAAATCATTTCAGCAGTTTTTGAGCAAGCAGTGGAAGAAGTGGCTGAGATTCAATATGCTGATCAGAATTTTCAAGTGGACAATTAAAATTCTCCACCACACTATGATTGAATGTTAATTGTTTGAGAAACCAGATTATTGATTTTGCAATGAAGAGGCCGTGGATCTGAAATATGAGCAGAAAAAGAAAAAAAGAAAGTGAATGAGTGTGCCAACTAGAAAAGTGGAGTGTATCAAAAAGGAAATTGTAAGAGATGTTTAGTGAAGGTTAATTTTGGAGCATCTAACTTCTTAATTGTCATATAATGTTTCAAGTTCCTAGGATGTGAATTCAAAACCGAAAAGCTCCAATTGTCCATTTGAAGACTTCAGAAAAAAAAAGAAACAGTTTGAAAAGGGAGAAGAGAGAAACAAGATGGCACAAAAATTGGAAGTTTGGCACCATGAAGCAAGTGAACCAACTGATTGGTTTTTCTCTGATCCGAATTAAAAGCTTTGCTCCACTACAAATCTGACCTTGCTAGAGGATAAAAGAAGAGGAAAAAAATCATAAAAGAAAACAAAGAGCAAAGTTGGCACGAAATTGGGAAGCTTGGCACATTAGACCAAGGAAGGGTTTTTCATTCAATTCAAAGGAAATTATTCAAGATTAACTCCACCACATTTGTGATATCACTAGAGGACTGTTAAGATTGGGCAAAGTTCATTGGAAACATCTTTGAGCACTCAAGTCTTCCACTTAGTTAATTTTTCCATTTTCGTGGTTTCTACTCCATTTCTTATCATTTTCTATGTTTTGATTTGTTTTTATAGTTGTTGATCCTATTCATGATTAATGGTGGAGATTAGATAATAAGCAAGCCTATGGTAGTGCAAGAAACATGTGTGTTTGAGTGAGCTCCACTTCCATCATCAACTTAGAATTTAAGAGAGAGCCACCGATATTTTCCTTGAAAGGCCAGTGATTTAGATTCATCTCAATGACTCATGATAGATGAAAAGGCTAAGTTGTTGATTTAAGGACAAGATACTAATCCATAGAGCTTAGATTTATGAGAATTGACAACCCTAGGTAATTTCTTTTTATTTGTTTCTAATTATGCTTAAGAAAGCCTAAGGGATACTTATTTAGTAGTTTCGCGAGACGCTCAAGGTTAAGTGTGGGGGAGTTGATAAGTACCATTTTTGTGATTATTTTAGATGTTAAAATCCATGTTTGACCTATGTTTTTATTGCTTATTTGTGATTTTACCCTAGGTTTTAGGATTTCCTATAAATTTGGACTTAATTATAAATTTACACATTTTTTGGATTATTTGGCCACTAATTTTCTGATATATTTTTGTAGGCAAGAAAGGATCCTGGACCTAGGGCACACTGGGTCAAACCTGAGTCCGATGTGAACCGGATCGAATTATCAAGCCTACGATTAATCCGGGTCGTCCGATTCAAGAGCGGCTAGATCTGAGCCATCCGGGATGATCTGAAGCAATCCGAGCTAGGGTTAGGGTTGATCAAGCTCTATGATCAAGATCTGAAGGTTTCATCCCAATCGGAGCTAAATCAACCGTTGGATCAAGCAAGGAGGGCTCTAGAGCGTCCATTCACAGATAGAGTTGATCTGGACCATCCGTTGCATATCTGGAGGATCCGAGCTACCACAAGGTAGATCCTGACCCCAGATCATCATCATTAAAGTTTGGCTTCAATCAGAGCAAGATCTACCGTTGGATCTCCTCCAATTAATCTGAGCCGTCCATTTGTTCCTATTTAATCAAAACGCAGCAGCTCCTTCTCCTTTGTCGCGTCTCCGCCGCACTGTTCATCTTCTTCGAGTTCTTCATTTTTTCAGCAATTTTCTTCATCTAAGGAGGCGCGATCCCTCAATTCATCATCAAAACAAGGGTTAGGTTAGTGAAGAGAATCTCAGCGATGTTTCAGATTTGATTTCTGCTCAATAGCGAAGTTGCGCGAGGTCTCGGCAGTTTCACTATCCGACTTCGACGAACTCAGCTGTGATCCATTTCCACTACATCCGAGCTAACCAGAGGGGTTCCCTGGAAGGTCTCGGTCACTTCCAAATCCAAATCGCAAGCCACCACAGCTAGTTTGAAGAATTCGGAGCTGAATTTCAGTTTGGGCATAGTCTGATTCGATTTCAGTAGCAGAGACGTATCTTCACTAATTTGCGGAGCTTGCGGGTGTGAGGTTCTCCCTTGATTGACGACCAAGGAGCTCTTGAGTTGAGGAGAGTTGAGGAGTAGCTTAGATAGTTTAATTTCAGTTTCTTTTAGCTGTAAATTTCGTTTCAGCCTAGTTTAGTTACTGTTTTCGAATTTCAGAATTGGTTAACTTGGTTTATTTCATTGTTCTAGCTGCAATCTAGCTCTAATCCTTCAAGTTGAGTAGTTTAGGAACATCTGGTTTCAATTTCAGTTTAATTGTAGCTTTAATTCCTTGCGTGCCATTTTCTTTCCTTGAGTATCAGCCCCTGTTTTGCCATTTCAGTTTAGTTTCTGATATCTTTTCCAGTCCAGCTCGAATTCAGTTAAATCTAGTTTAATTTCTGCAATTGAAAACACATTTCAAGTTTCTTTCTCAGACGATTTTGTAGCTGAATTTTAGTTCAGCTTGTAACGTATCAAACCCAAATTCTTCATGTTTTCAGTCCTGCACATGAGATGTCTCTGAAGCAGCAGATTTCATTTCTGCAATTGGACCATTTCTGCACATCATCATTTCTGAATTGAGTTTGTAATCAAGTAATAACTCAGCTTTTGATTGGTGTCAAGTTAAACATAGTTTTTGGTGTGCCATTGCACTTGAATCCAGCTTGTTGTGAGCTCGGTTTGTTCAGCATTTCAGACTTCAGTTTTCAGTTCAGCTTAGTTGCATCGATCACTATTTCTGCAATTTGAATCATGATCTGCTAGTTCATTTTATTTTACACATTGTCAGCTAACATTTCCGAAGGTTGTATTAGTGAGGCTCTGCATTTAGATCCCAGCACTTGGACTCCTTGATTTGTTCGGATTTACATCCACTTTGTTGCTGAAATTCTGATACAGATTTGTATTTCCTGCACATGTTGTGTATAAGACTTTCAACCCAATCTATCAGTCCTTTAGTACCTGCACCTTGTATCAAGTTTTGTCTAGCTTCCGAGAGTCTTACCTTACTCTGGATTGGTGCACTCGACTTGAGTTAGCATATGATGTTTCTTCTCAGTTTCGAAAACTGAAGTCTGTGGATACTGAAATTGCACAGCCTGAATCTGCAATTCTGCAAATTTGGCTGTAATATCAGACTTTTAAAGTCTTGTTTGATCAGTATTTCGAAGTTGAGTGTCTTCATTTATCTCTGCATATCATTGAAGTCACAGCTGTGCTTGCCCAGCTTGATCGATTCATTCAATTCTGAATTGGCAGCCTCATCCTTGGCACAAAGAATTGGTTTTGGCACAATTGTTTCCTCTGTTTGCCAACTGTTCTAGGCACTGATTGTTATCAAGATAAGCCTATTTTTAATGTATTATTGAGCTTGAAATCATCTCATTCACATTGGGTTGGTTCTGAATTGTATTTTAAATTTTGCAACTAGGTTAAAGGTGCTAGCATTTGGGTTAGTCGAAAACTACAAAAATCTGTTTTGTCTAATTTGTTTCGCATTAGGACTGTTTTTAATGGAACTTTCCAAGTTGCACACAATCGTAGTGAACTCTTGCAAGTGGGATCAGTTTGATTCCTAAATTTCGCAACATTGCATTGTTTGATTGAGTGGTCCATTGGTTGAATCATTAAACGTCATCACTTGTTGGCTTATTAGCTAATTTCCTTTATTTTCATTGCATTTCCATTTTTATTTGAAACTAACTGCAAATCACATTCGAAACCCAAATTCAAAAACGACACATAACTACAAGTTTGAATCAAGCACGACAACTAGTCCCCGAGAAAAATACGACCTGTGGCCCCTATATTACATTTTCATACTTTTGATTGTAAAAGGGTTTCCAGTTTCATTTATAAATTCTAAATTTGAGGCACACATTCGTGACACATAGATTGGGCTTGTCAAATTTTTCCGTTGGAGTGAGGAAGAGTGTTTGTATAGGTTGAGCGGTCGACTGGTGATATAACAGTTGACTGTCAGCACAAACAGAAACTCACAGTAGGCTTTTGACCTTGAACCAATCAACTGCACTGGGGGCAATCGACTTGCCCAGTCGATTGCCTTGGGGGCAGTCGACTAGTAGCAACCAGAATTCGAACGTTGGGGGTCAACGTTCGAATTTGAGTGGGGGCAGTCGACTGGTGGCGGCCAAACAGAAGGTATGCCCGATTTAAGAGGGCTTCATTTTGGCTGGGATCTCTGACGAATTTGGCTTTGGGTAAGAGCCAGATAGTAGTCTAAGAGCTCAGATATTGTTGAGGTGTTGTGGCAAGGTTTCTCCACCCACAAGGAACGACAAGGGCTAGCCGAAGGGTATCCGGGGAGTGATCCACCGAATGATTCTAGGATTAGTCACCTTTAGGGGTGGATACCAAGTAAACTTTTCTTGTTAGCATTGGATTTCTTATTGTTCATTGTATTTTTGTATTGTGCTAACAATCTTGTAGAGAAAGAATCGAGAAAGTGCTATTCACCCCCCCCCCCCCTCCCCCTCTAGCAACCGACAACGATCTAACAGTCATAAGTGTATTCCTGAGAATATTCATGTTCTCGATCAATCTTTTTGTTCCCTCGAATTTCCGAGGGCATTCGACTGCTACCTGGAGTAGTCGACTGATATGTCTGGAACTTCAGTTCTAGACTTTAGAAATGATGATCCCCTGGATACCCCTGGATAGTTGGGCGCAAACCTAGATACCCCTTGTAAATAAAAAAAGAAGGCAAGAATTGAGGGGGAGACAAGAGTGAAAAAGATAAATTTAATTATGTCTAATTTCAAATTTCATATAACTTGTTTTATGTGCAGGGAGAGAGGACACTACAAAAATAGGTGTCCTATTCGTATGATTCGAATGCCCCCACCAGCAGCAATGGAGATATCAGCGCCAGGAGTTCATAAGGGCAAGAGCCACAACAAGTGCTTCATGTACTAAAAGTATGGGCACTACAAGAACCAGTGTCCTGACTAGAAGATAAACGTGTCCACAATGCTGGGAAATGCGAAGAAGGTAAAGGTGGTTCAAAAATTTAATTTCTACAAATATATTTTTAAAATTCTTGCAATGTTACATAATTTTTCTGGTAATTAGAAAATGTGTATGAAAATAATGTTGATTTTTTGTCAAATTAGATTATCTGCATGAGAAATTAGAAATATTACATCATAGCTTAAATAATAATGATTTTAGAATAAACCTAAATAATATCGAAATCATGAATATCAATTCTGTAATTTTTCAATTAATACTACAATATCAAAAATAAATTATCATATTTGATCACATAACTCTTTAGATAATTTTGAAATATTTTTGATTAATTCTAAAGTTTTTCATGAAGATAATAATACAACTTTAATTAATGATCCTGAAAATAATCCTCATAATTTTGAAGATAATAATACAACTTTAATTAATGATCTTGAAAATAATCCTCATAATTATGAAGATATTAATTCAACTTTAATTAATTATCCTGTAAATAATTCTGATAATTTTGAAGTTAATAATAAAACTTTAATTAGAAATACTGAAAATAATCATGATAATTTTGAAGATAATAATAAAATTTTAATTAATAATCCTAAAAATAAACTTGGTAATTTTGAAGATAATAATATAACTTTAATTAGTAATCCTAAAAATAAACCAAATAATTTTAATGATAATGATACAACTTTAATTAATAATCTTAATAATTTTGAAGATAATAATATAACTTTAATTAATAATCATGTAGATAATCCTAATAATTTTGAAGATAATGATGAAGCTTTAATTAAAAATTAGGAATATAATTCTAAACTTTAATTAAAACTTTATTTACTGATTCTGAATATAATTCTGATGATGAAGATGAATTAATCCAAATTGAAACATTAATTAAAAAAACTTACAAGAAAAGAAATAAAACAGAAATATTAAATATTATTGAATACTTAAAATCAAAAGAATCAATAGATGAATCAGAATTAATTGAATTAATGAAAATGATGCAATTAGATCCAAAATTAGTAATTGACTATTAAAAAAGTAAAAAAATCAAATCTAATTGAATAAATATCAAATTTTAATTAATTAGAAATTCAAAATTAAAATTTTTTACTCCAAATATAAAAATTTTTAATTTTTAAAAAATAAAAAAAAATCAAATCTAATTGAGTAAATCTCAATTTTTAATTTATAATTCAACCTTAATTGAAAACTCAATGTTAAAACCTTAATTCAAAATTCAAAATTTGTTAATATAAAATCCACCAACTAAATTCACATTAAACACCTTTAATTATGAAACTAATAAAATTCTACCCAACTGAAACAATCAACTTAATAATAACAAATGAGTCAAAATAGGTTGACATATTCACGGGTTCACATGATCATTATCAAATCGAGAACTTGATATTTTTAGAAATAAACTTAAAATGCATTGACTTGATTGACATATGCATAACTGTCATGCTCATGTATCCTCTTATTTTTCTTCATATATATCTGTCATATCATTTGTTTTAGTTTATTTTCTGCTTAATCTAGAATGGCTAGAGAGGAAAAAGATTATTTGATACTTGCCTAACATAATACGAGGGTGAATTGAGATGATAGTACGATAGGGAAACTTGGTCTAAGAAGTTAGGAAGGGTAATGAGTACCCGACTTGGTCAACTTAGCTAACTGGAACTAGCCGAAGTTAACTCGCCACATCCTAAACTAGTTAGACCAGAGTTATACAAAGAGTAAATTAAAACTATCATTTCTTTAAAAGGCTTTGTCAAGGAAATGGTCATTGTTCTGATTCTCAAGAAGGCCCCTTTGTCTCACCAAGACCTAGAAGCCAATTATTGAAATTTACTTTTAAGATATTACTTGTTAAACTTAAATCTAACTCAAGGTCAATCAATCTATAAAATTAAATTGAGAAATATTAATCAAGCATCTAATAAACACCCATAAGGCTACCATGCTTGTTTGTACTGCGACACCTAGAATGGGTGAGATGATAATGACTAATTAAATGATAAATGTTTTTAAAAATCCTTAGAATATTTTTTTAAAAACCTATTTCCAAAATAATGATTTAAACATAATGATATTATAATGAATTTCATGCATGACTATGTGCACTTATGAATAGCTTTCAAAAAATTTATATATCTTTTTGAAAATTATTTAACCTACACTTAGACACAAACCCTCTAGGTCAACACAAAATTCCAATAAGACACTTAAGTAGAGTTCCTTGTAGTTAACAGGGGTAGCCAAAAGGTATCAGGTTCAGAGGAAGATAGTTTCTTTTTAAATAAATATATATATTTTTAACATTTCTTTTGAAAAAATATTTTTGAAAAAACTATTCATCATTCAAAAATTACTATGTCTTTCAAAATATTTTCTCTTGCAAAATTATTTTTTTAAAAAAATAATTTTATATTCATTCAAAAATTATTATGTCTTTCAAAGTATTTTCACTTAAAAAATTATTTTTGAAAAAAAAATATTTTATTAAAACTTTATTTTTGAAAATATTCTTTAATTGCTCTTATGATTTGGATAAACCCTAAAGACACATAGGAAGTTTTCCTTATGATATATAAGGATTCCTAGGATTGTGTCAGGTTTGTAAGTACCCCTGGTTGGTTTTGATGTGATCAACCGATTTAAATTAGGTCCTGGTGTGTTTAATCCATGTGTCTAAGTGTAGAGGAACTTAGGAGCATAGGAAGTCGAGTGGAAGACACAGCAGTTGAGAAGGATGGCACGAAAACAGAGCCGACGGGCTCGGTGCATCCGAGGGATGCGAAGCTCCACGGAAGAGTACACTGATGGAGCGAAAAGGACGCGTGTGGTGTCCGAGGGATGAGAAGCTGGGAGGAAGGACTCTCGAGGGGCGATTGGCCGGAATCGAGTTCGGGTGAGCCTAACTCTGGTTAGACAGAAATCACCCAAGAAGGCGAAGCAAGTCAAGCCGGAGACTGGTCAGGATCGGCTGACCAAACCAACTGTTGGGCGCCTGTAAGATCACGGGTGCCTAGGAGTTCGGGAGCCTGACCACTCAGGCACCTGTGTTGTATCAAGCACCCAAGAAGGCCTTATTAACTGCTTGCGACCGTTGACTTTGGATAAAGCTTCAAGCCACATGTCAGTCGCCCAAGACCTCTCAGGCACCCTATAACTGCCACGTCAGTGTTAGATCGGGTTGGTCCGGCTAGAGGGGGTGAATAGATGACTAATAAAATAAAATTGGTGGAAACTCGTCTATTAAAAAAAAACTTGGTTGCAACTTGGTCTTTGCTTCCAAGACGGTTAAAGCTCAAAAAAATTCTCCTTGTGGCGGAGAAGCCTTACAACTGAAGATCGCTAGACTTTAGAGAGAATTACAAGAAATGAATTGAATTTATCTCTAAAACAAACCTCTAAGTCTATTTATAGCCTAAGAGAATAAATCTAGATTGTTGATTGTTGATCACTTTTCTCTTGGTCGTTGATCCATGGATGTAATCTGGATGGTTGATCTTGGATGGGATTAAACTGCATCCATTGGATTTGATTAAAGGATAATGTAACATTATCCTTTATGTTTTAATTGTTTTAATTAAAACTTTATCTTTCCTTGCTCGAGATGGCTGTTGTAATATCCATATCGCTGTTATAATCTATAAGTAGTAATATTGGCAACACTTTATTGCCATCGCCCTTCATCCCAATTGGTAAGTTGGTTAGTGTGTGTTGTTGAGGACTCGGGTTCGATCCTTCTTGGCACCAAATACCTTTTTCTTTTCATTTGGCCGCTTGGACTAGCCTTTTTTGATTCTTCGTCTTCTGGGTGATTTCCGGCCAACCGAAGTTAGGCTCACCCGAACCCGACTCTGGCCTTTCGCCCCTCGAGCGTCCTTCCTCCCGGCTTCTCGTCCCTCGGACACCGCGCACATCCTTCTCGCTCCACCGGTGTACTCTTCCACAGCTTCCGCGTCCCTCGGATTGTACTGAGCCCGTCGGCTCACTCCCCCGCGCATCCTTCTCGTCCACTGCATCTTTTGCTTGACTTCCTCCGTACCTAAGTTCCTGCACACTTAGCAGAGGGATTAAAACCAACAGGACCTAACCTAACTTGGTTGATCGCATCAACACTAACCGGGGCACCAACAATCTCCCCCTTTTTGATGTGCATCAACCCAAGTTTAGTTAGGGATAAACAACAAATAATAATAATATTGTAATAGAATTAAGCATAAAAAAATTTTTGCAATCATGTACATAACCTCCCCCAAACATAAACTACTCTCCCCCTTACCTTAATACTATTCCTCCCCCTTTGATCACATCAAAAAAAAAATGGAGAAATATAATTAGGGAAGAAGAAAAATTTTAAGTGTGATAACAAATATTCTAAGTAAAAAGAATCGCATTACCACAATTTTTTTTAAAATGGCATATTTTTTCCGAAGTTAATTCCAATTTTTTTTTATATCGAAAAAAATATATTTCAATAAACGATTCATAAAAAATCGAACATTTAAAAAAAAACTCTAAATATTTTTATCAAAGTCGAAGATGAAGATATGAGTTTAGACAAAAAATTTGTTTATCAAGTCTGAAAATAACAGATACGAGTTTTTGAAGAATTTTTTTTAAAAAAAATCGAAAAATACTTCGATTTTTTTTAAAAAATTATAATGAGTTTTTCCACTATATCTGAGTCATGAAAAATTAGATCAATAAAAATAAATTATTTATCTATTTTTTTAAAATTTTAATTTCAAATTTTGATCGAAAATATTTGAAAAATATTAATATAACTTTTGTAAAAGAATTTTGCACAAAAAACTTATCAGTTTAAAATAAATTTTGGAACCCAAAATAAATTTTCATCTACGGGGTTAATCAAAAACTTTGGAGGAATATAATTTCTAGGAATTTTCCTAATCTGGCCCTTATGATTTTTAACATACCAATTCAGATTTTCAGGATAAAAATTCTTTTTAATTCTTAAACATGCAATATCATTTTCTAATTTCTCCACTAGATTCTTCAAATTTTCATTTTCTATTTTTAGTTGGTCGAATAGAACTGATGAACATACAGTGTCAAATCTTTCTTTTAACTCAGAGTTTTCTATCTCCAATTTATTCATCAACTTAAGCATGGATTTTATTACCGAGTAAATTCGAGCAGGTGGAAGTAGACATACCTCACTTACCGGGTCGGTTTCGAAGTTAGGATCTTTCTCTTCATTGCTGCTTTCTCCCGAGGTGCTTTCATCATCTTCGTCCTGGTGGCTTGCCATCAGTGCAAGTCTGACGAACTCTCCGGCTTCCGATTTATCTGATGAGGTCTTGTCCCAAGTGGCTTTTAGTGCCTCTTTCTTCTTTGGCTGGTTCTTGAGTTTAGGGCACTGATCTTTCAGTGTCCCTCCTCATTGCAGTTGTAGCATCAGACCGTTCGTTTTTTCTTTCTTTGCACCCTTTTTGAGCGGTTAGTATTAATGAATTTACATAATTTTCTTACCGCTAGTGCTGTTTCTTCATCATCCGCTGAAGATTCTTCATCATGTTGGATCTTCCTTGTGTTTAGCGCAATGTTGTCAGCTTTCCTATTCTTTTCTACAAAGAGAGATTCGTGAAGTTCCAAAGTAGAAAATAACTGTTCTAAAGTACTTATTTCTAGATTTTTTGAAATATAATACGCATCGATTACCGAGGTCCATTCCGGGGTTCTCGGAAATGCATTTAGAGCGTACCTTTGAGCATCGCGGTTAGTTACCTTTTCTCCGAGATTTTCGAGGCTTGTGATTAGTTCTTTTACCTTTGCATGTAATCTCGCAACAGATTCTCCGTCTTCTATCCGTAGATTGGTCAGTCGGCTTCGAAAAACATCTCGTCGCGCAAGTTTTGCTTCCGAGGTTCCTTCGTGCAGTTCCAAGAACTTTTCCCAAAGTTCCTTCCCCGATTCGTACTTACCGATCCGGTTCACATCTTGCTCTGGGAGGACGGTCAGCAGATGAAATTCTGCCTTTCCGTTTGCTACAGCATCAACTTGTTCCTTCTTGTTCTAAGAATCAGGATCCTTGGTCTATCCTTCATTGTCTTTGGGAGCTGCATAGCCATTTTTCATAATAATTAATAATTCATAATCTGTAGTAAAAAATACCTGCATCATCCGTTTCTATGCCGCGAACTCCCCCTCAAACTTAGGCGGGTATATCGCTGGTCCAACCATCTTAAAATTTGCTGCAGTTGGCGGTTAGTCCTTTTGCGGCGGCCTCGCTCTGATACCACTTGTTGGATTGGGTTAGTCTGGCTAGAGGGGGGTGAATAGATGACTAATAAAATAAAAGTGGTGGAAACTCGTCTATTAAAAAAAACTTAGTTGCAACTTGGTCGTTGCTTCCAAGACGGTTAAAGCTCAAAAAAAATCTCCTTGTGGCGGGGAAGCCTTACAACTGAAGATCGCTAGACTTTAGAGAGAATTACAAGAAATGAATTGAATTTATCTCTAAAGCAAACCTCTAAGTCTATTTATAGCCTAAGAGAATAAATCTGGATTGTTGATTGTTGATCACTTTTCTCTTGGCCGTTGATCCATGGATGTAATCTGGATGGTTGATCTTGGATGGGATTAAATTGCATCCATTGGATTTGATTAAAGGATAATGTAACATTATCCTTTAAGTTTTAATTGTTTTAATTAAAACTTTATCTTTCCTTGCTCAAGATGGCTGTTGTAATATCCATATCACTGTTATAATCTATAAGTAGTAATATCGGCAACACTTTACTACCATCGCCCTTCATCCCAATTGGTAAGTTGGTTAGTGTGTGTTGTTGATGACTCGGGTTTGATCCTTCTTGGCACCAAATACCTTTTTCTTTTCTTTTGGGCGCTTGGACTAGTCTTTTTTGATTCTTCATCTTCTGGGTGATTTTCGGCCAAACGAAGTTAGGCTCACCCGAACTCGACTCTGGCCTTTCGCCCCTCGAGCATCCTTCCTCCCGGCTTCTCGTCCCTCGGACACCGCGCACGTCCTTCTTGTTCCACCAGTGTACTCTTTCGCAGCTTCCGCGTTCCTCGGATTGTACTGAGCCCGTCGTCTCACTCCCCCGCGCAATCCTTCTCGTCCACTGCGTCTTACGCTTGACTTCCTCCGTACCTAAGTTCCTGCACACTTAGCAGAGGGATTAAAACCAACAGGACCTAACCTAACTTGGTTGATCGCATCAAAACCAACCGGGGCACCAACAGTCAGCAAACAGATAATTTTCACCAGGGCTATAAATAGACCCCTGAAGCTCAGTTTGTTTCATTCATTGCATTCCAAGCATTAGCAAATTAGTTTAGAACAGTTTCTCTTTCTTTTTTCTGAGCTTTACACGTGTATGAGGTTTCTCTACCCAAAGGAGGTATATTCAGTAGAATCAAGGCATATTCAGCTTTGGATTAGCAACCTCCCCGGTTGCAAACCATGTAAATATGATTACCGCTCTCTTTCAGTTTACTTAATTAATTTATGTTTATTATTTTGCTTGGACTAACAAATATCGTTGTCAATGTTAGACAAAAGATTTCTTATATTTTTTTAGGGGTAATTCACCCCCCTCATGTCGATCGACCTTGATAAACAAGTGTAATTAGAGCCAGGACACTCCAAAAGTACTAACTGCCGTCTGAAACAACTACAAAATGGTCCACTACAAGAATTTTTGGATTCAACAACACCCAATAGACAATGGTGTTTTGAAAAACCGTTGTCTTTTTTCATTTAACAATGGTTTTTTCAAAAACCGTTGATGTTGAAAATTTTTTTTGTGGATAAAGACAACGGTTTTTAAAAAACCGTTGACTTATGTATGTCAAAGACAACGGTTTTTTAAAAACCGATGTCTATTTGCTTGATTATGACAACTGGTTTTAATTAACCGTTGTATATCTTGTAGGACCGGTGCCGGCGATAGAGGGGGGGGGTGAATATCGACCGTGAAAAATCTTCGCGGAAATCACGTAATACTTTCGTTCTAGACTCAGAGTGTTAGTACGCAGCGGAAAATAAATACAATGAAAAGAAACAAGACAGTGACACGGCGGATTTTTACTTGGTTCCCAACCCCCCAGGGTCAGTATGATCAGAACAGTGCTTGGAAGTCGTGTCTGAAGCCGAGGGGTCGAGGCCCCTTATAAAGGCCTCCTGGGGGCGCCCCGGACGCTGGGGGCACCTCGGAAGACTCGGTCAACTCTTATCCTTGCGCCTACTTCGTTGCAGGTGATAAGACTTTTGACCAGGGCGCCCCCGTGAGGGCTTATCCTGTGTTCTGACTTCGAAACTGCAAAACAGCTACTAATCCGGGCGCCCCGGACGTTCCGGGCGCCCCGGTTGACACCTTTCTGCCTGCTTCACTTTTTCTACCACTTTAGCACTGTCTGGGGGCGCCCCCCTTGCTGGGGGCGCCCTGGTTGCATGGGGGCGCCCCCAACACTGGGGGCGCCCCCAACACTGGGGGCGCCCTCGTTAGGGCCTTCCAGCTTCACTTGTTTGCTTTGTCTCCGGTTCTTGGTACCTGCAAGATGCATAAACACAAAGCACATATACATGAAATATTAAGCCTAAGGACATGATTCTGACTTCGGATTTGCACGAAACCCTAGGTCGAACCGGCACAAGTTCCCATCCCCGAGAACTCGCCCTTCACCTACTCCTTTCAGGAGACGGTTGCCACCCAGCCCTTCGGGTGGACTTTTGCTTAGCTTCCGATTACTCCGGATCTCGAGACGCCCAAACCCTGACCCGTCTCTACTCCTGTCCTTAGTCATCGCTCAGCTAAGTTGCTTAGTCCCTCGGACCAAGTCATCATTTCCTAGCAGTCCTTCGCTAGGTGCCTAGCAGCCCTTCGCTAGGTCTTTGTTACCAAGCGGTCCTTCGCCTGGTGCCTAGCAATCCTTCGCTAGGTCTTCTATGCCTAGCATCCCTTCGCTAGGTGCCTAGCAGCCCTTCGCTAGGTCTTCTATGCCTAGTAGTCCTTCACTAGGTGCCTAGCAGCCCTTTGCTAGGTCTTAGGGTTACGATACCTAGCAGCCCTTCGCTAGGTGCCTAGCAGCCCTTCGCTAGGTCTTAGGGTTTCGATGCCTAGATCAACTAGGACTTTTCTTCAGCTAAGGTTACTTCACTTTTGCTCCCCTTTGTCTATTCATTGTATCACTGACTTAAGTGTATTGTCAAACATTAAAACACTTAAAGAGGAATATCATTGATGCAACTTGCACCAACATATCTGTGTTGCTTACGTGGTAATACACAACAATGAGCGAGCGCCAAAACGAAAACGTCCGTTGTTTACATTGTAAATAATGAAAAATTAGGTTTATAAACCCGGTGCCCTAACCCTCTACCGAACTCGACCTCTCCTCTTTTCCCCCTCCTTTCATTTTCTCCCTCTCGCCCGACGCCGCTAAGCTCCGCCCGACGCCGCCGAGCTCTGCCCGACGCCACTCTCTTCGAGCATGCAGATCAAGCCACAGGAGTGCCGTCTCCGAGCTCTAGCAACACACGTGAAGCCCTCCTCTTGCTCTCGATCGCAGTGAGTACAAGCTGACTTTCCCTCTTTTTCTCTTCTTCCTCCTCGTTGCAACCACCCCCTAAGCCACCGTCGATGACAGGTTTTCCATGCAATCCCTCTTCCGTGAGGTTCTCTTCTCCGCGGAAGCAAGCCTACAAAGACAGCACTCCTTCACAAGCGAAGCCCCCTCCTCCTTCACAAAGCAACGCCGCAACTCCTCCCCATAGCGGATCTCCTCGATCCCTAGCCGGACTTTCAGAGCCCAGATTCGCCAGAGGAAGACTGCGAAACCATCGGATTGCTCCTATCTCAGGTGAGTTCTTTACATATTTTGACATATTTTGTTGTTTTAAGAGACATATTTTGTTGTTTTTAGAGACACGTTGAATGCTAGTTTCTAACTTCACTCTAACTTAAATTGCTTTTTTTAAATAAGACAAAGATTTAAGCCTCTGCTAATCAAGGATGAAGTCTAACATATTTTGTTGTTCTAAACGCACCTCTCTAGTTTAGCAAATTTATCAAGCATTCTTAGAGTTTGTCTAGTCAATATCTTTGTTTCGAAATTCTAACTATTTATTTGTTATGATGTTTGCGCAGGTAAATCCACAATACTAAGAATGTTATACAGGTTTTTTGATTCAGATTCTGGATCAGTAAGACTTCTTATCCTTCTTTCTCTATATTTGTCTTTTTTTTTTATGGTTTCCTTGCTCTGTAATTTACAACCGATGGTTTAGAATTTGGTAACAGCCTCTATTGGATATCTTTTGAGGAAGAATATATGTTGAAGGTTGGAATGCTTTACCCTTATCTCAACATTTTTCAAATGATCATTTATGATTTTTTTTATTTCATAATAAATCTTAGTAATTTTTCTTAACAGTACGACATGTTTTAGAAATTTAAAGCTTCTAGTCCTTTTGGAATCAAGTACAAATTTCATTTGGAAGTAACAAAGCAAGATTACAGCTTTTACCTCGCTCATCTCTTTCACTCTTTACAGATGCTTTCTTTTTGGTGTTTTGCTACAATGCCCATCACTAATCTGCATCCCATGCAACCATCTTTCTTTGAATGTAATTTCACTTTGTTTGATGTTGCATATCAGCGAGAATTTATGTTTACTTGAGATTGTTATGCCATTTCATTTTTTTTTAAGATCATTTATTGGACAAGAATTATGTAGATGAATTGAAATATAATTAATCATTGTTTCTAGTTGAACGTTTAGTCAAGATCTTCGTTGGTCATGTATTATGAGGCTTTATCTAGCACTCACCCTTTAGTTATTATTCCATTAGGTGAAATATTTCTAGGACTATTTCTACGTGGCTGCATTTACTTTCCTAGCTAATGAATTCTTCTTTCATTTAACCTGGAACGTTATTATGGTTGTCAACATGTTTGACTATTTGCTTTAAATAAATATATATCATTAACAATCATGCTATAATTCAATACTTGGATTATTTTTACCATAACTCTTGGTTTATCAAAGAAAGTGCTACAAGATTTAGTAAATGATTAAAATTGGTGTAATGATAGCATCAGAAGTTGATTATATCAAATCTATAAACCTTAGAATACATTTTCATTCCTTTGAGAATGGTTGAACTTTCATTTTTTTATAGCTTATTTACTTAAGAAAACATGATGAGATTATACTTCGATCATTTTTGAAAACATGTGTAAGGTGACTAACTCTTTTGTGATATTCTTTTGTTTTTTTTGTGTGTGTATGTGTGTGACTGAATTGTTCTGCCTTTAATGTCACCATAAATTTTTTTCATGATGTTTGGGTTGGCTCAAATTGTTAGCTTTCTGTATGGTATTCTCTTATTGGAGGTGAAGTTTGGTTTCATGTTATGACTTAGTTGCTTACTATTCATAGGGATGGCAAACATCATCAACAAGTAATGTGGAATGTGAATGAGAAGAATTTTTTGTCTCGCTTGGCTTCATTCTGATTTGCGCTACTCATTGTTATAGATTTAGTGAAAATATAATCTATTTACAACTTTTGCCTTGTGATATATATACACTGAGCACAGGATAGGGAAGTGGCTAATAGTTCTTCTTTCTTAACTTACACTGTTGTTATCCTTATATCCCAGCCTAATCTATTCTACATTAAATCCATAGTTGAGATTGTTGGTGTGAGTTAAGATTCAAATACAATGTTATTTTCTTCTCATCTATTCAATTTCTAAACAGCGAAATGTTTAATAATTGGATTTTTGAAAGTCATGTATCAATACATGCATGGATGGAAGGTGTTATCATGTTCTTTAATACGTCCAGTACCTTGCTATCATGGTTATGTATATTTTCCTTTTGTAGATTCGTTATGCATTTGAACTTTTGACAAATCCTTTATGGAAGAGAGATTATGACCTTTTTGGCATTGATGATCACTCGGTGAGGCCCTTCTTGTTGGAGAATTTCAAAATGAGGTGTGTAACCTTTATGTAGAAGAATTGATTAGCAACTTTTATTATTGCAATTAGGTATGCTGAGTGATATGACCAATAAGCTCACTCTAGCGGAGTTCATTTCTATTATCGGAAAATCAAAGTCTTCGCTCATACAAGTAAGTTTTTGCTATTCAAAATATTTTCCATTGATTAAACGAGCACACAGGATAAGTTTGGTTTCTTAATTACTTCTTTTAATACTATAAGAAATTATACAAATGATGTATTTCAGGTATAGAAAGATGATATATCTTCTTTTTGAAACTCATGATTTAGGTTTATTCTTCTGGAAGCCTTTGCTATGCTCAATTCATAAATGCTTGGAAGAGGATAGGTATGTATTTGGCTTCCAACAGCATTCAGTATTAATTGATATTTTGTCTACGTGTTGGTTCCTCTATGCATTGCCTGGAAAAATAATTTATATGTGAAATCATTTAGATTTTAGTAAATACTTGTGCAGTAATTATCTTGTATTTTCTGTCCGGAGTATTTCTGCCTTCTGTGTACCTTTTGTGTCTACCTTTGATTGAAAACATCTTGTAAAAAATGTAGCAATATCTTCCCACTTATACGGTTACCTTCAAAAAGGATGTTAAGAGGACTAGGTTTTAAATAATTGACGGTATGTATTATGACTATATATTTAGACATCAATTGATAATTTTTATTATTTAGATGGTATGTATTATTGATAATTTGTATTATTCCCTTGCATTTCTAAGTTTTAGAGGTAATTAACTTGGTTTTGGTCATTCTTCAACTTTCTGCAGACAAAAATCGAGGCACAGACATCTAATGCTACAAAGTTAGTATTTTTCTATCTTCATCACCATATATATTCAACCAAGATTTACTCACTGAATAAGATGATTCTGCAGGAATGAATTGTTGTGTGCAATAGAATTGAGGATTGTTGGACTGAAAGAAGAGTTAGTGGCATTGTTTAGCCAAGTTGCAGGCGCTACATTGTGTGTGAGACACTTATCTGATCTAGCAAAATTTTCATAACATTTTCAAGTGAGAGATTTGAGGTATCAAGATGAATTACATAAATTTAATGATATCTTCTCAGCAGAAAAAAATATATCATGGCTTTTTGAATCATGTTATGAGCTCAGATACACTGTCTGTATGATATGTTTCTATATTGCTATTTAAATATTGGAGAAATCTATTAGCTTCAGGCGTTAATTCTTAATCCATGTACATAGTTTTTTTGTTCATGCTTGTCTGAGGTGCGCTAAGGTGAAAGTTCTATTCTAGGATTAAGTTGCAACTTAGGCTCATGTTCACTACATATCAGCCTTCATGCAACTAAATATTGTACTATTTATTACTCTCCTTGGGTTTATATATGAATTTATTTCTCTCATGTTAGGGTCGCTTTATCCAAGTACTTATCATTGATTTCAGAAGAACAACTGGCTGAATCCTCGGTCAAAGAAAAAGACTTTGATGGTTCAAAGAAAAACCCAGAGGACCTTGAGGATATTATAGAAGGAATGTATTTCTCAAAGACTTTGTTTTAGATTTAATTAGGGCCGCTTTTTTATGATGTAATTATCTTAGTTTCTGGTACTTCTTCATGTATATGATATTTTGATGATGTTATCTCAATTTGGACTAATACTGGGGATATCTTGATGTATGATATTTGCAGAGTATGATGTATAATATTTGATGATATTTTGATGTATATATGATAGTTTGAAGTGTGCTTGCTCAATATTGTTTAATTATTAAAATAATTTAATTTTTAAATGGTATTTATTGTAAATTGTTGGTTGCCTCAACCAAAAGACAACGATTTTTATTTGTTGTCAAATTATTGTTTAAATCACACACAAATAATGGTTTAATACTATTGTTAACCTGTTGTCGATCACATTAAAAAACAACGGTGAAAACCCATTACTACTCTGTTGTTATTGACTATAAACGACAACGATTTGTAACTGTTGATGTTGAGCACCCCTTTTAACAATATGGCCTTTAACAACAATGTTTTTAGCCTATGACAACGGTGAACGCCCGTGGTTAATAAGCATTTTTCTACTAGTGCATCCATCCCCCCATGTTTAACATATCGAATGCCCGTCGATTAATTTAAATTATTGATAATTTTAATTAATCGACTTCTGGCTCCTTGATTAGTACCACTCATCCTTATCATCATGTCGGATCAAATCCACCTGCAGGGTTTAACATGATTAACTTTTTGAGCTCATCAAGGAGACATCATCATCCCGACTCAGCAGGACACGGATTCCGTCAATAATCAATGGAACACCATATAATTAATATTATTTCTCAACTTATCGGGCCTATCAATTTAACAAAATAAATCTCGCTCATTGGTAAATCAAATAAATAATTATTAATAATACGTGCCCGTTATTATTTCAAGATTCAGGGATTGTACTCCATAATAAATCTGAGGTCCAATACAATTATCAAGTCAGTACAAATTGGATGACCTTTAGTTTTGGTCCTGCTCAATGCACACAAAGCACACTAGTGTAATTCTATGATCATAATAAACCACACCTAATTACACAACAACCATCCCGATGGTTTGTCCAAATCCATCTCGGTTGTGAGCCTCTTATGTATACTATGCAAGGGACTGATAACATGATCTTCTGTGTATCACCACACACCATGTTATCTACAGTGTACAACATTGGACTTTTATGCATATACTAATGTAAACATGCATCTATTGTTGTTGTGATTCTCTTTTCAAAAATTAGATGATCTCATATATAAAAAGAGCAAGTCATTTAGTATCCACATCTAACACCCAACATTATCTTGGTTAGATGATGAGCTATTATCATCTAATTGCATCATGGGAGCTTTTAGTTTTAAAAAGGACTAATTGCCTATCAATGTACCTTAATAGATAATCTTTCTATTCCACTTTTATAAAAGCAATAGAATATCTTATTCTAGAAACTGAACAAAAGTTCTTTCCAAAAATATAGGTACATAAAAGCAATCTCAGTAAAACCAAAACTTTATCATCCTATCTAACAGACAAATAAATAAATAACTCCCACTGCAATAGTCATCTCCATAGCCTATCCCATGTAATCGGTAATCTCCTCCTCAGCTAGCCGTTGGGTTTCCTGGAACCCCTACAAGAAATGCAGACATGATTAGTGGCATCCGTATCTACACACCAGGTACCGATAGATATCACCGCTAAACATGTTACAACGACAAAAGAAAAAGATATACCTGAATTATTTCTCTGTCAGCGGGGACAGTCCGCCTTCCAATGTCCAGACTACTTGCACACGAAGCACTTGCCTTTCGGCTTCTTCATGCAACTCTGAGGTCCCTGTAATCCTGGTACTTTCTTTGTCCCAGCTTGTTTCTTCTTCATCTTGCCTTTCGGTTTAGAAGTAGAAACCCCTTGAGCAATGAAAGTCTGTGAACTCTGAATAGAAATCTCCTCTGCCGCCTGGTGTTATGTCAAAAGTTTTGCCCACGAATATGTATGTTTGTTCATATTGTAGCTTAGGCGAAACTTCTCAAAACTCTTTGGTAGAGATTGGAGGATGAGATCGACCTGAGTTTCCCCATCGATTTCTGCTCCAAGGATTTCCATCTCTTTCAGCCAAACCATCATTTTGAGAACATGTTCCCTCACGAGCATACCCTCAATCATGGTGGTTGTTGTCAAGTTCTTCATGACCTCTTGCCTAGCGGCCCGATTATGGTGTCTGAAGTGTTCATCGAGTTTGGATGTTTTATCACAGGTAATGGAAGAAGACTGATGTTGATGACTCTGAGTCATCTCGTCTGCTTCTAGCCACTGCCTAAAATATTCCATCTCCTCTTCACCAATAATCTCGCTAGATTTCTCAGCACAGAACTCGACAAGATCACATTTGGATTCCTCGGCAGTTGTGACAAAGTCTAGGTTTAATTCCCAATCTTTATTATTAGGGACATTAAGTTCGTTTTCTCATAGAATTATGTCAAGTGGGTCTAGATCCATTTTGAAAACACCTGAGAATCACAACAATCACACACTTTAGATTTCTAAAATAAATTGATTCCTCAAAACAATAATTTTAAAATCAACCAATACCTCAAAACACCGAGAAATTCGCATGCCACGATGGTGTGGACGTATACGAATTCTTCATTTGTGAAAGGAGATTTTACCCATTAATTTTATCTTGTCAACCTAACTTTTTGACAAATATAATTAATAGTTGGTCTTCTTCGACCCTACAAATACTAGCAGTGACTCCAATGGGGAGGATACTATTATTTGCATCTAAGCATTTACCATTAAACGATACTAAGAAAATTATTTCTGATTACGTGTCATCCGATAGGGAAGTACACACACTTTTCAATAACTTTCTATAATCTTTTCTAACCCAGTGATCCATAGAATAAGCCCATCAGATGATGAGGAATGCACTCAGAGCCGATCCGTAGACTTGTTCGCATCACTTGTCAGATTGTAATGGAGGCCACGGGACACTTAGGGTCTCTCTCCCACTTAGTTATTTAATTGAGTAATTTTCATGCACACACACAACAAGCACATAACCAAAGCAACAAATAAGAAAAATCCTAGATTTTTCCAACTATCATGGCATTGGTCTCCAATGCGCCTCCAGTCGTGTCACCACCTCGTCCACTCTTCCCTATCCATGCGTAAGCCGAGATGACTAGCTACTTATTTACATCCAACGATCCTATATTCCATAAAGGAGTGTACATATAATCTAAATCGAAAGTAAATAAAAGCTCGGCTAAACAGGTGTCGTATTTAATTACAAAAATTAAATACCTAATTTAGCCTCGTCAACCCCAAGGATTTAATTAATTACAATAACACATAATCAATCACATATAACCAATATTTAAGCCATGATAAGTTGGAATCTAGTGCCTACAACAAAGAGTTAGCCAACGCACATCCATATATCATCCAGCAAAAATAAAATATCTGATAATGTGCAAAAAATTAACCGAATCCTAAACACACAAAATCGAAAACCTCAGCTCTGATACCAATTGATGGTTGCGCAAGGGTATGGCTTGGCGGGTTTCCTAAGCGAGCACGGGGTCGATCATGAGAGACCTCTCCATGTCTACGGATTAAAAATTTAACCCGAATGGAGACCTGTCTCCTAAATGACCATCTCATTATCGTATCATTTGGTACGAATTACAACTTGGCCAATTACAATGATCGAGCCTTGTAATTCTCCTAACCAAACGACCGTGAAAAAGTCAATGAGTGGATCGCCGATTTTTGTATTTATAATCGGGGTCCAATTAATCAATTATTAAACATAATTAACAAATAATCAAACAACAATAATCAATTAATTTCCACATAAAATGATGAGGCAAAAACAAAGGAACAATAGCAGCTAAGGAAGAGAATTATACCTTCCCTTTACCTCGTAGCCTTCTACCTTATGTCCCTCCCCTCCCGGACGTCGTGTGGTTGACGAGCTACCGAGAACTGAGATCACCAATGCACTAACTCCCTTCTTCCTTCTCTAGCCAAAACCCTAATTTTAGGGTTTCCACCGCCGGAGCTTCTTCTCCTCCAACTGTGCGTCGTCGGCCCTCCAAGGTCCACCAAGGTTGTCGGTCACTGAGCTACTACTGAGGAGAACGTAAGGAAGAAGATGGAGAGGATAGAACCTCTCCTTCCAACTCAAAAATCGGCGAAAGCCTTCTCCTTCCTCAGCCTTGCGCCACCGCCGCCGCCGCCACAAGCCCTTGCGCCGCCTCCTTCCATCCGACGACACTTCCTCCCTTGCCGACGCACACCACAAAAGGGAGAAGACACTCCTCCCTTTGTCTAGTGATGGTTGCTCATGGTAAGGTTGAGGGAAGAAGAAGAAAAGAGAAGGTGGTCACCACCTCTCTTTGTTGTGGCCTAGGAGAGAGAAAGGGAAGAGAGGAGAAAAAAACTTAAGTTGGGTGATTAAGCCTTGGTCACATGATCCCATGGGGTATTTATAGGGCTAAGGTAGGGACCAAGAGGAGGAGTTGGATCTTGGCCCACTAATGGATCTAAAACCAATCCATTAATTAAGAATCATTCGACTAAAGGATCTTAATTGAACCTTCTCACCAACCCCCATATTTTCATATGGGCTCCACCTATTATGAGTCATCCATCCCCCCGTGTTTAAGATATCGAATGCCCGTTGATTAATTTAAATTACTAACAATTTTAATTAATCAACTTCTGGCTCCTTGACTAGTACCGCTCAACCTTATCATCATGTTAAATCAAATCCACCTGCAGGGTTTAACATGATGAACCTTATGAACTCATCAAGGGGGCATCATCATCCCAACTCACCAGGACACGGATTTTGTCAATAATCAAAGGCACACTATATAATAAATATTATTTCCAAACTTACCAGGTCTATCGATTTAACAGAATAAATCTCGCCCATTGGTAAATCAAAGAAATAATTATTAACTATATGTGCCCGTTATTATATCGGGATTTAGGGATTGTACTCCATAATAAATCTAAGATCCAATCCAATTATCAAGTCAGTACAAATTGGATGATCTACATTTTTGATCTTGCTCAATGTACACAAAGCACACTAGTGTAATTCTATAGTCAAGATAAACCACACCTAATTACACTACAACCATCCCGATGGTTTGTCCAAATCCATCTCGGTTGTGAGCCTCTTACTTATACAATGCAAGGGACTGATAATACGATCTTTCGTGTGTCACCACACACCGTGTTATCTACAATGCACAGTATTGGACTTTTATGCATATACTAATGTAAACAGGCATCTAGTGTTGTTGTGATTCTCTTTTCAAAATATAAATGATCTTATATATATATAAAGAGCAAGACTTTTAGTATACACATCTAACAAGGGAGACTCCTGTCACAGGAGTGGAAGCGATGGAAGAGGAGGAAGATGGAGAAAACCCAAACCTATGTACTACTTCTTCTTCCTTGTTGCGATGACAAAAACTGCAACTAGCCCTTTGCTCTGCCGGTTTCAGCCACCCCAGGGAGTGCTCCGGCCAATGGGGAGTAGAGAGGTAGAAGAAAACTGAAGGAGAAGTGGTGTCTCCCCTCTCCTTCTTCTCCTTTTTGCCGCCGGCCACTATGAGGGTTGCCGCAACCCTAGGAGAGAGAAGGGAGAGGGGGTTTAGGTTTTTGGCTTGTTGGTTTTTTGGATGAGGAATTATGGATTAATTTCTTTGGTTTCATGACTCCCATGGGTATATATAAAGCTACGGTAGGGACCATGAGGAGGAGTTGGGTCTTGGCCCGCTAATGGATCCAAATTCGATCCATTAATGGAGATCCATTCCACTAAAGAATCCCCATTGAACATCCTCACCAATCCCCATATTTTCATATGGGCTCCACCAATTATGAGCACATCCATCTCCCCATGTTTAAGATAACGAATGCCCGTCGATTAATTTAAATTTCTGACAATTTTAATGAATCAACCTCTTGATCCATGACTAGTACCACTCAACCTTTTCATCATGTTGGACCATAGTCCACCTGCAAGATTTAACATGATGAACATTATGAGCTCATCAAGGGGGCATTATCACCCTGACTCACTAGGACATGGATTCAGTTACTTTTTTTTTTGTATATTATCATATATTTTATTTTTGTCGGATAATATTGTTAGGATGTATACTAAAAGCCTTGCTTTTGGTTAGAATACATTTACATTTTGAAGAGAATTGCAAAATCACGCGGTGCATATTTATATTAGTATGTGCACAAAATGTCTCATACTTTGCATTGTATATAACATGGTGCGTGGTAAAGTACAGAAGATCATGTTATCAAGTTCCTTGCAGAAGTATAAGAAAGTGGCTCACAACCGAAATGGAGTTGGACAAACCATCGGGATGGTTGTAGTGTAATTAGATGTGGTTTATCTTAACCATAGAATTACACTAGTACACATGTGTGCATTGAGTAGAACCAAAAGAGAGGTCATCAAATTTTGCACTGACTTCATAAATTGGATTATACCTCGGATATATATTATGGAGTACGATCTTTTAATCCTGAAATAATAACGGGCATGTATAATTAATTATTATTTCTTTGACTTACCAATGTGTGAGATTTATTCTATTAAATCGATGGCCCGGTAAATTGGGAAATAAAATTAATTATATGGTGTGTCATTGATTATTAAGGGAATCCGTGTCCTAGTTAGTCGGGATGATGATGCCCCTTGATGAGCTCAAAAGGATCGTCATGTCAAATGTTGCAAGTGGACTATGGTCCGACATGGTGAAAAGGTTCAGTGGTACTAATTAAGGATCAAGAGGATAATTAAATTATTTGTCAGTGATTTAAATTAATTATCGAGTATTCGATATCATAAACATGGGGAGATGGATGACTCATAATAGGTGGAGCCCATATGAAGATATGGGGGTTGGTGAGGAATTTCAATGGGATCCTTTAGTAGAATAAATCTCCATTGATGGATCATGTTTGGATCCATTAGCAGGCCAAGAACCAACTCCTCCTCATGGTCCCTACCTTAGCCCTATAAATACCCATAGGAGTCATGATACAAGGTGATTTTTAATTAATCCTCAATTAATTGGAAATTATTCCTATTATTGTAAAGCCCTAAACTGTTAGATGTGTATACTGAAAGCCATGACTTTTATTATATGAACATCTTTTATGAAAAGAGAATCACACTACACTAGGTGTTTATTTATAATAGTTCATACACGAAGTCCCATTGCTTAGCATTGTAGATAACATGGTGTGAGGTGTCACACGGAAGATCATGTTATCAATACCTTACTTAGCATAAATAGAGGCTCACAACCTAGATGGAATTGGACAACCCATCAGGAAGGTTATAGTGTAGTCAGGTGTGGTTGGTCTTGACCATAGGACTACACTAGTGTGCTATGAGTGCATTGAGTAGGACCGAAATCCAAAGTTATCCAATTTTGTACTGACTAAATAATTGGATAGGACCTCAGTTGTTATTATGGAGGATGATCCCTTAATCCCGAAATAATATTGGGCATATATTATTATTTATTATTTCTTTGATTTACCAATGGGCGAGATCTATTCTGTTAGATCGACAGACCCGGTAAGTTGGGAAATAATATTAATAATATGATGTGTCAATGATTATTGACAGAATTTGTGTCCTGGTGAGTCAGGATGATGATGCCCCCTTGATGAGCTCAAAAGGTTCATCGTGCCAAACCCTGCAGGTGGATTTGATCCGGCACATTGAAAAGGTTGAGTGGTACTAATCAAGGACCCATAAGTTAATTAAGTTAAATTGTCTGTAATTTAATTACTTAACGGGCATGCGCAATCTTAAACACGGGGGGATGGATGACTCATAATATGTGGAGCCCATATGAAAATATGGGGGTTGGTGAGATGAGTTCAATTAGGATCTTTTAGTGGAATGGATCCTAATTAATGGATCGGGTTTGGATCCATTAGCGGGCCAAGAACCAACTCCTCCTCTTGGTCCCTACCTTAGCCCTATAAATACACTATGAGATCAAGAAACCAAACCAATTGATCAATCCTAGAGCCAAGACCAAAAACCCTCTCCCTCTCCCTCTCCCTCTCCCTCTCCCTCTCTCTTTCTCTCTCGGCGGCACAACAAGAAGAAGAGGAGGAAAATCCTCGGTTCTTCTCCCCTCCTCCTTCAATCTCCGGCTAAGGCTTACAGAAGCAAGGTAGAGGAGTCCTCTACCTTGCATGGTGCTTAGGGAGGTCAGAAAAGGGGTCGGTGGCTGGCTGTAGGCGGCGCAACCTTGGGTTGCGCCGGCGCCGCAAGCAAGGAGAAGAAGAGGTGGTGTGGGTTTTTGTGGCTGAGAAGAAGGTTGTCTCTTATCTTCTTCTTCTTCTTCATCTTTCTCTCTAGGTGAACCGCTGATCCGGAGGGCTTGGAGCCGACTCCGGTGGACAGCGGCGCAAAGGGAGAGGAGGAGGTGCCGGTGGCGCAAACCCTAGGGCTTAGGGTTTTCGGCCGGTTGAAGAAGCGGGTTGGTTGGTGCTCTTGGTGATCTCGGATCGCGGTAGATTGTCGGCCACACGACGTCCACGAAGGGAGGGACATAAGGTAGAAGACCGCGAGGTGATCGGAAAGGTATAACCTTCGATATGCTCCTTTGTATTTTCTTATGTCAAACATATGTTGTATGGATATGTCTCGTCATTTTATGTGTAAGAATATTATGTTTTGCTTGCAAAATATATTTAATAAATTCTTAAGTGTACCTTGACCATAAACATAAAAGTCGGCGATCATCTCGTCACCTTTTCCGCGATAAAACAATTGAGCAAAGTGCAAGGCCAATTTTGGTAATTGGCTAAGTTGCAACTTTGGATCGTTCGATACGACATGAGACGGTCGATGGGAAATAGCTCTGTATTTGGATTAAAATTTTTAATACATAAGCATAGAGAGGTTTCTCGGATCGACCAAGTATTCGCTTAGGAAACCCGCCAAACTATACCCAACATAAACCTCTCTCCCTCTCTCTCTCTTTTCTCCTTCTCTCCCATAAGGTGGTCGGTGACATAGAAGAAGAAGGAAGAGGTTGTCTCTTTGCTTCTCCTCCTATTCTCTCCATCAGCAAGCTCGGTTGTAGGAAGAAGGAGGTCCTCCTCCTGTTCTTCTTGGCAGGAGTGAGCTCCGGTGGGAGGAGACTCGGTCGGCGGCGGCACCAACTCCACTGAAGGGTTGCAGTGCCAAAACCCTTAAGCTAGGGTTCCGACGACAACCTGAGGATGAACAGACCTTCCTTCCTTTATCTCTCGGACGACTAGAAGCTGTAGGAGGGTAGAGAAGAAGGTGGTGGCAGGAGAGGAAGGATTCTTTCTTCCTTTGGCCGGCGGTGACTTCTTTGGTTGAGGTTGGTCGGTGCAAGCAGGAAGAAGGAGGAGGAAGCATCATCTCCTTTGCGTGCTCGTAGATGCGGGATAGGAGGTGGTGGAGGATCTCGGATAGGATGGTAGCAAGGGAGGAGACCTCTTCTTCTTCCCCACTTGATCCTCTTCTTCTTGGAAGTGCACCGGCGGTGGAAAACCCGAGCCCTAAGGTTTGAGTTGGCGCAAAAGGAAAAGGAGAAGAAGGAGGATTAATTCAAAGCCTTGGTGACTCCGCGACATGGTAGATCATAGCCCACACGACGTCCGAGAGGGGAGGGTTATAAGGTAGAAGACTGCGAGGTATACCTCTCCCTAGCTCCGTCCTTCTTTTGTTATTTCTTGCTTTGATTTTGTTTATCATTGCATGTGGTTGATTAATTATCGTAGATTAATTATTTGTTATTTAATATGATAATTAATTATGTCATGGATCCCAATAATAAACAAAAAGATCGGCAATCCATTCGTCGTCTTTTCCACAGTTGATTAATCCGGAAAGTTGCAAGGCCTTAACTTTTGTTTTGGCTAAGTTGTGACTTGGATTAATTGACACGATGACGAGACGGTCGTTTGGGAGATGGGTCTCTATTCGGATTAAATTTTAATTCATAGACATAGAGAGGTCTCTCGCGTTCGACCCCGTGGTTGCTTAGGAAACCCTCAAGCCACACAAGGGTTTACACCCCACAATTGGTATCAGAGCGAGGTTTCCGGTTTTGTGTGTTTAGGATTCAGTTATTTTTCTGCACATTATCATGTACTTTATTTTTGCTGGATAATTTTTGGATGTGTGTAGGTCAACTCTTTGTTGTAGGCACTAGATTCCAACTATTATGGCATTAATAGGTTATGTATGTGATTGATTGTGTGTGTTGTAAATTAATTGAATTCTCGGGGTTGACTAAGCTAAATAAGTTATTTAATTTTTGTAATTAAATATGGCACTTGTTTAGCCAAGCTTTTATTTACTTTTGATCTAGACCACATGTACACTCCTTTGTGGAGTATAGGATCAATGAATGTAAATAAGTAAGCTAGTAATCTCGGCTCGGGGACTACTTCATGGTGTCTTGCGCATGGAAAGGATGGAGTGGACGAGGTGGCGACGCGATTGGAGGTGCATTGGAGATCAAGACCATAATAGTTGGAAAAATCTAGGATTTTTTCATTGTCTATTATATTGGTTTATGTGCTTGTCGTGTGTGTGTGCATGTGAAAAACCTCAACGTAAATAACTAAGTGGGAGAGGGACCCTAAGGGTCCCGTGACCTCCATTACAATCTGAAAAGTGATGCGAACAAGTCTGCGCGTCGGCTCTGAGTGCCTTCCTCCCCATCGGATGGGCTTATTCTGCGGATCACTAGGTTAGAAAAGACTATAGGAAATTATTGAAGAGCGTGTGTACTTCCCCATCAGAAGACACATAATCTGAAATAATTTTTCTTAGCGTCGTGTAATGGTAAACACTTTAATACAAATAATAGTATTCTCCCCATCGGTGTCACTGCTATTATTTGTAGGGTCGAAGAGGACTAACTATTAATTTTACTTGTCAGAAAGTTAGGATGACAAGATAGTAAAATTAATGGGTAAAACCTCCTCTCACAAATGTAGAATTTGTATACGTCCACACCATCGTGGCATGCGAAATTCTCGGTATTTTGAGGTGTTGGTTGTTTTTGGAAATTTATTGTTTTGAGGAGTCAATTTATTTTCAAAAACTAAAGTGTGTGATTGTTGTGATTCTCAGGTATTTTAAAATCGATCTAGACTCACTTGTTTTGTTTGAAAGAGAAAACCAATTAAATGCCCCTAATAATAATATGGATTGGGAATTAAATATGGACTTTGTCTCTACTACCGAGGAACCTAAATGTCATCTTGTCGAGTTCTGTACCGAAAAACCTAGCGAGATTAATACTGAAGAGGAGTTTGAATATTTTAGGAAATGTTTAGAAGCAGACGAGATGACTGAGTATCATCAAAATCAGGCTTCTTCCATTACCAGTGATAAAACATCCGAACATGGCAAACTCTTCGGGAAAAGTAATCGGGCCGCTATGCAGGAGGTAATGAAGAACATGACAACAACCATCCTAGTTGAGGGTATGCCCGTAAGGGAACATGTTCTCAAAATGATGGCATGGCTGAAAGAGATGTAAATCCTTAGAGCACCAATCGATGGGGAAACCCAGGTCGATCTCATCCTCCAATCTCTACCAAAGAGTTTTGAGAAGTTTCTCCTAAGCTACAATATGGACAAGCGTTCATATTCGTGGGCAGAACATCTGACAGAACTTGAGGCGGCAGAGGCGTTTTCTCTTTCACAGACTTTAATTTCTCAAGAGGTTTCTGTTGGATCGGAGAAAATCGATAGAGGGGGGGGGGGTGAATATCGATCTTAAAATTTTTCGGAAAAGTAGAGCGATTACGCAGCGGAAAACAATAAAACAATCGCTAACACATGTTGGTTTTACTTGGTTCGGAGTCGCGGTCGGCTCCTACTCCAAGGCCCACGGTCCTTGACTATTTACGTTAGGCAATTCTATATTAATTAAAAATCTTTTACAGGTTGAGTACAGATATAGAACTGAAATTGAAAGTACACCACTTTTCATAATTAAAAATTACCGACACCCGATGTGGATGGAAATTTGGAGCAGAGGGTCATCGTCGGCGCTAGAATCACGAAGTCGGAGCTTGCCGGAGCATAGCACTTGAACGAAAGTGTTGAGAGCGATGTGAGCGAGATTGTTTGAAGCCTTGTGGTGAACCTCTATTTATAGCAGACATAGGGGCGCCTGTATTGATGGGGGCGCCTGACACGTGGCCTCTCCTGTGATAACTCCAATCCGCAGGCTCGGTCAGCGCTTATGCCCTTCACTGAGGCGCCTGAGATGATGGGATCGCCTGTGTTAACACAGGCGCCTGACCCGACTTGGTCGAGAGGCTTCGTGGCAGTTTGCTTCGATGGTTTGTTTTCACCTTGAACTGGGGCGCCCGTATCCATCCGGGTGCCTAGCCCAGTGAGGCGCCTCACTCCATTGAGGTTTCTGAGCTGCAGAGGCACCGTTCCTTCGTTCCCTGCAACCAAGGTTAGTGCTAAAACACAGGAAGCAAGTATGTTTGCATTATTTACAGCCTAAGCTGTCTAGATTCTGACTTTGGGTCTCCCAAATGGAACCCTAGGTCGAACCAACGCCTAATGTTCCCTCCTCCGGGGAATGCATTCTCACCTACTCCTCTCGGGAGAATTTACCTCTTTGCCAACCGGCTCATCCGGTTGGACTTTTGCCCAGCTTCACTCACCAGGTCTTCGGTGCCTAGTCACAGACCAGGTCTTAGTTCCCAACTTTCGTCAGGTCTTCGTGCCCAATCCGCGACAAGGACTTCTTGCCCAACTTCTGGTCAGGTCTTCGGTGCCCAGCCCTTTGCCAGGACTTCTTGCCCAGTCCTCGACCAGGACTTCTTGCCCAGGCCTTTGCCAAGACTTCTTGCCTAGTGTACCTAGGACTTTCCTGCACACTTAGTAAGCTTGTTAGATCACAACAACACCTTAACTTCTGAACCCTTTGCCATTATCAAAACACAGGTTTGACTTTCGTGCTTCCGGCACCAACAATCTCCCCCTTTTTGATTTATGACAACACGGTTCAAAAAGTTAAGTTAAAAAGATAACATATTTAACAAGCAAAGAATTCATAAGAAAGATTCAGTTTTCTCCCCCTGAATCGAATATTCTCCCTGTGAGTTTTTCAATGATATGTGGGTTTTTGTAAACCTTCTAAGTGCTTTAGATTTTGACTAAGTGCTGAAGTATTTATACTTAGATAACAAGTTTTAAAAATTTCAAGCTTTCTATACTTAGAAAATTTTCTAAAAAAAAATTCTTTTTCCTACTTAGACAATTTTCCAAAAAGTTTTTCATATTTTAGAAAAATTTTCCAAAAAGTTTTTCATACTTAGAAAAAAAATCCACATAGTTTTTCATACTTAGAAAATTTTTCCACACAGTTTCGTGCAACCAAAAAACACTTAGAAAAATAGATTTTCACTTAGCACCATTTAAGTACTTAGAAAATTTTGAGGTGCTTTAGAAAATACTTAGTTTTGAAATGCTTAGATTTGAAAATCATTTTAAAGCACTTAGTTATATACTTTACTTTTTGAAAAAGAGATAAAAAATTTTTTAAAAAAATTATCCGTTAAATATTTTGAAAAAAAAAATTTATCCTTTCTCTCCCCCTTTGCCATATATCAAAAAATAAATTGATATTAATTACCGCAGGAAAAAAAAATTTGAGCTAAAAAAAATGAAGTTCTGTATTGAACCAACTCTAATAACTTTAAGCATAAACTGGACCAAACCAAATTAAACCGTTCTTGTTCGGGTCCTGTCTAACCCTGTTAGCTATATACTAACTGTCATAAACAGTAGCTTTCGCTAGGGTTAGTCAAGTTAAGTAATCTGATCAAGTTAGATTTTTTAAGCTTGACACTTAACCTGATTGCTGTTCAACTTGTATTTATTGCCCCAATTACTGCCGATGCACTGACTTAAAGCATCTTGAATCATGGCATAGACATAAACATCTCAACCCAGTCTAGATTATCAATCAAAAGTACCGTAAGGTGCTTGTGAGATGCTGGCTTCTAGATCTGTAGGTGCATGCAGTTCTAGGGTTAGGGCCTAAGCTAAGTCCATTTGCGAAAAAAATCCTAGTTTTGAAGGAGGTAAGTTTTTTTTTTAAACTAAGTCGGAAAATCATTTTAAATTTCAAAAAACTTGATAAAAGAAATGATTTTTCAACAAAAATTAATTAAAAAATAAGAAGTAAAATAATTTTTTGAAAATAAAATATAGAGCAATCCTATTCTACTAAGCGTAACCCTAACTGCCTTCTTAGTGAGCTAAACTCAGACTCAAGTAAGGGTTTGGTAAAGATATCAGCTAAGTTGGACTTTGAGTCCACATGCTTAAGGACTATTTCACCCCTGGCAACATGATCCCTTACAAAATAATGTTTAACTTCTATATGTTTTGTTCTGGAGTGTTGAATTGGGTTCTTAGTCAGGTTGATTGAGCTAATGTTATCAATATAGACTTGGGTTTGCGTGTAGTCAAGCTGGAAGTCCTTATGAGTGTGTATCATCCACAAAAGTTGTGTGACACATTCTCCTAGGGCAACATATTCTGCTTCTGTTGTAGACAATGTTACACAGTGTTATTTTCTGCTACACCAGCTGACTAGGTTGTGTCCTAAAAGTTGGCAGCTTACATTTGTACTTTTTCTATCTAATTTGCACCAAACATAGTCAGAGTCAGAATATCCTGAAAATTCAAAGGTGGAAGTCCTAGGATACCAAATCTCCTAACCAAATCCCTACATTTAGGGTACCCTTAATGTACCTAAGTACACTTTTTAGGGCTGCTAAGTGAAATTCCTTAGCACAAGTTTGGTACCTAACACACATTCCTACAGAGAATAAGATATCAGGTCTGCTAGCTGTAAGGTAAAGTAGACTTCCAATCATACTTCGGTATAACTTAAGATCTACTGGCTTACCTTCAGGGTCACTATCAATTTTGACATTTGTGGCCATAGGGGTACTTATACTTTTGGAGTTATCCATTTTAAATTTCTTTATTAACTCTTTAACATACTTAGACTGGTGAACATAATTACCATCTCTAGTTTTCTTAATTTACAATCCTAAGAAAAAGTTAAGCTCACCTACTAAGCTCATTTCGAATTCATTTTCAATTATTTTTACAAATTCTTTTAGAAAGTTTGAGTTGGTGGATCCGAAAATTATATCATCAACATAAATTTGGGCAATAAAAATGTCTTTTTCTAAGGTTTTAACAAACAGAGTGGAGTCAATCTGGCCTTGGTTAAATTCCTTAGAAATAAGATAGGCTGATAAACGTTCATACCATGCTCTAGGTGTTTGTTTCAACCCATATAGTGCTTTTCTATGTTTAAAGACATACTCAGGTTTCTCTAGGTCCTCAAACCCTGGGGGTTGTCCTACATAAACTTCTTCTTTGATGAACCCATTTAATAAGGCAGACTTAACGTCCATTTGGTATATCTTGAACCCTCTATGGGCTGCAAAGGCTAACAATATTCTAATTGACTCAAGTCTGGCTACTGGGGTATAGGTTTCATCATAGTCTAATCCTTCAACTTGACTGAATCCTTTAGCTACTAAGCGGGTTTTATTTCTAACTATTTCCCCTTGGTCATTTAATTTATTCCTAAACACCCACTTAGTATCTATAATAGATTTGCCGTCAGGTTTAGGTACTAGTTCCCAGACTTGGTTTCTTTCAAATTGGGCTAACTCCTCTGGCATTGCTATGATCCAATCAGGGTCAGGTAGGGCTTCCTCTATTGTCTTAGGCTTAATTTTTGAAATCAATGCAATCTGACTAAGATTTCTATAGGAAGACCTAGTTTTGTCTCCTAATGTTGGATCACCCAAAATTTGATTAGATGGGTGACTGAGTTTGGGTTTCTTGGTTCTTCTAAAACTTGGTTCAGCCACAGGTCCAGCTGGACGGTTTGGTTCAGTGTTTCATTCAACTACTTGGGTTGGTTCAGTTATTGGTTCATTTGTCGCAGTAGTTGGTTCATGAGTTAGTTCATTTAGAGGTTCAATTAGTGGTTCAATTGATGGTTCACTTGTTCGTTCATTTTCTTCCTGATCAGTGTTTGATTGGTTCAATTTTTGATAATCTGGTTTTGGTTCAGTTTCTTCATCAAAAATTAAGTTAGTAGTCTCTTCAATTTTGTGGGTCTATTTATTATAAACCCTATAGGCCCTACTAGTTGTTGAATATCCTAAGAAGACCCTTAGGGTTGACTTGGACTGAAACTTACCTAGGTAGTCCTTGGTGTTTAAGATATGGACTTTGCACCCAAAGACCCTTAGGTAATGTAGGTTAAGCAGTATATGATAATATAGTTCATAAGGAGTTTTATTATGTCTTTTGTTAATAAGACCCTATTTTGAATATAACAAGCCGTACTTATTGCATCTGCCCAAAATTGGTTAGCTAGGTTAAATTCATTGAGCATGGTCCTAGCAGCTTCCTGAAGGGTTCTATTTTTTTTTTCTACTATCCCATTTTGTTGGGGGTTCTAGGACAGGAAAATTCATGAATATATCCATTTATTTTACAGAATTCCTCAAACCTTTGATTCTCAAAATCTCCCCCATGATCACTCCTAAGTCTTTTGATTTTGGTATCATTTTGATTTTTAATTATTTTGCATAAGTCAATAAATAGGTTTAGGGTTTCATCTTTTGTTTTTAGGAACCTAACCCAGGTAATCCTAGAATAATCATCGATAATAACTAAGCAGTATCGATTTCCGCTTAGTGGCTTGGCTCCATGTGAATCAAATAGGTCAAGGTGCAGGAGCTCAAGTGTGGTTTGGGTTCAATCTGATTGAATTGGCTTGTGATTAGACTTAGATTGTTTGCCTTGGTTACATGAGTTACAGATTGTGTTTTCAAAGTTCTTAATTTTTGGTACCCCTTTAATTAGACCAAGTTGGGTAATGTTAGAAATTAGTCTAGCATTAGTATGACCTAATCTCCTATGCCAGAGGTTGGATTCTTCTAATTGAGTCAAGAAGCATTTTGGTACTAAAGGTAGATTGATAGTATAAACATTATTTTTCCTAGTACCCTTAAGCATAATTTCTAAGTCTTGGAGGTTTCTAATCAGGCAGTCAGAGTTGGTGAATGTAACTACATAGCCAGTATCATATAGTTGACTTATACTAAGCAAATTAAACTTGAAATTTTCAACCAAGAGTACCTTTATAATCACGAAATCAGATTTGAGTTCAATGTTACCTGACCCAATGACTTTAAGTGTAGCATTTTTGCCAAATCCTACTGAGCCTAGCTTCTTGAACTTGATTTAATTTTGGTGAATTTCAATTTGTCTCCAATCATGTGTCTGGAGCATCCACTGAAGGATCGATTTAGGCGTGCAGAGGGGGGTGAATGCACTTTCGCGGATCGTTTTGATCTCTACAAAGATGTTAGCGCAGCGGAAATAATATGTAAAAGAAATAAACAACGCTAACAAAAATATTTTACTTGGTATCCACCAAGATGGGTGACTAATCCAAGGATCCACGCCGCGAGCACCACTTTTCACTATCGAAAAGTCTCCTTGAGGTGGAGAAACCTTTACATCAAGATCTTCCTCTTTACAGATGCAGAAATATGATGGAGGAAGCAAAAGTCACTCTACAATTTGGCAGCACTTCGTTACTGTACGGAACCGTGTGTGCACGTGTAACGAGGAGCTCCTTTTATAGGTGAAAAGGACCGCACCAGTCGATTGCCCCGTGGGCAGTCGACTGGCCCAGCAATAAATGCTGGCCAACGGCTAGCAAACAGCTAGCCAACGGCTAGTTTCGGGGTATACCAGTCGACTGCCCCAAGGCCAGTCGACTGGTCCGAAGCTGCGAACTTTCTGTGGGATTTGGCAGTCGACTGCCCTGCCTCCCAGCTTAGCTCCAGCCACTCCGAACCTTCTCCTTCGCGTGTGCCTTCAGGTCTGCTCCCTTGGCTCGCCCCTTGAAGTCCTCTTCCTCTGGCTATCGTCCCTCGGATGCGCATGCAAGCCTTCCCTTGGCTTGCCTCCATGCCACCCTTCACGTGTGCCCTTTGAAGTCCACTTCCCGGCTTGCCTTTGGAGCTCTCCTCCCTCGGCTCTCGTCCCTTGGATAGGTCCACCAAGTGTGATTCTCCAAGTCCTGCAAACACAATCACACAAATCAAATACAACATAACACTCTAACTTTATACCTATTCGCCCACACATCAAAACCATGATCTTCCAATCATTTAAGGGTCGATTGCCTCAACAATCTCCCCCTTTTTGATGTATGGCAATATGTTTAAGTTAAAGATAAATAACAGCAATAGCAGTAGCAAAAGATAGGAATTGAAACATTATGAGACATAATAACCCTAAGAGGTAACCTCCCCCTTAACCTATGTCTTCTCCACAGTTTCAATTCTAATCACATTCCAAGTTATGTTTTCACTTATCAACATCAATGTATATAAGAATGTAAGACATATTCGAACCTAAGAGGTACCTCCCCCTTAATCCATGTCTTCTCTCCAAATTTTAACCTTTCAATGTCTAAGTTAGACAAAATACCTAAAATCATCCATTTTAAGTCAAAATTCTAACTTAAACCACCTATTCTCCCCCTTTGACACCATCAAAATGGTTGCCTCAAGCAACCCAACCCTAGGGTATCAAATGAGAGAATATTTCAATTTCTGAAATTTCTCACAGTGGCTGAAAACAGGCGTGCCAGTCGATTGCCCATAGGGCAGTCGACTGATACGCTATCAGTCTGATATTTGAGGTTTTCTGCCGAATTTCAGAAACTTCCAGAAAATTTCAGAAAATTCCAAAAATTGTAAAATTTTGCATACATGTTTGAAATGTTATACTCTATCAGGGAAAAATATTAAACCATATACAATTTCAAACATGCATGACTTTTGATAAAAATCCAAAAGTTTTCAAAACTACTACATTTTGTATCAACCATTGAAATCATTGCAATCATGTGTCTTTTGAAAGCATGGCAAAGTATTTAAAACATGAGATGGTTTTCAAAGGTTTAAAAATGTCCAACTATGATCTTTAGCAAGGTGTCCATTGATTGAACACTTGCCTCCCCCATAGTGTAGGATCGGTGCCATCGATAGAGGGGGGGGGGGTGAATATCGATCGTGAAAAATCTTTTAGAATTCTTCGTAAAACATTCATTCTGGACTTAGAATATTCATAGCACAGCGAAAAATAATTTAGAACGAAAAAACAAAGCAAGACAGTGACACAGCGGATTTTACTTGGTTCCCGACCCCCCAGGGTCAAAAGATTTTTCGGAGGTGGAGAAACCCTACTATTGGTCCATGCACGGGAATGCCCATCCACTATTGGTCTCCTTCCCAGACTTTTCGGAGGTGGAGAAACCCTACTTACAGTGCAAGTTTACAATCAAAAGATTTGGAAAACTAATTGCAGTGTAATTAAAGCAAACCAAATAGAACAAGTTTGAAGCTTGGCCGATCTGGACCTCCGAAGTACCGCGCACTTCCTCCTGGAGACTCCCGGTCGTAGAGCCTCATTTCTAGCACGTTGCCGTCGGTCAGAATGCTTGGAATGGTCCTTGGAAGTCGTTATTGAAGCAGAGGGGTCGAAGCCCCTTATATAGGCCTCCTGGGGGCGCCCTGGACGACGGTGGCGCCCTGGAAGACTCGGTCAAACTTTATCCCTGCGCCTACCTCACCGCAGCTGATAACAGCTTTGACCAGGGCGCCCCGAACCTCCCGGGCGCCCTCATGAAGGCTTATCTGTGTTTTGGGTTCGAAACTGCAGATACAGCTTTGAACCAGGGTGCACCGGACGCTCCGGGCGCCCCGCTTGACACCTGTTCTGCCTGCTTCACCTAACTGCCTTTTTTCTCTTTGGCTCAGGGCGCCCTGGCTGTTGGGGGCGCCCTGGATGATGGGGGCGCCCTGCTTAAAGCTTGCAAGCTGGTTTTTTTTGCTTGCTTTGTCTCCGGTTCTTGTTACCTGCAAGATACACAATCACAAAGCATATATACATATAATGTTAGGCTTAAGGACTTGGTTCGGACTTCGGATTTGCATGAAACCCTAGGTCGAACTGGCACAAGTTCCCATCCCCGAGAACTCGCCCTTCACCTGCTCCTTTCAGGAGATGGTTGCCACCCAGCCCTTCGGGTGGACTTTTGCCTAGCTTCCGATACTTCCGGACCTCGAGGCGTCCAAACCCTGACCCGTCTCTACTCCTATCCTTAGTCATCGCTCAGCTAAGTTGCTTAGTCCCTCGGACCAAGTCTTCATTCCCTAGCAGTCCTTCGCCAGGTGCCTAGCAGCCCTTCGCTAGGTCTTTGTTACCAAGCGGTCCTTCGCCTGGTGCCTAGCAATCCTTCGCTAGGTCTTCTATGCCTAGCAGCCCTTCGCTAGGTGCCTAGCCGCCCTTCGCTAGGTCTTCTTTGCCTAGCAACCCTTCGCTAGGTGCCTAGCAGCCTTTCGCTAGGTCTTAAGGTTCCGATGCCTAGCAGCCCTTCGCTAGGTCTTGGGGTTTTGATGCCTAGATTAACTAGGACTTTTCTTCAGCTTAGTTTACTTCTCCTTTGCTCCCCTTTATCTGTTCATTGTATCACTGACTTAAGTGTATTGTCAAACATTAAAACATTTAAAGAGGAACATCATTGATGCAACTTGCACCAACAATCTCTCCCTTTTTGATGTTTGACAATAACTTAAGTTAGATTGGTTTAAGGGGCTAACTTACTATCCTTGGGGAAAAATTTGACTTTAGTTTTGAACATATTTTTGATCCTCTAGGAAAAAAATTTCTAACTTAAGCAAAAAATTTCTAACTTAAGCATACCTCTCCCCCTTTGTCATACATAAAAAAAAACACAAGCGAATACTTGCACCAACAATGAGAAATTTTGGTTCTTTTTGAAAATACTTGGTGGAGAAATTTTGAAAGCATTGTATTTTGAATGATATATTGCATTTTTAAAAAAATGCATAATTTTGAAAAAGATGTTATGCGCTTTGAAAAGTACAAGTACTTTGAAAATGATCTTTAACAACATGAAAGTACTTTTGAAAGAATTTGAAAATATAAAGTACTTTTTGAAAAATGCATAACTTTTGAAAAAATGTTATTTTGGAAAATATGAATGTTATGTATATTTTGCAAGTACTAACTATTTTTGAAAAAGATGCACTTTTGAAAAGTCTAAGTAATTTTTGAAACATAATATTTTACTTGACTAGGTTAATCTTCCATCTGACACCATCCTAGGAAACCTTGTTGACTACAAGGACATTTTCCTAAGTGTCCTAGAAATTTTTCAAAGTCAAGTAAATATTAATAGAATTTTGAAAAAAAATGATAGTACTTTTGAAAATATATGCTGGTGCATTTTGAAAAATGTGTGAACTTTTGAAGACGAAATATATTACTTGATTTGGTTTATTTTCCAGTCTGACACTATCCTGGGAAATCTTGTTGACTACAAGGGCATTTCCTTAGTGTCCTGGAATTTCTTCAAACTCAAGTAAATATTGTTTCAAAGATAATTTTATAGGTCACACAAAAACAATAGACTAATAGTATTTTGAAAAACTACTTATATTTCTAGCAAGATTTGAAAATACAGCTCATGAAAACATTTGAGATATTCAATAATTCTTTTAATTTGATCTCCCCCTAAACATGACCCAGTCCTGGGAAGCTTTTTGACCACAAGTATTCTTCCACTAAGTCTTAAGGTTTGATTCAAATTAAAGAAATTATCTAATAATTTCAAAACAATTAATTAAACAAAATTATTTCAGAAGTTTGATTTAAACTCCCCCTAAAGTTGACACATCCTAGGAGTCCTTGTAGATTATGAAGTGGACCTTCCTCTGTGTCTTTAGGGTTTATCAAAATCAAACAAGACAGATAAATTTTACAACATAAACCTTTTTCGAAAAACACAAATGATAACGATTTTAAAGCTCAGTTTTCGAAAAATATTTTCAAATAATAGTAATTTTTATAGTGTAGTTTTCGAAAGACAAAAAAAATGAAAATCACTCCCCCTGTATTCGATACCGTTTGACTCTATCTAAGTGCCTTAAGGAACTTTAGTGTTGTCCTAAGAGGCTTGTGTCTAATTGCGTGAATCAAACAATTTTTGAAAAGATATAATTTTTGAAAAACGTATAATATATATATTCAATCAGACAAGCATGAATTCCATAAAAATATTATTATGTTGAAATACTATTTTGAAAATATATTTTTAGAAAAATATTCTAACAATTTTGAAAAACAACTTTAAAAAACCTTTTTCAATTTATTAGTCCTTAACATCTCACCCATTTTAGATGTATCAATACAACAAGCATGATTGCCTTATAAGTGTATTGTGAGATGCTTGAATCATTTTTCTTTAATTTATTTTTAATTCTAAGATTTAATTGAAGCTTGTGTTAGATTTGAATTTGACAAGAAGTAACTTGAATTTAAATTTCAAAAATTGGCTTCCAGGTCTTGGCGAGGCACTAGGTCTTCTTTGGTCGTAGCCTTATTGGATCATCAACCCTTTCCTTGACAAAGCCTTTTAATGAAATTTCATTTTCAAAATTACTTTTTGAAAAATTCTGATCTAACTAGTTTGGATCTTGGATCGGTAGCTTCGGCTAGTTTCACAAGTCTAAAGAGACCAAGTATACTTGACCTTATTAGAATTGGCTTCCCTAACGTACTATCATCTCACCGCCACCCAATACTACGTTGATCAAGTTTCAATTATTCTTTTTCCTATAGTCGTTCTAATATATGCATAAATTTTAAATATGAATGACATGTCATATAAAAAGAAGTAGCAGATGCATGACATGGCAATTATGCATGAGTCAAACAAGTCTAAAGCATTTTATTTAGGTTTCTAAAAATGTATCAAATTCCCGATTTGATACATGTCGTGTGAACCCACGAATATGCCAACTCACTTTGACATATTTAATGTTATTAATTATAATTTTTATAGTTTGCTTAAAATTTTATTTTAGTTTGAGTTTAAGTTATTTAAGATTTGAAGTTGAGTTAATTGAAGTTTGAATTAATTTAAAAATTAATTTATTAAGATTGAATTGATTTAAATCAATTAATGTTGAATTTATTTGAAGTAGATTAAATTGATCAGCTTTAGTTGAATTAAATTGATTTAATTGACTTAATTAAAAATTGAATTGAATTGAATTGAATTTAATTTGAATTTAATTTAATTTGAATTTAATTTAATCTAATTTGAATTTAATTTAATTTGAATTTAATTAAGATTAAATTAAGATTTAATTTGAGTTTAATTATGATTAAATTAAGATTTAATTTTAAATTTAATTTAATTTTATTTGAATTTAATTTTATTTGAATTTAATTTGTTTAAATTAAGATTTAATTTGAATTTAATTAGGATTAAATTAGGATTTAATTTGAATTTAATTAAGATTAAATTAAGATTTAATTTGAATTTAATTAAAATTTAATTTGAGTTTAATTAAGATTAAATTAGTATTTAATTTGAATTTAATTAAGATTTAATTAAGATTTAATTTGAATTTAATTAAGATTAAATTAGGATTTAATTTGAATTTAATTAAGATTAAATTAAGATTTAATTTGAATTTAATTAAGATTTAATTTGAATTTAATTAAAATTAAATTAAGATTTAATTTGAGTTTAATTAAGATTAAATTTGGATTTAATTTGAATTTAATTAAGATTAAATTAGGATTTAATTTGAATTTAATTAAGATTAAATTAAGATTTAATTTGAGTTTAATTAAGATTAAATTAGTATGTAATTTGAATTTAATTAAGATTATAATGATTAATTAATAATTGAGGGCTTAAATTCATCATTTTCATTATTTCAAAAATTTCTTCTTCATATTTATCTTTCTTTTCAAGTTTTTCTAATAATTTTGATTTATTTGAATTTTTGTAATTTTTATTAACTATGGCCTTTATCTTAGATAGTTCTATATCCTTCTCAAGATTAGGTCTTTCAATATCCTTACAGTAGGTGGAGTAATTTGGGCCACTAATTAAGGTTTTGTAATAATCTTTAATATCATCTATAATTAAATTATTATCTAGGAGAATTTTACCTTCAAAATTATCCTCAGATATATTTTCAATATTTTCAACATTAATCTCTAGATTATCTTTAAGATTTTCAGAATTAATTTCTGAATTAATCTTGAGATTTTCAGAATTAATTTCTGAATTATCCTTAAGATATTCAAATTTGAATTCGGATTTATCCTTAGGATTTTCAAATTTGAATTCGAAATTATCCTTAGGATTTTCAAATTTGAATTCCGAATTATCTTTAGGATTAATTTTGTCTGAATTAAAATGATCAGAACTAATTTTATCAGAAAAATTATCAGAATTAATTTTGTCAGAAAGATTATCAGAACTATTTTTATCAGAAAAATTATCAAAATCAGATAAATTATCAGAATTAATTTTATCGGATAAATTATCAGAATTAATTTTATCAGATAAATTATCAGAATTAATTTTATCAGATAAATTATCAGAATTAATTTTATCAGATAAATTATCAAAATTAATTTTACTAATTTCTGAATTGATATTCTGAATTAAACAATTAATTTCTAATATTTTAGTCATATTCACGTTTTGTAATTTAACATGCAAAAAGTTAATTTTACTATGCAGTAAATCTACTTTATTAGAAAAATTAACTACTTTATCACATGGCAGTGCAGGAACTTGTAAAATTTTTGAAACATAAATCTTCTGTACCTTCGCCGGACACTTGTTTTTGTAATGTCCGTATTTCTTGCATTTGAAACATTGTACGTGACTTTTGTCCCTCCGGTTTCCTGGAGCTGGTGCCTCCTTCGCCACAGGTGATGTAGACCGAATCTTACGAGTAGGGCACTGATTTTTATAGTACCCTCTCTCCCTGCACGTGAAACAAATAATATGGAATTTACAAATGGACATTTTAAATAAAATATACTTGATTCACCCCTAGGCTCCCCCTCAACTCCTGGCGTCGTTGCTCCGTCGGCGGTTAGTCCGGTGAAGAGCGGCTCGGCTCTGATACCAATTGTAGGATCGGTGTTGTTGATAGAGGGGGGGGTGAATATCGATCGTGAAAAATCTTTCGAAATTCTTCGTAAAACTTTCGTTCTGGACTTAGAATATTAGTAGCGCAGCGGAAAATAATTTAGAACGAAAAAACAAAGCAAGACAGTGACACAGCGGATTTTACTTGGTTCCCGACCCCCCAGGGTAAGTACATCCATGGCCTATGCACGGGAACGCCCGTCCACTATTGGTCTCCTTCCCGAACTTTCCGGAGGCGGAGAAACCCGACTTACAGTGCAAGTTTACAATCAAAAGATATGGAAAACTAATTGCAGTGTAATTAAAGCAAACCGAATAGAACAAGTTTGAAGCTTGGACGATCTGGACCTCCGAAGTGCCGCGCACTTCCTCCTGGAGCCTCCCGGTCATAGAGCCTCGTTTCTAGTGCATTGCCGTCGGTCAGAATGCTTGGAATGGTTCTTGGAAGTCGTTATTGAAGCAGAGGGGTCGAAGCCCCTTATATAGGCCTCCTGGGGGCGCCCTGGACGTCGGGGGCGCCACGGAAGACTCAGTCAAACTTTATCGCTGCGCCTACCTCGCCGCAGCTGATAAAAGCTATGACCAGGGCGCCCTGGACCTCCCGGGCACCCTCATGATGACTTATCTGTGTTTTGGGTTCAAAACTACAGATACAACTTTGAACCAGGGCGCCCCGAACGCTCCGAGCACCCCGCTTGACACCTGTTCTGCCTGCTTCACCTAACTGCCTTTTTTCTCTTTGGCTCAGGGCGCCCTGGCTGTTGGGGGCGCCCTGGATGATGGGGGCGCCCTCCTTGATGGGGGTGCCCTGCTTAAAGCCTGCAAGCTGGTTTTTTTTGCTTGCTTTGTCTCCGCTTCTTGTTACCTACAAGATACACAAACACAAAGCATATATACATATAATGTTAGGCTTAAGGACTTGGTTCGGACTTCGGATTTGCATGAAACCCTAGGTCGAACTGGCACAAGTTCCCATCCCCGAGAACTCGTCCTTCACCTACTCCTTTCAGGAGATGGTTGCCACCCAGCCCTTCGGGTGGACTTTTGCCTAGCTTCCGATACTTCCGGACCTCGAGACGACCAAACCCTGACCCGTCTCTACTCCTGTCCTTAGTCATCGCTCAGCTAAGTTGCTTAGTCCCTCGGACCAAGTCTTCATTCCCTACAGTCCTTCGCCAGGTGCCTAGCAGCCCTTCGCTAGGTCTTTGTTACCAAGCGGTCCTTCGCCTGGTGCCTAGCAATCCTTCGCTAGGTCTTCTATGCCTAGTAGCCCTTCGCTAGGTGCCTAGCCGCCCTTCGCTAGGTCTTCTTTGCCTAGCAACCCTTCGCTAGGTGCCTAGCAGCCCTTCGCTAGGTCTTGGGGTTTCGATGCCTAGATTAACTAGGACTTTTCTTCAGCTTAGTTTACTTCTCCTTTGCTCCCCTTTGTCTGTTCATTGTATCACTGACTTAAGTGTATTGTCCTACTATCATTTCCTAACATAATGACATAGATACTTGGCATATTAACTTTATACTTTGCATCATATCATGTCCTGCTTAACATCATGTCATAGAGTTCCATAAGCCATTATTCAAACACATAAGTAGCAAACATAAAGTTCTAGCATAAGACCGGTAAACATATTGTTTTCGTGGCCAAGTCACTACCACACACACACATCCTTGTCTTCCTGCTGCTTCCTCATTGACCCCTGGCGTGATCTGCGGTATAAGGAAAATAAGACTATAAGCACATCGGCTTAGTAAGACTCTTTCCTACTCACTAAAACTATTCATCACTTAATCATAAACACTTAAAACATGAACATAACTTTATGCTTGAAGGTAAATATAAATAAACTTACATGGCAGAATGCATGACATAACTTGAATATAGTTAAACTGAACATGGCCTAATGCATGACATAAACATAAACATAAATAAACATTCTTAACCTGACATGATTCATGAACATAAGTAAACATTCTTAACATGCATGATACGTGACATACACATAAACATAAGAAACATTCCTAGCATTCATGATTCATGGCATAAACATAAACATAAAAACATTCTTAACATGCATGATACATGACATAAACATAAACATAAAAACATTCTTAACATACATGATACATGGCATAAACATATCATAAAAACATTCTTAACATGCATGATACATGGCATAAACATAACATAAAACATGAACTAACCTGTATGGCATAACCATAGGCATGCTTCTATCATATCATATGGGCATCTTCTTAACATAACCATAAGCATAAATCATTCCATCATGCATATTTCTTGACATGAAACATAAGTATAGGACATTACCATCATGGCATAATGCATAACATGAATGAATGCATGAGTCTAATGCATATACATAAGGATGCTTAACTTTTAAAATCATACTTTTAAATACTTAAACATAATCATAACATCATTGGGGGTCCCCAGCTTGTACCACATACATACATCATAAGCGCGCATCCCTAAGTAAATACGTGGTAGCGAGCCCCGACCTACTAGGGTAAGAACAGCATAGTCGGTAGTCTCAGAACCGGGGCGTTCTTAGGGTGCCCATCCCTGTTGCACAGCTTCGGTAGTGCCAGAACCGTGGACAGCATAGTCGGTAGTCCATAACCGGGGCGATACTTAACATGCTTCATCATTCATAAGACATGGCATACATCATCATTCATAAACATGGCATGCATCTTCATTCATAAATATGGCATGCATCTTCATTCATAAACATAACATGCGTAACGACCCGGCCCGTCTACCGGCCCATTTACCGGCCCATTTACCGGTCTCACGACTGTCGTACCGTCGTACCGTCAACCATCGACCGTGTCGTCATTCATAACATGGCATGCATCTTTATTCATAAAACATAGCATGCACTTCCATTCGTAAACATAACTTGCATCTTCATTCATAACATGCATTTTCATTCATAAACATAACATGCATCTTCATTCATAGAACATGACCTACTTACATAAATATCAGTCTTATTCCTAAAGCTTGCATGATCATGGCATATAAGGTAAACATTGCATTATGTTCATTGAACATGACATGTTTGCATAGACATTAATCCTAATCCATAGAACTTGCATGATCATGATACATAAAGTAAACATTGCATTCCATACATAAGCATGGTATCTATCTCTAGCATGCATGAATAGGACTTCCATAAACATACTACCTACCATTCAAGTACATGGCATAGGACATAAGTCATTCATAAATAAACCCTATTAAGCATGGTATCCAGTCATAACATACAACATAAAACATGGTGCTTAAGGTTAGGGTCATAGGTAACTTAATTTCTACCACATGCTTGAACCTTTATAGCTACTTCATAATAAAGCATAAACCATCATTCTTCATACCCTAACTTCCCCCAAGCCCTAATTACCTTGCTTGGCCGAAACCCATAAGGGAAAAAGTTCCATCATTCAATTACATGTAAGGTAGCATAAGGGAAAGTAACAACCATACATTACCTATAGGGTCATAAGAAGCCATTTAGGCTCATGATTAGGGTTCACCCTAACCCCAAACCCTACTATCTAGGGTTGGCCAAAATATATAAGGGCCATGGGTGCATGAATAAATTCATAGAATTTTCCAATTAAACATCTAACATCTTTCATACCATACCATAGGAGCCCTTAGGACCCTTACTTGAAGAAAACCCTAACTCTTTGCCCTAAACCCCTACTTGGCCAAAAGTTGTAGGGTCACAAGGCCTTGTGAAAATTCACATAAATCACCCTCAATCTCCCTTATAGCATGATATTACACAAAACACATACTTGAAGGTTTAGATCCAACCCTACCCATGGGTTCTTGAGGTTGGCCGAATCCCTAGGAGGTCCTAGTGTACCCCAAAATTTCTCCAAATCTCATTTTTAACTTATATTCATCATGGAAAAACATTAGGAAGCATGATAAATATTTTTAACATCATTTTGGACCCTAAAAACCCTAGTGGCCGAAAGTTTAGGGTCACATACCATGGTTTCTCCAAGGTAAATCCAAAAACCAACTTTATATCATGCTAAAAATCATAAGGGAACTATTATACCACAGGTGAGGGAGTCTTACCTTGGTTGATCTTGATTATAGACCTTAGTTTTGGGAGAAGGATAGAGATCTTGTTGCCTTTTGACTACCCCTAGCCTTTGTATCCTTGTAGAAACCTTGGATCTTGGAGATGGAGCCTTGGGTGAACTTTTTCCAAGGGAAATCCCCTCTTGGGGTATTCGGCTAGGATGGAGAAGGAGGGAGGAAGAAAGGGTGACTTGATGGATGAAGAGAAGTAACCCCCCATGCCTCTCTTTATAACTCATCAAGGAGGGTAAGTGAAGAGTCATGGTGTCTCTTCATTTTCCCCCAAGCCTTAACCATAATCCAATTCATTTCCTCATAGCACTCCCTTGCTAGGTGAATTGGTTAAAGCATGCATGGTTGTACAAGAGGTCCAAGGTTCAATCCTTGGTGCATGCACAATTTTTTTTCCACTTATTTTTATTTTATTTTCCTAGTATTTTCGAAAATCCCTTAAAAATTCGCCCATAATTATGTTAATATTTCTTATTAAAATCCCTTTATATTTTTATAAATTTTTACCTAAAATTCGCTAATAATCATGGTACTAGAAAGCCCATATAAGGCCCATTTGTGCCTATTTCTCCAATTTACGTGGAAAAATCATGGATTTCTAGGTAAAAATTCGTGTTAATATCTCTTGATCCCTCGGAAAATTATCTAGACATGCTCAATATTTTAAAGAAATATTAAGAGAATTTTCCGGGTCGTTACAATTCCCCATACCTCGTGAAAGTTCGTCCTCGAACTTAGAATAGCTCCGGGTACTTGCGCCTCATCTCGTCCTCGCGTTCCCAGATAGCTTCTTCGAACCGATGACTTTGCCATAGAACCTTGACTAAGGATACCTCCTTACTCCTTAGCTTCTTGACTTCCCGATCCATGATCCGGATAGGTCGGCTTTCATAGCATAGGTCCTCCTGCACTTGCACTGTCTGTGGCTCGATCATTTGGTCCATATTTGGAATACACTTTTTAACCGTTGACACATGGAACACATTATGGACGACCGACATCTCTGGAGGCAGCTCCAGCTCATATGCCACTTTACCAACTCTTTTCAGAATCAGGTACGACCCCACATAACGTGGACTTAGTTTTCCTTTCCTCCCAAATCTGGTCACCCCTTTCATAGGAGCCACTTTGAGGAACACCAAATCTCTAACATTAAATTCCAGTGGTCTACGCCGGACATCGGCATAACTCTTTTGCCGGCTCTGAGCAGCTTCTATCCGTTGTCGAATATTCTGTATAGCTCGGGTGGTGCCGTCGATGACATCCGTTGTGAGCCCCATTTCCTTCTTTTCACCACACTCATGCCAACAGATCGGAGACCTACATCTCCTCCCGTACAACGCTTCATAAGGCGCCATTCTGATAGTAGCTTGGTAGCTATTGTTGTAAGAGAATTCCGCTAAACATAGATATCGACACCAACTTCCTTTGAAATCCAAGGCACAAGCTCGCAACATGTCTTCTAGTACTTGATTCACCCGTTCAGTTTGCCCATCAGTCTGAGGGTGAAAGGCAGTACTAAATCGCAATTTAGTGCCGAGAGACTTTTGAACACACTCCCAAAAATGCGAAGTAAAGCGACCATCCCTATCTGAGATGATGGTCTTGGGAACTCCATGAAGTCTGATTATCTCTTTAACGTATAGTTGAGCCAGTTGCTCCATTGAATCCGTCATCTTGATTGCCTGGAAGTGAGCAGACTTCGTCAGCCTGTCCACAATTACCCAAATCGCATCATATCCATTCGTAGTCCTGGGAAGTCCTGAAATAAAATCCATAGAGATGTCTTCCCATTTCCACTCCGGAATTGCGAGTGGCTGCAGAACTCCTCCGGGTCGCTGGTGTTCTGCTTTTACTTGCTGGCAAGTCATGCAAGTACTAACATGTTGAGCCACATCTCTCTTCATACCGGACCACCAAAACTTCTCCTTCAGATCTTGATACATCTTGGTGGATCCTGGATGCATCGAATAAGGGGTTCCGTGAGCTTCTGCCAGTATTTCCCTTCGAAGCTCCGGATCATTAGGAATACATAGACGATCCCTCAGGTAGAGTACTCCCCCTTTGGCGATATGAAAACCATCACCCCTTCCTTCTAGGATCTCCTGTTTTATTTTCTGAAGATTCAGATCACCATTTTGTTTGTCCAATATGTCCTCAAATAGCGTGGGTGATATTGTCATGGTGGCAAGTCGTCCGGAGATGACTTCGACCCCAAAACTCATAATTTCTCTTTCGAGTGGTCGGGGTAACTTAGATATAGACATCAAGGTGGCACTTGACTTTCGGCTAAGTGCATCAGCCACTTTGTTTGCCTTCCCTGGATGGTAGAAGATCTCGCAGTCATAGTCCTTCACCAGTTCAAGCCATCGGCGTTGTCTCATATTCAGGTCTTTCTGAGTGAAGAAATATCGCAGACTCTGGTGGTCTGTATAAATCTTACACTGCGCTCCATATAGATAATGCCTCCATATTTTAAGAGCGAAGACCACCGCGGCCAGTTCTAGATCGTGAGTGGGGTAATTCTGTTCATATTCCTTGAGTTGTCTAGAGGCGTAGGCAATAACCTTTCCATTCTGCATCAGTACAGCTCCAAGTCCTAGTTTGGAGGCATCGCTATATATGTCAAAGCTCTGATTACCTTCTGGAAGGGTAAGGATTGGAGCGCTTGTGAGTCTCCTTTTTAGTTCCAAGAAACTCTTCTCACAGTTTTCTGTCCATTCATACTTCTTATCCTTCCGGGTGAGAGCCGTTAAAGGGGCTGCAATCCTCGAGAAATCCTCCACAAATTTTCTATAATAGCCTGCCAGCCCAAGAAAACTTCTGATTTCGCTGGCGTTCTTCGGCCGGCTCCAGTTATTCACAGCTTCAATCTTTATTGGATCTACCATGACCCCGTCTTTGGAAATGATATGACCCAAAAAGCCCACTTGGTCGAGCCAGAACTCACATTTGGAAAATTTTGCATACAGTTGTTTTTCCCGAAGAATCCCTAATACCATCTTCAAGTGCTCAGCGTGCTCTTCTTGGGTCCTCGAATAAATAAGGATATCGTCGATGAAGACGATCACAAATTTGTCGAGGAACAACGAGAATACCCGATTCATAAGATCCATAAACATGGCAGGAGCATTCGTCACGCCGAAGGGCATAACCACAAACTCAAAGTGCCCGTACCTTGTTCGGAAGGCCGTCTTTGGAATATCCTCCTGTTTTACTCTAACTTGATGATAACCAGACCTCAAATCAATTTTTGAGAAAACAGTGGCTCCCTTTAATTGGTCAAACAGGTCATCTATCCTCGGAAGGGGATACCTGTTCTTGATCGTTACGTTGTTCAGCGCTCGGTAATCTATGCACATTCGCATAGATCCGTCCTTCTTTTTCACAAACAGTACCGGAGCTCCCCACGGGGAATGGCTAGGGCGAATAAATCCCTTATCCAGCAACTCCCGCAGCTGCTCCTGAAGCTCCTTTAATTCCACCGGCGCCATACGGTAGGGTGCCTTGGAGATCGGGTTAGTACCCGGCACCAATTCAATCTCAAATTCCACCTCTCTATCAGGAGCTAATCCTGGTAATTCATCTGGGAAAACCTCTGGGTAATCGCATACCACCCGGACATCTTCCAGCTTCTGGTTCGTCACTTGACTGGCATCAACCACATATGCTAGAAATCCAGTGCACCCTTTGTCCAACATCTTCTGAACTTGGAGAGTTGATAAATATTTCCCGGTTCTTTTCCTTGGCTCGCCGATGAATTCGAACATAGACCCTGCCTCAGGCCGAAAGACCACCTTTCGCTTACGGCACTCAATAGAAGCACCGTATTTACCCAGGAAATCCATTCCCATTATAACATCATAATCTTGCATGTCAAGTACTATCAGATCACAGTAAAGTTCCCTTCCTGCAATTCCGACCGGTACCGCACGCAGCACATGAGTGGATGTCATTATTTCTCCCGAAGGTAGGGTCGTTAAGAACCTGCAGTCTAATACTTGCGGAAGCCTATCTATCTTCTTGGTATGTGGCACCGAAATGAACGAGTGTGTTGCCCCAGTATCAAATAATGCAGTAGCATACTGACTGTAAATAAGTATCTGACCTGTGACAACCGTAGAGGCTTCCGCAGCGTCTTCCTTGGTAACCGAGAAAACCCTGGCATTCATCATAGTCGGTTGGGCCTCCAGCATCGGGGTACCTTCCAGCTCAGCTTGCATATAGTGTAGTTTCGCGGGGGCACCCTGGTACTGGACGAGTTGTTGGGAAGGTGTCTGACTCCTGGTAGGACAGTAAGCCGCCATATGCCCTTCCACTCCACAGGTGAAGCACCGATTCGTACCTCTTCGACATTCCCCGGGGTGCCGTTTTCCGCATGTCGCGCACAGGATAGGTTTGGCCTGTTTATTTGCTGGCCCTCCTTGCGGGTTGTTCCATGGCTTCCGTTTACCGCTCTGGTCTCCCTTCCAGTTGTTATTGGCGCCCTGGGGTTTCTGCCCTCTTTCATTTAGTGCCTTCCTTTGTTGATTGATATTATTCAGATAGTGCTCAGTGAGTAGAGCGCTACTAAATAGCTCCTCGGCGGTCTGCGGTCGGTTAACTCCGCCAGCCACGTTCAGAGCTATTTCAGGCCGCAGCATTTTCAGCATAAGTCGGATCCTTTCCTTCTCGGTGCGGACCAGCTCGGGGCATAGTCGAGCCAGTCGATTGAATTTCTTCACGGCTTCATTGACCGAGAGGTCACCCTGTCGAAATTCAGTGAACTCGTCGTAATGTCTGTTGGTGACACGCATATTGAAGAACTCCTCGAAGAACTCCGACTCGAAGTCCGACCACGTCATCTGGTTCACTTGTCTTTTGGCCTTGACCCTCTCCCACCACATTCTGGCATCTCCAGAAAGGCAGAAGGACGCACACTTGATCTTCTCATGATCCGGCCAGTCTAGCAGCTCTATGGTACTTTCCATTGTTTTGAACCACGCTTGGGCGTCCCACGGTTCGCCAACACCCGAGAAATTTTCCGGTTTTAGCCTCAACCACTGAATCAGATAAGCCTCTTGACGTGCCACTGTGGTCGGGCCCGTCGGAGGGTTCTGCGTAACTGTGGGTGCAACAGGTGTAGCAGTTTGGTTCACTGGGGGAGTAGTGGAATTTTCTTGCTGGTTCATCAGGGTATTAATGGTTTGCTGCTGCTCAGTAACTTGACGCTGGAGCTGGGTTACTAATTGCATCAGGTCGGGTGACGGAGCGGTCTCGTTGAGTCGGTTACTCTGTCTTCTAGCCATGTTTTTCTTCACCAAGACAAGTATGGCCAATATCAGTTTCTTTTTGTTCCTACCCCTATATCAGTCCTAAGTATTTGATTTCATAAAAGAAGATAAAATATCGTTCATGGTCACATATCCTAAAGTACTTTTCATCATAAACATTGTTCATACCTGCATATCCTAAAACTATAAAGTATCCTAAAAATGCTTACTATAAAATATGCAGAGAGGTACTTACTTGGAAGCGGCAGGAAGAATGCTTGATGTGTGTGTAGTGAGATGGCGATTGGCTCTGATACCAACCTGTAACGCCCGCTTTTTTTTTTCTTTACATAAAGCGGCGTTACGTTAACATACTTAGGGCATGTAGACATCATAAGGCAGCGGAATAACTTTAGGACTTACACATATATGCCCTACTATCATTTCCTAACATAATGACATAGATACTTGGCATATTAACTTCATACTTTGCATCATATCATGTCCTGCTTAACATCATGTCATAGAGTTCCATAAGCCATTATTCAAACACATAAGTAGCAAACATAAGGTTCTAGCATAAGACCGGTAAACATATTGTTTTCGTGGCCAAGTCACTACCACACACACACATTCTTGTCTTCCTGCTGCTTCCTCATTGACCCCTGGCGTGATCTGCGGTATAAGGAAATAAGACTATAAGCACATCGGCTTAGTAAGACTCTTTCCTACTCACTAAAACCATTCATCACTTAATCATAAACACTTAAAACATGAACATAACTTTATGCTTGAAGGTAAATATAAATAAACTTACATGGCAGAATGCATGACATAACTTGAACATAGTTAAACTGAACATGGCCTAATGCATGACATAAACATAAACATAAATAAGCATTCTTAACATGACATGATTCATGAACATAAGTAAACATTCTTAACATGCATGATACGTGGCATACACATAAACATAAGAAACATTCCTAGCATTCATGATTCATGGCATAAACATAAACATAAAAACATTCTTAACATGCATGATACATGGCATAAACATAAACATAAAAACATTCTTAACATGCATGATACATGGCATAAACATAAACATAAAAACATTCTTAACATGCATGATACATGGCATAAACATAACATAAAACATGAACTAACCTGTATGGCATAACCATAGGCATGCTTCTATCATATCATATGGGCATCTTCTTAACATAACCATAAGCATAAATCATTCCATCATGCATATTTCTTGACATGAAACATAAGTATAGGACATTACCATCATGGCATAATGCATAACATGAATGAATGCATGAGTCTAATGCATATACATAAGGATGCTTAACTTTTAAAATCATACTTTTAAATACTTAAACATAATCATAACATCATTGGGGGTCCCCGGCTTGTACCACATACATACATCATAAGCGCGCATCCCTAAGTAAATATGAGGTAGCGAGCCCCGACCTACTAGGGTAAGGACAGCATAGTCGGTAGTCCCAGAACCGGGGCGTTCTTAAGGTGCCCATCCCTGTTGCACAGCTTCGGTAGTGCCAGAACCGTGGACAGCATAGTCGGTAGTCCAGAACCGGGGCGTTCTTAAGGTGCCCATCCCTTGGACCCATACTTCGGTCCGGTACAAGCCCATTCATAAAGTAAAATACTTAACATGCTTCATCATTCATAAGACATGGCATACATCATCATTCATAAACATGGCATGCATCTTCATTCATAAACATGGCATGCATCTTCATTCATAAACATAACATGCGTAACGACCCGGCCCGTCTACCGGCCCATTTACCGGCCCATTTACCGGTCTCACGACCGTCGTACCGTCGTACCGTCAACCATCGACCGTGTCGTCATTCATAACATGGCATGCATCTTTATTCATAAAACATAGCATGCACTTCCATTCGTAAACATAACTTGCATCTTCATTCATAACATGCATTTTCATTCATAAACATAACATGCATCTTCATTCATAGAACATGGCCTACTTACATAAACATCATTCTTATTCCTAAAGCTTGCATGATCATGGCATATAAGGTAAACATTGCATTATGTTCATTGAACATGACATGTTTGCATAGACATTAATCCTAATCCATAGAACTTGCATGATCATGATACATAAAGTAAACATTGCATTCCATACATAAGCATGGTATCTATCTCAAGCATGCATGGGTAGGACTTCCATAAACATACTACCTACCATTCAAGTACATGGCATAGGACATAAGTCATTCATAAATAAACCCTATTAAGCATGGTATCCAATCATAACATACAACATAAAACATGGTGCTTAAGGTTAGGGTCATAGGTAACTTAATTTCTACCACATGCTTGAACCTTTATAGCTACTTCATAATAAAGCATAAACCATCATTCTTCATACCCTAACTTCCCCCAAACCCTAATTACCTTGCTTGGCCGAAACCCATAAGGGAAAAAGTTCCATCATTCAATTACATGTAAGGTAGCATAAGGGAAAGTAACAACCATACATTACCTATAGGGTCATAAGAAGCCATTTAGGCTCATGATTAGGGTTCACCCTAACCCCAAACCCTACTTTCTAGGGTTGGCCGAAATATATAAGGGCCATGGGTGCATGAATAAATTCATAGAATTTTCCAATTAAACATCTAACATCTTTCATACCATACCATAGGAGCCCTTAGGACCCTTACTTGAAGGAAACCCTAACTCTTTGCCCTAAACCCCTACTTGGCCGAAAGTTGTAGGGTCACAAGGCCTTGTGAAAATTCACATAAATCACCCTCAATCTCCCTTATAGCATGATAATACACAAAACACATACTTGAAGGTTTAGATCCAACCCTACCCATGGGTTCTTGAGGTTGGCCGAAACCCTAGGAGGTCCTAGGGTACCCCAAAATTTCTCCAAATCTCATTTTAACTTATATTCATCATGGAAAAACATTAGGAAGCATGATAAATATTTTTAACATCATTTTGGACCCTAAAACCCTAGTGGCCGAAAGTTTAGGGTCACATACCATGGTTTCTCCAAGGTAAATCCAAAAACCAACTTTATATCATGCTAAAAATCATAAGGGAACTATTATACCACAGGTGAGGGAGTCTTACCTTGGTTGATCTTGATTATAGACCTTAGTTTTGGGAGAAGGATGGAGATCTTGTTGCCTTTTGACCACCCCTAGCCCTTGTATCCTTGTAGAAACCTTGGATCTTGGAGATGGAGCCTTGGGTGAACTTTTTCCAAGGGAAATCCCCTCTTGAGGTATTCGGCTAGGATGGAGAAGGAGGGAGGAAGAAAGGTGACTTGATGGAAGAAGAGAAGTAACCCCCCATGCCTCTCTTTATAACTCATCAAGGAGGGTAAGTGAAGAGTCATGGTGTCTCTTCATTTTCCCCCAAGCCTTAACCATAATCCAATTCATTTCCTCATAGCACTCCCTTGCTAGGTGAATTGGTTAGAGCATGCATGGTTGTACAAGAGGTCCAAGGTTCAATCCTTGGTGCATGCATAATTTTTTCCCACTTATTTTTATTTTATTTTCCTAGTATTTTCGAAAATCCCTTAAAAATTCCCCCATAATTATGTTAATATTTCTTATTAAAATCCCTTTATATTTTTATAAATTTTTACCTAAAATTTGCCAATAATCATGGTACTATAAAGCCCATATAAGGCCCATTAGTGCCTATTCCTCCAATTTACATGAAAAAATCATGGATTTCTAGGTAAAAATTCGTGTTAATATCTCTTGGTCCCTCGGAAAATTATCTAGACATGCTCAATATTTTAAAGAAATATTAAGAGAATTTTCCGGGTCGTTACATCTCAGGAAGACCAGAGAGGGCTGAGTGGTAGCTGGCGTTGGCAGCAAGGTAGCTGGAGGCTACGGAAATTGGCTGATGCTGATTGGAGAAATAAAAAGGGCGGAAATTGGCTTCGTGGAAGCAGAGTTCTGGAACTTGTGTTCTTGCCGCGCCTTGTGTTCTCCACAATCTGCTTGCTGCGTTCTTGAAGCTGTCATCACTTTGAGCAAGTGATCGAGAAGCAACCAATCTTTACTTGAGCTCTTGAAGGAGAGAACAAGTAGCTTGGAGTCGGACAGTGGGAAGACACGAAGAAGGGTTCTTGCGTGAGATCGCTACTGGGTGGAGCTCAGGGAAGCTAGCTGTGTTCTTGTCCTTGTTAAGTGTTTGAGTAAGATCTTTCTCATAGTTTCTTTGTGCTTAAACTTTATCCTGATTGAAACGCTGTGGAGAGGTTTCTCCACCGAGAAGGAGGTTGCGTTATATCCGGTGAAACCGGGGCTTGATCTGTCGACGATCAAGGGATCACCCACCTTAAGGGCACGCCAAGGAGTAGGGGCAAGTTATCCCCGAACCTTGTAAACCCTCTTGTTAGCGTTCTTGGCAGTTGTCTTTGTTTGATCTCATTTCTGTTTTAGCTTACTGCACTTTCAGTTTCTTTTGTTTCTTCCGCTGCTGTGCTACTAATAAGTTAAGTGCAGGAAAATTGTTAATCGCAAGTGAAAAGTGATTGGCTATATTCACCCCCCCTCTAGCCATCTCGTTTCCAACACTAATGTCACCAGCCAGTGAGAATCAGCTGATTAGAGAATAACCCATGCTAGTCTCAACAGAATTGATAGTGTCCGTATTTATCAATTCATCTACTAGGGACAATTTCAATACTTCACAATTGCACATGTAGAGATAATCACTAGTTGTGAATTCATCACAAATTCTCTCATGCTGTGAATTGTGTTGCGGACATTCAGTAAATGAGTTTAAGATCTCAATCAAATACATAAACATGTATACTCAAATAGTGAATATCCATTTATTAAAATAAATGATTACAATCATAAGGCGATTGCCTTAGGAAACTTCTCTCATATCACTAACACCAAGTCCAGCATAGCGTCATGAAAAATAGTCCTCCCTATCTCACATGATATAGTAAAAGCTCCAGGGTCTTCACACTTTTGAGGTATGGTATGGATGAGTGATGAAACATTCATCCCCAAGCTGACCAACTCATTCTCTTTAAGCTTCTTCTTGTGAACACATAGATCTTTCAGAAATTTTGCATACTTAGGAATCTGTTTAATCATGGTCAATAGGGGTACATTAATCTCTACTTTGCTAAATAATTTTACCAGCTCGTTGTAGTCTTTGGCATTCTCCTCCTCCACTTGTCTTTTTGTAACGACCCGAAAAATTTTCTTAATATTTTCTTAAAATAATAAGCATGTCTAGATAATTTTCCGAGGGACCTGGAAATATTACTGCGAACTTTGGCCTAGAAAATCCATATTTTCTCATTTAAATTGGGAAAAAGGGCACTAATGGGCCTTATATGGGCTTTTTAGTACCATAATTATTGGTGGATTTTAGGTGAAAATTTATTGAAATATAAAGGGATTTTAATGAGAAATATTTACATAATTATGGGGGAATTTTTAAGGGATTTTCAAAATTTATAGAAAATAAATAAAAATAAAATAGGAAAAAAAAATTAGTGCATGGACCAAGGATTGAACCTTGGACCTCTTGTACAACCATGCATGCTCTAACCAATTCACCTAGCAAGGGAATGTTATGAGGAAATGAAATGGAGTTTGGTTAAGGCATAAGGGAAAAGGAAGAGGCACCATGACTTTTCACTTACCCTCCTTAATGGGTTATAAAGAAGGGGGTTTGGGAGTTACCTTCTTCCTTCCATCAATTGCATTTTCTTCCTCCTCCTCCCCTCATTCTAGTCGAACACCACAAGGAAGATTTTCCCTTGGAAAAGCTTCACAAGAGGGTCTCATCTCCAAGATCTAAAGGTTTCCCAAGGTTACAAGGGCTAGAGGTGACTTAAGGTCTAAGGAGTTCTTTTGATTCTCTATAATCAAGGTGAAAAATCAAGAAACCCCAAGGTAAGACTCCCTCACCTATGGTATAATAGTTCCTTATGATTTTCATGATTTTTAGCATAATATAAGGTTTGGTTTTAGGTTTTGATGTTGAGAAAAATCATGTTTTAGACCCTTATGACTTTCGGCCACCAAGGTTTTTGGGTCCATGATGATGTTAAAAAATCTTGATTATGCTTTCTAATGTGTTCTCATGATGTTTAGAGAATAAATATAATTTATGGGAATTTTTGGAGTACCCTAAGACCCCTTAGGGTTTGGTACCATTATAGGGATTTCCATGGTTAGAGTTGGATTTAACCCTTCACTCATGTATCTTGTGTACCCTTATGGCACAAGGGGATGTGGAAGGGATTTATGTGAAATTTTTACAAGGTTTTGTGACCTTATGGGGTTCGGCCAAGAAGGGCCTAGGGCAAAGGGTGAGGAGCTTACCTCAAGTAAGGGCCCTAATGACCCTATGGTATGGTATGGTGGGTGGTTAATGTTGATTGGGGAATTTTATGGAATTTTTCCATGCACCCATGGACTTGTAGGGTTTCGGCCAGCCCTAGGATGGAGGGCTAAAGGTTAGGGTTAACCCTAATCATGAGCTCTAATGACTCCCTATGGCCTTATAGATAAGGTATGGTTGTTCCATTACCTTATGCTATCTTACATGTTTATGGAATTGATGGAACTCCTCCCTATAGGTTTCGGCCAAGCCATGTATCTAGGGTTTGGGGTGGAGTTAGGGTTCAAAGAATGATGGTTTATGCTTATCATGAAGTATATATATATATATATATATAGGTCCAAGCATGTGGTAGAAATCATGTTACTATAACCCTAACCTTAAGCACCATGTTTCATGTTGTATGTTATGATTGGATGCCATGCTTAATAGGGTTTATTATGAATGTCTTATGTTTTATGCCATGTATTTGAATGGTAGGTAGAACGTTATGGGAATCCTACCTATGCATGCTTGAGATAGATACCATGCTTAGGCAAGAAATGCAATGTTTACCTTATGTATCATGATTATATAAGCTCTATGTAGTAGGATAAATATCTATGAAAAACATGTCATGTTCGATGCAATGCTTACCTTCTAAGTTATGATCATGCAAGTACTAGGAATAGGAATGATGTTTAGGTATGCATGCCATGTTTTACGTAGGAAGATGAATGCCATGTTGTATGAATAATGATGCATGCCATGTTGTATGGATAATGATGTATGCCATGTTAAATGAATAAAGACGCATGCCATGTTTATGAAAGAAGATGCATACCATGTTTATGAATGAAGATAATGCTCATGCCTTCCAGGCATCATGATGCTAAGCAATAAGTATGAACAATGAAAGGATAAGCATGTGTTAAGTCATGCTTTATGTAACATGGTTATACTATGAATGTCTTATGAATGATGAAACATGTAAAGTATTTTACTTTATGAATGGGCTTGTACCGGACCGAAGTATGGGTCCAAGGGATGGGGACCTTAAGAACGCCTCGGTTATGGACTACTGACTATGCTGTCCACGGTTCTGGCACTACTGGAGCTGTGCAACAGGGATGGGCTCCTTAAGAACGCCTCAATTCGGGGACTACCGACTATGCTGTCCTTACCCTAGTAGGTCGGGGCTCGCTACCTCGGATTTGCTAGGGATGCGCGCTTATGATGTATGTATGTGGTACAAGCCGGGGACCCCAATGATATGATGATTAAGTTAAGCATTTAAAAGTATATTTTTAAAAGTTAAGCATCCTTATGTATATGCATTCCACTCATACATTCATTCATGTTATGCATTATGCTATGCTAATAATGTTTTATGCTTATGTTTCATGTTAAAAAATATGCATGAGAGTAAATGTTCAATGTCATGATTATGTTAAGAAGATGCTCATATGCTATGATAGGAAGTATGCCTATGTTTATGCCATACAGGTTGGTTTACACCTTATAGACATGTTTATACCATGTATTATATCATGCTAAGAATGTTTATTTGGTTATGTTTATACCATGTATTATGCCATGTTAAGAATGTTTATTATGTTATGTTTATACCATGTATTATGCCATGCTAAGAATGTTTATTATGTTTATGTTTATGCCATGTATCATGCCATGCTTAGAATGTTTACTATGTTTACGTTTATGCCATGTCTCATGCCATGTTAGGAATGTTCACTTATGTCTATGTTCATGCCATGTCAAGTATAAGATAAGTGATTCAAGTTGTTATGTTCTAAGTAGAGCACCAAGTATGTTAACGTTTCATGTGCTCATTATGAAATGATGAATGATTTTTGTGAGTAGGAAAGAGTCTTACTAAGCCTGTGTGCTTATAGTCTTAATTCTTTATACCACAGATCATTCAAGGGGACAATGAGGAAGCAGCAGGAGGGCAAGAACGCATGTGTGTGGTAGTGACTTGGCCCAGGAAACCATATGTTTACCGTTTATGCTAGAACTTTACTTTGATTACTTATAGGCTTGAATGCTTGAATAATGACTTATGGAACTCTATGATGTGATGTTAAGTATGACATGATATGATGCTTAAGTATGAAGTCAATGTGCTATGTTTCCATGTCATTATGTTATGAATGGTAGTAAGGCATGTATGTGTAAGAATAAAGTTATTCCGCTGCCTTATGATGTCTACATGCCCTAAGTATGTTAACGTAATGCCGCTTTAGGAAAAAAAAAAGTGGGCGTTACACTTTTGGCTTGAGTTTTCCTCTGTGGAAATGGTAAAGGAACCCTCAATTCTTCATCTTGACCCTTATTTGGAGGGGCTGAATTTTGAGCTGTTGTCCCACTTGTTGTAGCTGCTGTGATGTCGGTTCCAGGGTTGATTTGTGCTTCATTTTCCACCAAAATTATAGGATTGCTTGATGAAGGAGTTGAGCACGGACTAAGGGTAGAACCAACTGATTTTGAAGTGGTTTCGGTGCTGTTATGGGCTGGAAATGATGGTGCTGCCCTATTTTCAGAAAATTCAGCTCTTGGACCATTTTGAGATGAAGTAACCTTCCCACTCGTCAAATAAATAGCGCTAACATTTCCCTTTGGGTTAGGAATAGCTTGAGAAGGTAATTGGCTTAATCCTTGAGCTTGATTTTGATTTATCCCACTAGCCAATTGTCCAATTTGCCTCTCGAGGTTTTGTATAGCGGCAAAAATATTACCTTGCTGTGATTGTTGGAAGTGGGACTGTTGGGGCTGATAGGAGGGCTGAAATTTTTGTTGAAATGACTAATAAGTAGGCTGGAATGTTGGTTGAATTTGCTGAGAATTATAGCCTTGAAAATTCTGATTTTGAAGTGAAAGAGTTTGTGGTGACGATTGAATTTGATTGGGCTGAAATCCTTGATTTTGTGGCTGAAAACTTTGATTCCAAGGCTGGAAACTTTGCTGCGGTTGTTGGAATTGCTGCTGTAAAGGTTGATATTGCTGTGGGTAATTCAAATTCCTTTGGAAACCTTATTGATTCCCTTGAAACGGTTGCTGAAAATTATGAAACGTTGGCTGGAAATGCTGATTTTGGGGCTGGTTTTGCAGATTTTGGGACTGAAATTGCTGTGGCTGCTGGAAAGATTACTGTGGTTGCTGAAATTGTTGTTGTTGCGGGTTCTGTTGGTAGAAAGAATTTCCATACCTCAGATTTGGATAATCCCTCCAACCAGGGTTATAAGTAGAAGAGTATGGGATATTCCTAGCTTGAAATTGTCCCCTAACCAAAGCTGCTATTGACTCATCTTGTTGGATGTTGGGACATGAATCTGAATTGTGTTCCTGGCTAGAGCAAATACCACATACACTTATCACTTGGCTTGATTGTGGAGGTACCGAAGGAGTTGAATTTTGACTTGCATTATTAAGACCCATTTTCTTAATCTCTGATGTGAGCTCTACCAATGCATTCTTAATCTCCCTTTGTTCATTAGAAGCCACCTGGACTTTATTAACTCCTCTAGTAGATAATGCTCTGCTTCCAAACTGCTGAGAATTTTCTACCATATTTGAAATAAGCTCCCTAGCTTAATTTGGTGTTTTGTTGACTAACGCCCTGCCAGCTGCAACATCTATCATAATTCTATCCATCTACAATAAGCCTTTATAAAAATACTGGATGAGTAACTGCTCACTGATCTGGTATTGAGGGCAACTAGAGCTAAGCTTGTTGAATCTCTCCCAGTAGTCATAGAGTGTCTCTCCCACCACTTGCTGAATGCCACAAATGTTTTTTTTGATGATTGCAGTTCTAGAGGCTGGGAAATATTTTTCTAAGAATGCCTTCTTCATGGAAATCCAACTAGACACGTGCCCAGTAGGTAAGTAGTAAAACCAGTCCTTAGCTGCTCCAGTCAAAGAAAAGGAAAAAGCTCTCAACTTGATATCTTCTTCTGAAATTCCCTGAGGCTTCATACTGGAGCATACAACATGAAACTCATGCAGGTGTCTATTTGGGCCCTCCCCAGACTGTCCTTGAAATTTGGGTAGCAAGTGGATGAGTCCAGATCTAAGCTCAAAATCACCAGCCAGCTCTGGATAAGCAATACTAGAATACTAAAATGTATCATCTGGTGCTGCCAGTTCTTTCATGGTCTTCTTGTGGTCTGCCATCTGATCAACTGAATAAGCTGAAATAGATTGAGTAGGAATAATGCCAAATCCCTCTGAAACACTGAGCTGGCTCCTCCTAGCTCTGAAAGTCCTCTCAATCTCAGGGTTAAAGTCCTCAAGATCACCACCTATAGACCTGGATATAAAATCAAAAACAAATCGTAGTAAAAGTATATAGAAAGATGAAACAAATAAAATCAGATCACAAGATATAGCAGTAGGTGCAAAAAATGGATCAAGAAAAATATGAAATGAGCACACAAGCAAAAATCAAACAACTCAACTAGTATGATTCTCCGGCAACGGCGCCAAAAATTTGATGGACCCAAAAGAGCAGTCTCGAATGTGGCTCTCAAATTTAGATATTTGTAATAATGGAAACCCTTTTTGCTAGCAAAGATAAAAATGTAGTAAGGGGCCACAGGTCGTATTTTTCCTAGGGCTAGTTAGGGTTGTTTGATTCGAGCTCGGGTTTATGTGTCGTTGATATTTTTAGGTTTCAAATAAAACTTGGGTTTGATTTCAAATAGAAATGAGAACACAGTGAAAAGGAAAGACTTAGCTAGACGAATTTAAACTAGGTATGGCAATTGATGAACTTCACCAATGAACAACTCAATCAAACCAATGAACTTGACTGAATTTGGAGAACAAATATGAATTCAAATTGCAAGAGTACATTACAAATTGTATTGAACTTAAGGCATTCTACTCAAAGACGAAACTTAACTTGATACAATTGCAGCAATTAAACTAGATACGCAAGAAATAAGAAGACTATGTGCCAAAATGACACTAATTGCAGAATATAAACTGATAAGATGCAAACTGATCAAATCGGTTTGGGAAACAAACTATCAGTGAAATGATCTACTGAATAAAAGGAACAATGCAACAATGAAGCTAATGACTGAGCAATTCAGAATACAAGGAGTGCAACTGATGCAGAAACAGAATTCGACAGCTAAAGACTGCAAACTGAATGCAGCAATGAAGCAAAGCAATTCAGAAATGAAACAAATGGATTTAGAGTAAATGATGCAAACACAAACTGAATGCATAAACAAAATTCAGCAGCTAAACATATATAAACACAAACTCGAATGAAACCAACTTGCAGAGTTTAAATTTCTGTGTAGAAATGGCACAGCTAAGTTGCAGAATTGGATGAAACAAGCTACACTGTAATGTTCAGAAGAAAAGAAACACAGTTCAGAATCAATTCAGATACAAACTAGATGCAAGAAGGAATGCAGAACTTCAAATTTCGAATGTAGAAATTCAAACAAACTAAAATCAAAATTCATAAATGATAACAACCACCAACTGCAGAACAACAGATCAAATTGGAATCGAGTGCACAATTCTAGTTTTCAAATATGATTCAGAAGAGCTAGTGTTTAATTGAAATGAATTCCGAAACTATAAACTGAAACATTGCAAAACTACACTGAAACTGAATTGAGCTGATTGGAAATTGATACGCGACTATGCTAAAACTGAACTGAATGCAGAAATGAAATTAATTCCGAAGCAACCAAGATTAAGGACAATTGTTTACTAACAAGCTCCCTAGCTACTTACTTCGCAGAGCTGAACCCGAATTAAGGTAGAAACAATTCATAAACGAAAACTACAGCAGCTGAAACAATTCAGAAATGAAACAGATTTCAGAAATTAAATCTACTGCTTGTGACTGAAAATTCAATGAGAAACTAAGCCTCGATCCATCCCTTAGCTCAAGATATCCTTACCGTCACACAAGAGCAAGCCCAATAACCCCTTCAACTTCGCAGATCAACAGAAAACTACTTCAATGTTGAATCTGCTCGCAGACTACACCAGCTGACGAGAACCTTTCCGATCTCTTCGATCTTGCGAGGTAGAAGTGCAATGAAGATTTGATGATGATCAGAGTGCTCCAGAGGACCCTCTAGATAGCTCTGATAGAAGAAAACTGCACAAAATTATGATCCAATCGATCAAATCACAGAGTTGACGAAACCCTCAATCAAACTCTGTTCTGGTGCGAATCCAAGCTAGAATCTCCATTGAAGCTTCTTCCCAATGACCCAGATTCTGCTCCAAGGTCGGAATCAAGGTGGCCACGCCTTCAGATGGAAAAAAACTACAAAAGAAACGAAGAACTATTGAAGAAGAACCAAGAACAGGCGAAGATGCGACGCCTCTGTTCTGCGGAGGGAATTTCCATTTAAACTTATGCCATTTAATTTGGACAGCTGAGATTATTCAAAGCTCATCCAACGGCTGATCTTAATCCAATCTGAACCAAAACTCTCAGATGTTGATCAAAGGTCAGGATCTGTCTCTCAGTGGTTCGGATCTTCCAAATTTGTAACGGATGACTCAAATCAAGCTGATATTTGAACGGACGGTCTAGACCCCTCTGATCTTGATCTAACGGCTAGATGAGCTCCGATTTACCCCTAAACTTTCAGATCTCATTATGAAGGTCAGATCTACCTTTCCTCATATGGGATCCATCTGATTTGCTCTGGATGATCTAGATCTGCTTATCTTCTGAATGGACGGCTCACAATTCTCCATAGCTTGATCGCCTTGATCTAAGCCTGATTCTGACCATTCTTGACCTCGGTCCGTGATCCTTTCAAAGCCTGCAAACATAGATTCACAATTAAGTTCCAAAATATCCCAATGTGGTAAAATTTACAATAAAACCCAAAAATAGACTACATTCACAAAACCTAGGATTATTGCAATATTAAGCAAGTAAAATATGGGTCAAATTTGGATGTTAGCATCTAAAATAATCAACAAAATGATACCTATCACTCACCTCCTCACCTTGTGCCACCGGCCTCTCTTGGCTTCCAAGTCTGCCGGCCACAAGGGTAGCTCCGAGGTGATGATGGAGAAGAAGAAGAAACGAAGAAGTACCTTCCTATCCCACTCAACCGGCCAAACTCCTCTCCTCCCTTAAAGCTTGCACCGCCGCCGGCCTTGCCCTTGCGCCGCCGCCTCCTATGGCACCTTCGACTAACCGCCGCTTCTCCTAGCCTCCTCTTGATCATCCCAGCCATGAGAAGAGAAGAACTCCCTTTCTCCTTGAGCCAACGACTGAGAGAAAGGAGAGAAAACACAAGGAAGAAAGGGATCTTTCTCCCTTGGGCTCGCCGCTATCCTAGGTCAGAGAAGGTGAGGGAGAGAAGAGATGGCTTGGGTTGTGGATTGATCCTCATATTTATAGGGAGTAATTCCTTAATTAATCTGAGATTAATTCCTTAATTACTCCAAGATTAATTCCTTTAATTAATCCGAGATTAATTCCTTAAATAAACAAAGATTATTTCCTCAATTAATCATAGTTTAATTGCTTAAATAACTAAAGATTAATCCCTCAATTAATCATAGATTAATTCTTTAAATAACCGGCCTTGTATCATGACTCTCATGGGGTATTTATTGGGCTAAGATAGGGACCATGAGGAGGAGTTGGTTCTTGGCCCGGTAATGGATCTAAACCCGATCCATTAATTAAGATCCATTCCACTAAAGGCTCTTAATTAAACTTCCTCACCAACACCAATATTTTCATATGGGCTCCACAAATTATGAGTCATCCATCCCCCCATATTTATGATCTCGAATGCCCATTAATTAATTAAATTACTGATAATTTAAATTAATTATCTTCTGGATCCTTGAGTAATATCACTCAACCTTTTCGTCGTGTCGTATCAAATCCACCTGCAAGGTATAGCACGATGAACCTTTTGAGCACATCAAGGGGGCATCATTATCCTGACTCACCAGGACACGGATTCCGTCAATAATCATCAGCACATCATATTATTAATATTATCTGCCAACTTACCGGGTCTGTCAATCTAACAGAATAGATCTCGCCCATTGGTAAATCAAATAAATAATAATTAATAATATATTCCCGATATTATTTTGAGATTAAGGGATCGTACTCCATAATATAAACTGAGGTCCTATCCAATTATCAAGTCAGTACAAATTGGACAACCTCAGGTTTCGGTCCTGCTGAATGTACACAATGCACACTAGTGTAATTCTATGGTCAAGACCAACCACACTTAACTACACTACAACCATCCCGATGGGTTGTCCAATTCCGTATCGGTGGTGGGCCTCTAATTTATACTAAGCAAGGAACAGATAACACGATCTTCCATGTGACACCACACACCATGTTATCTACAATGCAATGTAATTGGACTTCGTGTATGTACTATTATAAACAAACACCTATTGTAGTCGTGATTCTCTTTTCATAATCAAGATGTTCATATAATAAATGTCATGTCTTTCAGTATACACATATTACATTCTTGACTATAGAATTACACTAGTGTGCTTGGAGTACATTGAGTAGGACCAAAACCAGAGGTTATCCAATTTGTACTGACTCGATAATTGGATAGGACCTTAGATTTTATTATGGAGTACGATACCTTAATCCCGATATTATAACAGGCATATATTATTAATTATTATTTCTTTGATTTACCAATGGGCGAGATCTATTCTGTTAGATCGATATGCTCGGTAAGTTGGGTGATAATATTAATAATATGATATACCGTTGATTATTGATGAAATTCGTGTCCTGGTGAGTCAGGTTGATGATGCCCCCTTGATGAGCTAAAATTGTTCATCATGCTAAACCCTACAGGTGGATTTGATCAGGCATGATGATAAGGTTGAGTAGTACTAATTAAGGATCCAGAAGTTAATTAATTTGAATAGTCAGTAATTTAAATAAATTAATGGGAATTCGATATCTTAAACACAGGGGGGTTGGACGACTTGTAATTTGTGGAGCCCATATGATAATATGGGGGTTGGTGAGGAAGTTCAATTAAGATCCTCTAGTGGAATGTATCTTAATTAATGGATCGGGTTTAGATCCATTGGTGGGCCATGATCCAATTCCTCCTCTTGGTCTCTACCTTAGCCCTATAAATACCCTATGAAATCAAACCAAGGTTAATCATCCAACTCAAATATTTCTCTCCTCTCCTCTCCCTCTCTCTCCTAGGTCACAACAACAAGGGGTTCTTCATCCCCTTGTTTTCTTCTTCCTCCCTCAACTCCACCGTGAGCATGCGCCACTAGACAAAGAGAGGAGTGTTTCCTCTCTTTTGTGGTGAGCGCCGGTGAGAGAGGAAAAGCCGGCGGTCGGAAGGAGGTGGCGCAAGGAGTCTCGGCGCCGGCAGCGCAGGGCTGACAAGGAAGGGATTTTGATCGGGTTTTGAGTTGGAAGAAGAGGTTCTTTCCTCTCCATCTTCTTCTCCATCTCCTCCTTGGTTGCTGTGTTAGTGATACGAGAGAAATGTCTTAAGGCAATCGCCTTATGATTGTAATCATTTATTTTAATAAATGAATATTCACTACATGAGTATACATGTTTGTGTATTTGATTGAGATCATAAACTCATTTACTGAATGTCCGCAATACAATTCACAGCATGAGAAAATTTATGATGAATTCACAACTAGTGATTATCTCTACATTTGCAATTGTGAAGTATTGAAATTGTCCCTAGTCGATGAATTGATAAATACGGACACTATCAATTGTGTTGAGACTAGCATGGGTTATTCTCTAATCAGCTGATTCTCACTGGCTGGTGACATTGAGATATCCTGAGATAAACATGAATGCTAGTTAAGGGAACTAGTTCATTGGAGTGATTGGCTGTAAAACTTCATATGGTAGTCTACATATAGATATGTCAGTGAAGATCTTACTGCAGCTTAAGTGCGATGTTCCTTTGACTTACGGTGTTCAAGTCATCTTGGTCATGGAGACATATACTTTGACATCTTAAGCAAGAATCTCCAAGGAGGTGTGGACCCAGGATGATTGGGTATAAGACGAAGTGCCTGAAGATGTTTGAACAGCCTACAAAGGATTCACCACTCCTTGCGAGGAGATGTATACCCGAGGCCTATCGTTGGATTGTTACTCGAAGCCTCTGGCCAGAGCATGACATGTTCAGAGTATGAATCTCTTAAATACATGAGAGTAATTAGAATCCGTAGGACGAGAAAACATTACTTGGGCTAGGTGTGACGTAGTCAGCCTAGTGGGGACTGACACACATAGATCATGTCCTGAACCAAGTGGGTATAAGATGGTGAAGGGAATGGGGCACGATTCATTATAGTTGCTGAAGGGTTTCAGAATTGTTTCTGAGGTCAACCGTTGATCTTTCGATTAATTGGGGATCATGATGTACTACTAGGTGCCACTCATGATCATTCTATAATTGATTAATTATAGACATCCAACATAAATCGAAAGCCTATTTAGTCACACGCACTACGAGTAATCCGAGGGATTTAAAATGAGTTAAAAATTGGATTTTCGAATCAAGAGAGATTAAGTTTGGTTGAGCCAAACGATAAGTCGAATCTGAATTTTTCAGAGACGCATCGGAAGCGTAAAATAGCTAAGTCTTTTGAAGACTTAATAGATGAATTAAATAAGTTTAATTCATTGGGGCTTGGCTTGGATGGGATGGCCAATGAGGGCCTCTATCCTCTTTGCTTGGCCGACCACAACAAAGGGAGAGAACCAAGTTTTGGTTCAATTTATAAAATAAACCAAGTGTGGTTTGTTTTATAAAATTATGGATGATATAAATTTTTATATAATAAACCAAGGTTTGGTTTATTTTCATGAAAATTAAAATGAACCATGGATTGGTTTATTTTATAAAATCAATCATGGATTGATTTACCATGATAAGGAAATTTATTCCATAGGAGAGAAGAGACTTGATTGATTTTTTATCATGAATTAAAATATAATTTTAACCATGATATAAAATCAAACTTGGCATGATGGAATAAGTTATTCCATATTTGAGAGGCATGATGGTTGAGAGGCCACTATATAAAAGACCCAAGGCAAGGCTTGGGTAATAATCATAGAGATGAAGGCATAGGCTCTCTCCCTCTCTTTCTCTCCTTCTCTTCTCCTCTTCTTGCCGTGCGCCAACCAGCCCCAAGAAGGAGCACCAGCCGGCCATCCTTTTTGTGGTTAGTCTTCCGACTTCTCTCTTGGTTTTTCTTGTCGCGTTCTCGGAGAATGTAGTAGTTCTCGAGAACACGAAACTCGTGGCTTTGCGAAGTCATCCCGAAGATACTCGGCGTGGACGCGAATAGAGGCGGAGCTTCCAAGGGACGCTTACGGTTCGATCTCGTCCCTCCTACGTGTTACGCGAGGTAATACGTAAATTAGTTTATGTTTCTGCAAAATTTTAAATATATGATCATGTCTACACAAGATAAAATTGCATGCTTAGATGTGTGGTTAAATGATTTAGAGAAATTATTTATGCTAAACATTTCGCTGCATGTAATTAATTTTAAAATTACGAACCCGCATCCATGTCAACATGCACTCGGTCCCAACAGTGGTATCAGAGCCGAGGTTTGTGTTCGACATAATCATATAATTGTTTTGCGGAAAGCATTATCATGATCTCAATTTTGGAAAATTTTCAATTATGGAAGCTTTCCAATTATGGTAAATTTTCAATTTAGGAATATCAAAGTTTGGAAATCCTCATGAAATTTCGCAAACTTTTGAAATATCTCTGTTTCTGAAATTTTATGATAATTGTGAAAACTTTCCAATTTTGGAAATTTTCCAATTTTGAAAAAACGTAAGTTTTCTTTGTACCAGAAACTTACAATTATTCTAAAAACCTTTTATTTTTTGAAACTTTCCATTTATGGAAAGCTCGCAATTTTGGGCACTTTCTTTCAAGAAAGTCTAGACAAATTATGGGAATATTAATTGGCATTTAAATTTATAATTGGAAATTAAAGTATTTACAAAATTCTTTATTTTGGATTGAGCCTCAGGGAGCCGTCCAATTTAAAGTTAGTTGTGATAATTAAATTTCCTAAATTGAATTTAAATTGTCAAATGTTTAATTTGGATTGAGCCTCGGGGAGCCATCCAAATTAACTTATTGATATTAATTTTTCATAAATAAAATATGTGATCAAATCTTGTAAATTTTTGAGGTGATTCTCAAACGATAATTTCCTTATTTGATTTATGAGGTGATGCTCTTACATATTATTGTCTCCAAAATTAATTAGGAAAATTGTTTCCTATAGAGTATATTTCCTTAAATATGATTTTTATAAAAATAATATGTGGTTGAATTAAGAGAATCTGTCTCTTAATTTAATAAAATTTGATTTAGAGAAATCAAAGTCTTAAACATATTATTTCCGAAATTGATTATGATAATTCAGGAAATTGTTTCTCAAAACAATTCCTTGAATAAAGTATGAAATTAGAATTAGGAAATCCGGTTCCTAATTCAATTAATGAGACTTGATAAATTAAGTCACATACATACTTTATTAAGGAAATCGTTAGAACATGACATAATTATATGTCATGAATGTGCATAAAAGAAAATGATGAGACCCAAAACCCCTTACAAAATATTAAGGCCAACACCTTCCATTAATATGGTTAGAACCGGAGTTTTGTTTCTCGTTTGGGTTGATGGACACATCCATGCCCGGCTTGAACCTCAACATGTTCAAACCATGGAATTAGTTTATGATTAATATAGTTGGAGTCAGAGGTCAATCCTTAGTTTTGGTTGTTGGACACATCCAAGCCTGACTAAACGGTTGAATGAGCTCCAACCATATTAAAACTATTTCTTGATTAATGGGTCAGCCTTAAGCTTGGAGCATCGATTTGTTGTGCCACAGCCAAGGTCGATGTAAAGAGAGGTGCAGTTGGGTGCTATGTATATTGTTGCATACTTGTTAATGAGTTAACAACCCAATGATTTATGCAAACATTCAATTAGTTGATAGCATAATGTGATAGTTACATATGTATACTATGTAATCGGTATAATTACCTACCTTCATAGCTAAGAATAACTTGATGGACTCTAGCCATGGTTGTTCTTATCTATGGTTGGATATCAACCTATTTGGAGATGTTCCTACGATCTCCCGAATTGATAAAAAGGGTTATTCAATTCGAAAAATAAATAGGATTTAATTAATGTATATTGATGCATTCTTTATCATTCTCATCACATAACCTCAATTTGTATTTCTAGGATAATCACCAGATCATGTCTTCTCTGAATTTGCGTTCCATATTGGACAACAATAAGCTGACCGGGCCAAACTTCATGGACTGGCTTCGAAACCTGAGGATGGTCCGCAAGGCAGAAAAGCTTGCTTATGTCCTTGAA